>OZ025275.1:1939300-2273607 GCA_964019165.1 Mastigias papua | reverse complement strand
TCAATTTGGTTCATTTTTGAGCAAAATACCAAGGCCTATAGCCTTACTTTTTGGACAAAAATGGTCATTTTCATCACTTTTCAATCTTCAATCAAATCAATCAATTCAAATTTGGTCATTTTTGAGCAAAATACCAAGGCTATAGCCTTACTTTTGGCCAAAAATGGCTCATTTTCATCACTTTTCAATCTTCAATCAAAATCAATCAATTTCAAATTTGGTCATTTTTGAGCAAAATACCAAGGCTATAGCCTTACTTTTTTGGCCAAAAATGGCTCATTTTCATCACTTTTCAATCTTCAATCAAAATCAATCAATTTCAAATTTGGTCATTTTTGAAAATACCAAGGCTATAGCCTTACTTTTTGGCCAAAAATGGCTCATTTTCATCACTTTCAATCTTCATCAAAATCAATCAATTTCAAATTTGGTCATTTTTGAGCAAAATACCAAGGCTATAGCCTTACTTTTTGGCCAAAAATGGCTCATTTTCATCACTTTTCAATCTTCAATCAAAATCAATCAATTTCAAATTTGGTCATTTTTGAGCAAAATACCAAGGCTATAGCCTTACTTTTTGGCCAAAAATGGCTCATTTTCATCACCTTATCAATCTTCAATCAAAATCAATCAATTTCAATTTGGTCATTTTGAGCAAAATACAAGGCTATAGCCTTACTTTTTGGCCACAAATGGCTCATTTTCATCACTTTTCAATCTTCAATCAGAAATCAATCAATTTCAAATTTGGTCATTTTTGAGCAAAATACCAAGGCTATAGCCTTACTTTTTGGCCAAAAATGGCTCATTTTCATCACTTTTCATCTTCAATCAAAATCAATCAATTTCAAAATTTGGTCATTTTTGAGCAAATACCAAGGCTATAGCCTTACTTTTTGGCCAAAAATGGCTCATTTTCATCACTTTTCAATCTTCAATCAAAATCAATCAATTTCAAATTTGGTCATTTTTGAGCAAAATACCAAGGCTATAGCCTTACTTTTTGGCCAAAAATGGCTCATTTTCATCACTTTTCAATCTTCAATCAAATCAATCAATTCAAATTTGGTCATTTTTGAGCAAAATACCAAGGCTATAGCCTTACTTTTTGGCCAAAAATGGCTCATTTTCATCACTTTTCAATCTTCAATCAAACTCAATCAATTTCAAATTTGGTCATTTTTGAGCAAAATACCAAGGCTATAGCCTTACTTTTTGGCCACAATGGCTCATTTTCATCACTTTTCAATCTTCAATCAAAATCAATCAATTTCAAATTTGGTCATTTTTGAGCAAAATACCAAGGCTATAGCCTTACTTTTTGGCCAAAAATGGCTCATTTTCATCACTTTTCAATCTTCAATCAAAATCAATCAATTTCAAATTTGGTCATTTTGAGCAAAATACCAAGGCTATAGCCTTACTTTTTGGCCAAAAATGGCTCATTTTCATCACTTTTCAATCTTCAATCAAAATCAATCAATTTCAAATTTGGTCATTTTTGAGCAAAATACCAAGGCTATAGCCTTACTTTTTGGCCAAAAATGGCTCATTTTCATCACTTTTCAATCTTCAATCAAAATCAATCAATTTCAAATTTGGTCATTTTTGAGCAAAATACCAAGGCTATAGCCTTACTTTTTGGCCAAAAATGGCTCATTTTCATCACTTTTCAATCTTCAATCAAAATCAATCAATTCAAATTTGGTCATTTTTGAGCAAAATACCAAGGCTATAGCCTTACTGTTTCGCCAAAAATGGCTCATTTTCATCACTTTTCAATCTTCAATCAAAATCAATCAATTTCAAATTTGGTCATTTTTGAGCAAACTACCAGGGCTACAGCCTTACTTTTTGCCAAAAATGGCTCATTTTCATCACTTTTCAATCTTCAATCAAAATCAATCAATTTCAAATTTGGTCATTTTTGAGCAAATACCAAGGCTATAGCCTTACTTTTTGGCCAAAAATGGCTCATTTTCATCACTTTTCAATCTTCAATCAAAATCAATCAATTTCAAATTTGGTCATTTTTGAGCAAAATACCAAGGCTATAGCCTTACTTTTTGGCCAAAAATGGCTCATTTTCATCACTTTTCAATCTTCAATCAGAATCAATCAATTTCAAATTTGGTCATTTTTGAGCAAAATACCAAGGCTATAGCCTTACTTTTTGGCCAAAAATGGCTCATTTTCATCACTTTTCAATCTTCAATCAAAATCAATCAATTTCAAATTTGGTCATTTTTGAGCAAAATACCAAGGCTATAGCCTTTATTTTTGGCCAAAAAATGGCTCATTTCATCACTTTTCAATCTTCAATCAAATCAATCAATTTCAAATTTGGTCATTTTTGAGCAAAATACCAAGGCTATAGCCTTACTTTTTGGCCAAAAATGGCTCATTTTCATCACTTTTCAATCTTCAATCAAAATCAATCAATTTCAAATTTGGTCATTTTTGAGCAAAATACCAAGGCTATAGCCTTACTGTTTGGCCAAAAATGGCTCATTTTCATCACTTTTCAATCTTCAATCAAAATCAATCAATTCAAATTTGGTCATTTTTGAGCAAACTACCAGGCTACAGCCTTACTTTTTGGCCAAAAATGGCTCATTTTCATCACTTTTCAATCTTCAATCAAAATCAATCAATTTCAAATTTGGTCATTTTTGAGCAAAATACCAAGGCTATAGCCTTACTTTTTGGCCAAAAATGGCTCATTTTCATCACTTTTCAATCTTCAATCAAAATCAATCAATTTCAAATTTGGTCATTTTTGAGCAAAATACCAAGGCTATAGCCTTACTTTTTTGGCCAAAAATGGCTCATTTTCATCACTTTTCAATCTTCAATCAAAATCAATCAATTTCAAATTTGGTCATTTTGAGCAAAATACCAAGGCTATAGCCTTACTGTTTGGCCAAAAATGGCTCATTTTCATCACTTTTCAATCTTCAATCAAATCAATCAATTTCAAATTTGGTCATTTTTGAGCAAACTACCAAGGCTACAGCCTTACTTTTTGGCCAAAAATGGCTCATTTTCATCACTTTTCCAATCTTCAATCAAAATCAATCAATTTCAAATTTGGTCATTTTTGAGCAAAATACCAAGGCTATAGCCTTACTTTTTGGCCAAAAATGGCTCATTTTCATCACTTTTCAATCTTCAATCAAAATCAATCAATTTCAAATTTGGTCATTTTTGAGCAAAATACCAAGGCTATAGCCTTACTTTTTGGCCAAAATGGCTCATTTTCATCACTTTTCAATCTTCAATCAAAATCAATCAATTTCAAATTTGGTCATTTTTGAGCAAAATACCAAGGCTATAGCCTTACTTTTTGGCCAAAAATGGCTCATTTTCATCACTTTTCAATCTTCAATCAAAATCAATCAATTTCAAATTTGGTCATTTTTGAGCAAAATACCAAGGCTATAGCCTTACTTTTTGGCCAAAAATGGCTCATTTTCATCACTTTTCAATCTGCAATCAAAATCAATCAATTTCAAATTTGGTCATTTTTGAGCAAAAATACCAAGGCTATAGCCTTACTTTTTGGCCAAAAATGGCTCATTTTCATCACTTTTCAATCTTCAATCAAAATCAATCAATTTCAAATTTGGTCATTTTTGAGCAAAATACCAAGGCTATAGCCTTACTTTTTGGCCAAAAATGGCTCATTTTCATCACTTTTCAATCTTCAATCAAAATCAATCAATTTCAAATTTGGTCATTTTTGAGCAAAATACCAAGGCTATAGCCTTACTTTTTGGCCAAAAATGGCTCATTTTCATCACTTTTCAATCTTCAATCAAAATCAATCAATTTCAAATTTGGTCATTTTTGAGCAAAATACCAAGGCTATAGCCTTACTTTTTGGCCAAAAATGGCTCATTTTCATCACTTTTCAATCTGCAATCAAAATCAATCAATTTCAAATTTGGTCATTTTTGAGCAAAATACCAAGGCTATAGCCTTACTTTTTGGCCAAAAATGGCTCATTTTCATCACTTTTCAATCTTCAATCAAATCAATCAATTTCAAATTTGGTCATTTTTGAGCAAATACCAAGGCTATAGCCTTACTTTTTGGCCAAAAATGGCTCATTTTCATCACTTTTCAATCTTCAATCAAAATCAATCAATTTCAAATTTGGTCCATTTTTGAGCAAAATACCAAGGCTATAGCCTTACTTTTTGGCCAAAAATGGCTCATTTTCATCACTTTTCAATCTTCAATCAAAATCAATCAATTTCAAATTTGGTCATTTTTGAGCAAAATACCAAGGCTATAGCCTTACTTTTTGGCCAAAAATGGCTCATTTTCATCACTTTTCAATCTTCAATCAAAATCAATCAATTTCAAATTTGGTCATTTTTGAGCAAAATACCAAGGCTATAGCCTTACTTTTTGGCCAAAAATGGCTCATTTTCATCACTTTTCAATCTTCAATCAAAATCAATCAATTTCAAATTTGGTCATTTTTGAGCAAAATACCAAGGCTATAGCCTTACTTTTTGGCCAAAAATGGCTCATTTCATCACTTTTCAATCTTCAATCAAAATCAATCAATTTCAAATTTGGTCATTTTTGAGCAAATACCAAGGCTATAGCCTTACTTTTTGGCCAAAAATGGCTCATTTTCATCACTTTTCAATCTTCAATCAAAATCAATCAATTTCAAATTTGGTCATTTTTGAGCAAAATACCAAGGCTATAGCCTTACTTTTTGGCCAAAAATGGCTCATTTTCATCACTTTTCAATCTTCAATCAAAATCAATTAATTTCAAATTTGGTCATTTTTGAGCAAAATACCAAGGCTATAGCCTTACTTTTTGGCCAAAATGGCTCATTTTCATCACTTTTCAATCTTCAATCAAAATCAATCAATTTCAAATTTGGTCATTTTTGAGCAAAATACCAAGGCTATAGCCTTACTTTTTGGCCAAAAATGGCTCATTTTCATCACTTTTCAATCTTCAATCAAAATCAATCAATTCAAATTTGGTCATTTTTGAGCAAAATACCAAGGCTATAGCCTTACTTTTTGGCCAAAAATGGCTCATTTTCATCACTTTTCAATCTTCAATCAAAATCAATCAATTTCAAATTTGGTCATTTTTGAGCAAAATACCAAGGCTATAGCCTTACTTTTTGGCCAAAAATGGCTCATTTTCATCACTTTTCAATCTTCAATCAAAATCAATCAATTTCAAATTTGGTCATTTTTGAGCAAAATACCAAGGCTATAGCCTTACTTTTTGGCCAAAAATGGCTCATTTTCATCACTTTTCAATCTTCAATCAAAATCAATCAATTTCAAATTTGGTCATTTTTGAGCAAAATACCAAGGCTATAGCCTTACTTTTTGGCCAAAAATGGCTCATTTTCATCACTTTTCAATCTTCAATCAAAATCAATCAATTTCAAATTTGGTCATTTTTGAGCAAAATACCAAGGCTATAGCCTTACTTTTTGGCCAAAAATGGCTCATTTTCATCACTTTTCAATCTTTAATCAAAATCAATCAATTTCAAATTTGGTCATTTTTGAGCAAAATACCAAGGCTATAGCCTTACTGTTTGGCCAAAAATGGCTCATTTTCATCACTTTCAATCTTCAATCAAAGTCAATCAATTTCAAATTTGGTCATTTTTGAGCAAACTACCAAGGCTACAGCCTTACTTTTTGGCCAAAAATGGCTCATTTTCATCACTTTTCAATCTCAATCAAAATCAATCAATTTCAAATTTGGTCATTTTTGAGCAAAATACCAAGGCTATAGCCTTACTTTTTGGCCAAAAATGGCTCATTTTCATCACTTTTCAATCTTCAATCAAAATCAATCAATTTCAAATTTGGTCATTTTTGAGCAAAATACCAAGGCTATAGCCTTACTTTTTGGCCAAAAATGGCTCATTTTCATCACTTTTCAATCTTCAATCAGAATCAATCAATTTCAAATTTGGTCATTTTTGAGCAAAATACCAAGGCTATAGCCTTACTTTTTGGCCAAAAATGGCTCATTTTCATCACTTTTCAATCTTCAATCAAAATCAATCAATTTCAAATTTGGTCATTTTTGAGCAAAATACCAAGGCTATAGCCTTACTTTTTGGCCAAAAATGGCTCATTTTCATCACTTTTCAATCTTCAATCAAAATCAATCAATTTCAAATTTGGGTCATTTTTGAGCAAAATACCAAGGCTATAGCCTTACTTTTTGGCCAAAAATGGCTCATTTTCATCACTTTTCAATCTTCAATCAAAATCAATCAATTTCAAATTTGGTCATTTTTGAGCAAAATACCAAGGCTATAGCCTTACTTTTTGGGCCAAAAATGGCTCATTTTCATCACTTTCAATCTGCAATCAAAATCAATCAATTTCAAATTTGGTCATTTTTGAGCAAAATACCAAGGCTATAGCCTTACTTTTTGGCCAAAAATGGCTCATTTTCATCACTTTTCAATCTTCAATCAAAATCAATCAATTTCAAATTTGGTCATTTTTTGAGCAAAATACCAAGGCTATAGCCTTACTTTTGGCCAAAAATGGCTCATTTTCATCACTTTTCAATCTTCAATCAAAATCAATCAATTTCAAATTTGGTCATTTTTGAGCAAAATACCAAGGCTATAGCCTTACTTTTTGGCCAAAATGGCTCATTTTCATCACTTTTCAATCTTCAATCAAAATCAATCAATTTCAAAATTTGGTCATTTTTGAGCAAAATACCAAGGCTATAGCCTTACTTTTTGGCCAAAAATGGCTCATTTTCATCACTTTTCAATCTTCAATCAAAATCAATCAATTTCAAATTTGGTCATTTTTGAGCAAAATACCAAGGCTATAGCCTTACTTTTTGGCCAAAAATGGCTCATTTTCATCACTTTTCAATCTTCAATCAAAATCAATCAATTTCAAATTTGGTCATTTTTGAGCAAAATACCAAGGCTATAGCCTTACTTTTTGGCCAAAAATGGCTCATTTTCATCACTTTTCAATCTTCAATCAAAATCAATCAATTTCAAATTTGGTCATTTTTGAGCAAAATACCAAGGCTATAGCCTTACTGTTTGGCCAAAAATGGCTCATTTTCATCACTTTTCAATCTTCAATCAAAATCAATCAATTTCAAATTTGGTCATTTTTGAGCAAAATACCAAGGCTATAGCCTTACTTTTTGGCCAAAAATGGCTCATTTTCATCACTTTTCAATCTTCAATCAAAATCAATCAATTTCAAATTTGGTCATTTTTGAGCAAAATACCAAGGCTATAGCCTTACTTTTTGGCCAAAAATGGCTCATTTTCATCACTTTTCAATCTTCAATCAAAATCAATCAATTTCAAATTTGGTCATTTTTGAGCAAAATACCAAGGCTATAGCCTTACTTTTTGGCCAAAAATGGCTCATTTTCATCACTTTTCAATCTTCAATCAAAATCAATCAATTTCAAATTTGGTCATTTTTGAGCAAAATACCAAGGCTATAGCCTTACTTTTTGGCCAAAAATGGCTCATTTTCATCACTTTTCAATCTTCAATCAAAATCAATCAATTTCAAATTTGGTCATTTTTGAGCAAAATACCAAGGCTATAGCCTTACTTTTTGGCCAAAAATGGCTCATTTTCATCACTTTTCAATCTTTAATCAAAATCAATCAATTTCAAATTTGGTCATTTTTGAGCAAAATACCAAGGCTATAGCCTTACTGTTTGGCCAAAAATGGCTCATTTTCATCACTTTTCAATCTTCAATCAAAGTCAATCAATTTCAAATTTGGTCATTTTTGAGCAAACTACCAAGGCTACAGCCTTACTTTTTGGCCAAAAATGGCTCATTTTCATCACTTTTCAATCTTCAATCAAAATCAATCAATTTCAAATTTGGTCATTTTTGAGCAAAATACCAAGGCTATAGCCTTACTTTTTGGCCAAAAATGGCTCATTTTCATCACTTTTCAATCTTCAATCAAAATCAATCAATTTCAAATTTGGTCATTTTTGAGCAAAATACCAAGGCTATAGCCTTACTTTTTGGCCAAAAATGGCTCATTTTCATCACTTTTCAATCTTCAATCAGAATCAATCAATTTCAAATTTGGTCATTTTTGAGCAAAATACCAAGGCTATAGCCTTACTTTTTGGCCAAAAATGGCTCATTTTCATCACTTTTCAATCTTCAATCAAAATCAATCAATTTCAAATTTGGTCATTTTTGAGCAAAATACCAAGGCTATAGCCTTACTTTTTGGCCAAAAATGGCTCATTTTCATCACTTTTCAATCTTCAATCAAAATCAATCAATTTCAAATTTGGTCATTTTTGAGCAAAATACCAAGGCTATAGCCTTACTTTTTGGCCAAAAATGGCTCATTTTCATCACTTTTCAATCTTCAATCAAAATCAATCAATTTCAAATTTGGTCATTTTTGAGCAAAATACCAAGGCTATAGCCTTACTTTTTGGCCAAAAATGGCTCATTTTCATCACTTTTCAATCTGCAATCAAAATCAATCAATTTCAAATTTGGTCATTTTTGAGCAAAATACCAAGGCTATAGCCTTACTTTTTGGCCAAAAATGGCTCATTTTCATCACTTTTCAATCTTCAATCAAAATCAATCAATTTCAAATTTGGTCATTTTTGAGCAAAATACCAAGGCTATAGCCTTACTTTTTGGCCAAAAATGGCTCATTTTCATCACTTTTCAATCTTCAATCAAAATCAATCAATTTCAAATTTGGTCATTTTTGAGCAAAATACCAAGGCTATAGCCTTACTTTTTGGCCAAAAATGGCTCATTTTCATCACTTTTCAATCTTCAATCAAAATCAATCAATTTCAAATTTGGTCATTTTTGAGCAAAATACCAAGGCTATAGCCTTACTTTTTGGCCAAAAATGGCTCATTTTCATCACTTTTCAATCTTCAATCAAAATCAATCAATTTCAAATTTGGTCATTTTTGAGCAAAATACCAAGGCTATAGCCTTACTTTTTGGCCAAAAATGGCTCATTTTCATCACTTTTCAATCTTCAATCAAAATCAATCAATTTCAAATTTGGTCATTTTTGAGCAAAATACCAAGGCTATAGCCTTACTTTTTGGCCAAAAATGGCTCATTTTCATCACTTTTCAATCTTCAATCAAAATCAATCAATTTCAAATTTGGTCATTTTTGAGCAAAATACCAAGGCTATAGCCTTACTGTTTGGCCAAAAATGGCTCATTTTCATCACTTTTCAATCTTCAATCAAAATCAATCAATTTCAAATTTGGTCATTTTTGAGCAAACTACCAAGGCTACAGCCTTACTTTTTGGCCAAAAATGGCTCATTTTCATCACTTTTCAATCTTCAATCAAAATCAATCAATTTCAAATTTGGTCATTTTTGAGCAAAATACCAAGGCTATAGCCTTACTTTTTGGCCAAAAATGGCTCATTTTCATCACTTTTCAATCTTCAATCAAAATCAATCAATTTCAAATTTGGTCATTTTTGAGCAAAATACCAAGGCTATAGCCTTACTTTTTGGCCAAAAATGGCTCATTTTCATCACTTTTCAATCTTCAATCAAAATCAATCAATTTCAAATTTGGTCATTTTTGAGCAAAATACCAAGGCTATAGCCTTACTTTTTGGCCAAAAATGGCTCATTTTCATCACTTTTCAATCTTCAATCAAAATCAATCAATTTCAAATTTGGTCATTTTTGAGCAAAATACCAAGGCTATAGCCTTACTTTTTGGCCAAAAATGGCTCATTTTCATCACTTTTCAATCTTCAATCAAAATCAATCAATTTCAAATTTGGTCATTTTTGAGCAAAATACCAAGGCTATAGCCTTACTTTTTGGCCAAAAATGGCTCATTTTCATCACTTTTCAATCTTCAATCAAAATCAATCAATTTCAAATTTGGTCATTTTTGAGCAAAATACCAAGGCTATAGCCTTACTTTTTGGCCAAAAATGGCTCATTTTCATCACTTTTCAATCTGCAATCAAAATCAATCAATTTCAAATTTGGTCATTTTTGAGCAAAATACCAAGGCTATAGCCTTACTTTTTGGCCAAAAATGGCTCATTTTCATCACTTTTCAATCTTCAATCAAAATCAATCAATTTCAAATTTGGTCATTTTTGAGCAAAATACCAAGGCTATAGCCTTACTTTTTGGCCAAAAATGGCTCATTTTCATCACTTTTCAATCTTCAATCAAAATCAATCAATTTCAAATTTGGTCATTTTTGAGCAAAATACCAAGGCTATAGCCTTACTTTTTGGCCAAAAATGGCTCATTTTCATCACTTTTCAATCTTCAATCAAAATCAATCAATTTCAAATTTGGTCATTTTTGAGCAAAATACCAAGGCTATAGCCTTACTTTTTGGCCAAAAATGGCTCATTTTCATCACTTTTCAATCTTCAATCAAAATCAATCAATTTCAAATTTGGTCATTTTTGAGCAAAATACCAAGGCTATAGCCTTACTTTTTGGCCAAAAATGGCTCATTTTCATCACTTTTCAATCTTCAATCAAAATCAATCAATTTCAAATTTGGTCATTTTTGAGCAAAATACCAAGGCTATAGCCTTACTTTTTGGCCAAAAATGGCTCATTTTCATCACTTTTCAATCTTCAATCAAAATCAATCAATTTCAAATTTGGTCATTTTTGAGCAAAATACCAAGGCTATAGCCTTACTTTTTGGCCAAAAATGGCTCATTTTCATCACTTTTCAATCTTCAATCAAAATCAATCAATTTCAAATTTGGTCATTTTTGAGCAAAATACCAAGGCTATAGCCTTACTTTTTGGCCAAAAATGGCTCATTTTCATCACTTTTCAATCTTCAATCAAAATCAATTAATTTCAAATTTGGTCATTTTTGAGCAAAATACCAAGGCTATAGCCTTACTTTTTGGCCAAAAATGGCTCATTTTCATCACTTTTCAATCTTCAATCAAAATCAATCAATTTCAAATTTGGTCATTTTTGAGCAAAATACCAAGGCTATAGCCTTACTTTTTGGCCAAAAATGGCTCATTTTCATCACTTTTCAATCTTCAATCAAAATCAATCAATTTCAAATTTGGTCATTTTTGAGCAAAATACCAAGGCTATAGCCTTACTTTTTGGCCAAAAATGGCTCATTTTCATCACTTTTCAATCTTCAATCAAAATCAATCAATTTCAAATTTGGTCATTTTTGAGCAAAATACCAAGGCTATAGCCTTACTTTTTGGCCAAAAATGGCTCATTTTCATCACTTTTCAATCTTCAATCAAAATCAATCAATTTCAAATTTGGTCATTTTTGAGCAAAATACCAAGGCTATAGCCTTACGGTTTGGTCAAATATGGTCTGGGTTGATCACTGATTAATATGGAGTCAGGGTGAATAAATCTCGAATTTGGTTATGTGTAGCGAACATACGAAGGGTATAGACGTATGTCTTGGCCAGAAATGGCTGAGGTTCATTATGTTAATGCTGGAATAAAAATGAATGAGGGTTAATCATTGGCAGTGGTCGGGAAAGTACTAAGGATATAGCCTTACGCTGTGACCAAAAAATGGCTCAGTTTTATCAATACGAAATATGCAGTGGTGGAATGTAGCTAAAATTATTGGGATAGCGGAAGAATCAGGGCATAATGCAAGGCTTGGGTCTGAAAGGTGAGAGGAACGTTAATGGAATAGTGTGTTTAGTTAAGTGGCAAGTGGCAGAGTTGTTGTGGGTGGGTGTGGTTAGGCCGAGCTTTGGGAGCCTTTGGTTCTGATCAGTGCATTGATACGGTAAGAAGGACTGATGACGTATAAGTGGATAATGAAAATGTAACGTACATGAATTACAATGAGCGTATGCTCTTATATCCAGGGGGGTTGATTTGCAATATCATTGATGAGTTTTAGCATATTTACATTGACTTATAAAACGAGAATGTTACTTGTACTTGAAAATTCAGTAGATCTCACTTGAGTTACAGCGTAAATAGATTATCCTCCTGCGTTTCTGCCGCCATCATCTGCATCTGTCGCGGGGCACCCGAGGTACTGCGATTAGACGAGATCCTCTCTGGTCCGGCAAATGATCTTTCCGCTAAGAATCGATCAAATTCTTCACTTGTTAAAGGTGTCTGGTTTTCCTTTCGTTGCTGCTGTTGCTGTTGTTGTTCTTCACTGCTTGAGACCGCATTTGTGTTCTCCTGGGGAGGGGTAGCTCTTGTCGATACAAGCTTATTCTGTATGAATAACAAAAGCGATGCACAACAAATGAGTATGGTAATATATCATATACAATCAACCTAATTAATAGGCTAAGTGAAAAATAGCACAAAGCAGCTAATTAAGGCCTAGTTAAGGCTGAGAATAATATTAGTCAAAAAATACATTAAAAGAACACGAATGATACATTGAAAAGTATTCATACTTAAGAAGCATTTTAAACTAATCTATTATAAACATAGAAGATACATAAAACAGAAAAGTATAGAAATACAAAGTAATACAAAAATAGACAAAAGTTAATAACCCCTTCTAAAGTGTCTTAGCATCACTGAGGTCATGATTTTTTGATATGCAAATCGAAGACCAAAATGTAAAAAGCAGTAGTGAGACCTGCTTTGCAACAGGGACGGAGCGGAGGAGTAGAAACATGGACTACAAAGACCACATATGTTAACATAGGAGACAACGATAAATGCAACAGAAACTAGAATGCTTAGATGGACGTGTGGTGCTACCAGGAAGGATAAAATCAGGAATGAAAGAACTAGATTAACAGTTTAAGTAACAGAACGCACACGCACACACGTACACGCACGCAAGCATGCACGCACACGCACACGCGCACACACACACACACACACACACACACACAATTGGGCTTACCAAGTCTGTGTCCTTCAGCCATTCCTCGACATCCTGAATGCTACGAGGAAAGATGGAAAGTAAATCACTAAATAAGATAAATCAACAAAAAATATCACATGTGTCAATTTAATGGGTGAATTTCCAAAAAAAATAGCTCAAAAGGAGATGCAGAGAGCAAATCGTGTTTGAATATCATCATAAAAGATGGAACAGCAGTGGGTTGTTCGCAGGTTACGAAAGTGCTGGATTGACAATCTCTAATTTAAACGTGGGAAAGCGTACACAAATTATACTTGGGGATCCTGAGAAATCGAGAACAAAAGGAGACAGGGATGTTTTCAGTTATCGATCATGAATTCAGCAAGAAGCATAAACACAACTCAAAACACCCTGAAGCCTTCGAAAATAAATTAATGTTGGCAAAAATAGACATCACTTACTCATCTTCAATATTCTTCTCCTAAAGATAAGAGAAATTTAATATTTAATAATTTAATATAATAATTTAATATAATAATTTAATATAATAATTTAATATAATAATTTAATTTAATAATTTAATATACCATTTAATAATCTTACTTTCTGTTGCTAAAATAGTCTAAGAAAGAGTGGGCAATATCTATCAAAAATAGGGAATAAGTTACCAAAAGGTTGATGCAAGAGAATCACTTATACAGTACTTGTTCAATTATCCGGCCTTCTTGGGACACGAAATTTCAAGATGCGCTCGTATAATCCGAAATACCGAATAATCGAAAATACACGAATAACGGCAGAAACCGGGATAAATAAACAAGATTAGTTTTGTGAAAGTATATTTCAAAAGTACACATTACAAACTAACACACTAAATACTCTTAAAATGTATCTTTTTAAAAAAACCAAGAAAAACACCCAAAAACTTATCAAAAATGCAAAAAATTTTTCAAAAAGGTTTTTCACATTTTTTTCACATTTTTTATGGACCGGATAATCGAAGTCCGGATAAACGAGGGTCGGATAATTAAATAAGTACTGCAATAAAGTAGAATACTCCACAGACACGTGCTTAAACATAATCTGTCAATATAATGAAATTCAGTATGAAATTATCAACAACTCGCATTATGCCAAAGCAGACCATTGCGTCCTAAAATGGCAGTGGAAGGCAAATGCAAATACTTTGCTTTTATTGCCTAATTTATACTGTAACTTATTCCTTTCACAGATTGTAATATTTAGGGAAATTGTATTTTTAATCCGAGTTGAAGAGTCACAATTATTGTGGATACACTCAATAAACCTTGTATGTATGTATGTATGTATGTAAGAAAATCTCATTGTCATTCAAATAACAAATACATTTCAGGCGATAGATCTTATATTACAAAGCTCTTGTTTTATTCCGGTTGCATTCCAAGTGCGGTAAATATATTATAAATATCACTATTACACGAAAAAGCGGGGAACATTTCTTGGTGCAACAGTGACGCTGCGCAGCACCTATAGACTATTCACGATCTAATCTTCCGCAGTATATAAAACATATATAGATATATATACAAGCTACGTGCTAGCTGACAGAGGTACCATAGTGTATTTTCTTCTCTTTCGAGGGTCGCTTCTAATTATAAGAAACGTTTCGCATCAACAATTCAATGATCATTTCCTTCAAACTCAATTTTTGTGGTTCTGTAACTTCCATTGGTTTGGAATGTTGTAAAGGAATTCAATAAAAGTCTAATGAGGTCATGTTACCTCCCGCTCAGGTGCCCCAGAAGATTTTGAAATGACTCCAGCAAATGATTCAGTAGGGACATTGTTAATATTGTCTTCATATGTAGATCCACTGCGAAAAGAGAAAAAAAATCAGTGGGTCACATGACAATAAGTACAACAACAACAGCAAAAGTGTCAACCATTGGCGGCCAGAGACAACGCATTCAACCCATAAAAGTGACATGGTAATTCAAAGCAGCTGAAGGGTTCCGAGGAATCAACTGCGATTGGAGGTAGGTAGGAAAAAATTGCTTCAACATTGCTTTGTAGTCAAAGAAAAATTATATAATATACTACTAAGTACATTACGTACAAAAGTACTTACTTTTACTATACCAAATAATATATTATTTTACTACTTACAAAATTACCATATTATTAGAATGAAATTCCGGGGATCAAAATGGGTATGTCAAACCCGAGGCCATAACATAAACGAAAAGAAATGCAAAAGAAAAGACTAAAACACAAGGAGAGCACAAGATAAAAAGTTTATCTAGATATGAGATATGGGTAATTATTCATGTAATCAACGAATCTTATGGACATAACATTTTGACAAAAGAGGAATGGGAATAGTTAATGGTCTATCCAAGTTCCACAACCTCTATAAAGATCTGCAATAATATGATAACAGAACAGCTCAGAAAGAGGAAATCGGGGATGATAGAATAAGGGTATACTGTTTAAATGACAATACTTATTATCAATATTCTTACATAAATAAATGATAAAGTCAAAAGCCCCTGGGGAAGAAACTGTCTATCAATGTCACCGTATAAAACAATTTTTAATAAATCACTTTTGACAACAAGTGAATACAAAATAAGCCAAGTGAGATACAACACTCATCATCGCTTAAAACAATAAAAAAATATAAAGAACACATTGATAACAAACCCTCTCCGGCTGTCAGCAAAAGTACTGCTTCTTGTTTGTGCAAACATATCAAATTCATCATCGTCCCGTGTCGTATCTATAGTAAAATCATGATATGATTTTGGGACCACAATCATATGAGGATTGGACAATACTTATAAAATCCTCTCAAATTATTTCGAAGCTATGCGGTCTACAACCTAACTAGGACATCTTGGCATGGACAATTCTGAGATGCAAAATTGCATTATAAGTAGTGATATTTCTCCTTTCCTCACCAGTCTCGTATTCTCGTACATTTCATGACCTACCTTCTCTTCACTCAGCTCTCCCAACAAGGGAGTTTTTATACTATATATAACTATGTATTATATTCATCCAAACACACCACAAAATCCTAAGAATTTGTGCATCTTAAGAGAATATTCCCACTATCCCCCAACTTTCTCAAATATTCTTAGAGTAAAGGCAGGTGTATCATATGAGTACTACCCAAAATTTACTATCGAATATGGCATCAAAATACAAAAAGGAAAGGAAACATAGAGTAAAAGGCTAAAAAACGAATAAAAAATTCTATGTCCAGAAGCTCATATTTCCAGCGATTAGCATGAACAACTAATTTCGTGATCCTAAAATGATCCATGAAAAGAAGCATGGCATTCTTACCACTTGGTTTCGCAGGTTCTGGAGCAGGGGGGTCATCGGTGAAGTCGATCAGCATATTCTCGCTATTCCTAAAAGCAAAAACTGATAACAACACATGTGGACATGTCAATTCAGAGTCCAGAAAAAGTCACGGCTCCACGGCTCTGAACCGGAGGAAAATTTTGCTCTTTACGACGTATTTGAGGAAGGTTTTGAAATTTGTATCAACAATCCAGTTTCAGCAAAGTTTTTATATAACGCGACATCAACTGTGAAGGGCATAGCCCACTTACAGTAAAAGCTTCCGAGACATACCCAATGCAGAGTTCAAAAACTTTGGCTAGTTTTGATACATAAAAGAGGAAGGTTTATGATGAAGATTTGACAGCCAGAGGAAGGTTGGGCATTTTCCTGTACTCTGTGTCAATTATACATCGCCTGAATTGCTCTTGAGCGAAATTAAGTTTCGAAAATATTTAAATATAAACATGTCTATAGCAGATATTCCAGCCTAGTCAGTTAGAGTACCGCAGAAATAGAGGTGTATGGCTGTAAACATGAAGTCAAGAATCAATGCTATGAATTAACTAAAACATTCTAAACGAAATGTAATACAATATGATGCTACATAATACCAAGCAATATGAAACAATGCTAAACAATACAACGCGCGTGATCAGCGTGATTTTCGTAATGATAGTTTCTACTTGTAAGACAAAGTACCCCCTCCAAAAATTGTCTAGGGTAGGAGATTAATTAAAAATTAATACGTCGTGGATGGAATAAATATGTCCTGGGCGCAAAATTTTTGAAAAATCAATTAGCGGCGGGGGGGGGAAGTCTGCTAGGCCCCCCAGAGTAAACATAGTTTAAGAGAGTGGCCTTTTAGTCAGAGCCGCTCTAACAGGAGTCTTCCATCTAACTTATAATAAACATACAATTGTAACAGGTAAATATTCGTACTACGATGTGATCAGAAAAATTTGCAGGTTTCAAAGGAAAAGGAGGACAGTGCTCATTTTAAACGAGTTTATACACAGGTAACAATATATATACAAACAATCAGAATATTGAGGCTCTATTTACTACGGTTCCATTAAGCATGTTTCGACATAGATTACAGTTGGCGAATTCTGCACCTATAACTTCCATGTAACTTCAGGGAAATTATTATTTTGTCAAGGAGATGACATGCGATTTAACTCCCGTAAGATGAAAATCAGCAACAACATATTCTGGTATGAAAAAGCAACAAACCTATTCTGTGGTTCTATGGCAGGAACTCTGGCTGAAGTATCAATCGAAGGTGTCTACAAAACAAAGAGGAATATTGAGAAAATTGCTAAGGTTCAAGTGCAAAGAATTCACAACAAGGCAGAACTCAGTTAACATTCAGCATTCCAACATGATACTTGATAGTTTTAAAGTCTGTACCTGTAGTCTTCAAAATTCTCTACAATCTAACATCTGTTTCTAACTGATCTTCCCCACGATATTTTGATCAAAATCTATCCGCGTATTCTAGAGGAAAGGCTAGTGAAAGCCACGCTGTCATTTGAAAGTGTAGGGACTGAATAGACAATATAGGAAACAAGATGAGACAAGGGAGCATTGTCTCATTCGTCAAACATCCATTTATCGCTTGTCTCTTTTCCTTTCTGAAATACCATTGCATCAAAATACCTAAAGGTACTTACCTCTGTTGTAACTTCTGGTGACGGTGATGCGGCCCCAGTTCTATTTCTTTCAAAGCGATCAAAGCGAATGAAGACATTGTTCAATGAATCATTAATGCGAAGTAATTCACCTGGGAACCAAAGAAAGGCACAAATCAAACATACTAAAAAAGCATAGATGATCAAAACAAATCGGTGAACTGACCAGTCGATGAGGCAGTCACACATTCGTAACTCTATCGGCAATTTGAGTTCTAATGTTCTAACTAACCAATCAATTTATAAACTGAAATGAAACATTAATCGTAAATTCAAACATCATTGAAACAGACAAATCGATCGAAGAGATTGAACCCACAAGCAAACAATTATAATCAATCCATCAATCAATCAATCAATTAATCAATCAATTAATCAATCAGTCAGCTGATCGATTCATCAATTAGTCAATCAATCAATCAATGAATCAATCACTTAGCTGATCCATCAATCAATCAATCGATCAATCAATCAGCCTATCAGATAACCAATCCATCAATCAATCAGCTGATTTATCAATCAATCAATCAATCAATCAATCAATCAATCAATCAGCTGACCAGTAAAGCAATAATCCATTATCATGAAAACTGAAGTCCCAGAATCTGAGAATAATGTGCAAATCGACATTCATTTCAAAATCAAGCCGCTTTGTAATTCATGGCCGAGTTGTATTGACAGGAAAATCAACAGTTTAACAGCAACTGAATATCTTACCAGTGACTTCATCATTTGCTACACGGCCAAGAAGCTGTATTAATCTTTGCTGCATTTGGCGACAAGTGGAGTTGAGGTCCTTGCAAGAAAGTTTGAGTTGAAATAGTTATTTGGAAAGGATAATCTGCAGATTTCAGAACAACAAAAAACACACGAAACTTGGTTCTTGTCAATAGTTAACTCATAAAAAAAATGACATGTTTCGGTGAATTAACTGGTCTTAATCTTGAAACATAAACGAGAAAAAAGGATTGAATCATAAATTCCCAAAGACAACTACAGACATATGCTGCCAAAGAAACCTTTTACCCTTCTTAACTTTTGACATATGCTGCCAATGAAACCTTTTACGCTTCTTAACTTTTGACAACTACACTCATAAGAGCTTTTTTTTATGAGAACCAAATAATTCTGGCCGAAGCTCCATGTTCTCAATATTTCTGATTACTTGAGAATCGAATGTTTTAAAATTGTTCGTACAAGAGTGAATTTTATAACTATTTGAGAAGCCACATGTGGTGTACAGTTTTCTGATGACATTAGGCTGGGTGACTTCTGAAAATACAGCAAAGAGTGCTAATGTTTATCAACAAAATCATCAGAATTTCATTGCCAAAAGAATGTGGATAGTTGAGTAGTTGTAAAAATTCTCATCTGATGCTGAGTATGTTAGTAGTGTTATTATTTTTGGCAAATCTTCCTTCAGTGTTCTTATAAAGTATGCCCTTATAACAACAGGAGTGTGCGCTATTTAACAAGCCATTGAATCAGGGAAATATAACATTTGGATTCATCCTAGATTTTCTATCTTCTAAGATTTTCTGAACATACTTTTTAAGCTAATCCTCTCTAATGAGGGGCTACTAGGATTTTGGTGTAGTCCTTGGCATTTGTATTATCTGTTTATCTGTATTACTTTTTGTTAAATGGTCACTGGGCAGTTTTGCCTATTATACTCCCAATGGCATCGTTTTTCTGTTTGTAACAGTTTGGTATTGCATATTGTATTGTATTTTGCATTAAGTACAGGTGTATAAAAAAAATATAACATTATAGATTCGAATAGACAATGATTCAGACGTACTCACTTTTAGCAGTGTAATATCATCAGATTCTTCTTGCTCCGGTGTTATCTCTGTCAACATTTCGTTCATGACTCTCACATTCTCTTCAACAATATTCAGATCCGCTCTCAATTTGGTGAGCTGCACTGGTGTTGGGTTGATAGGACCCGAATTTGCCCTCTGCATCGCAGGTCCAACTGCCTGTGGACAGTACAA
Source organism: Mastigias papua (assembly GCA_964019165.1). Classification (NCBI taxonomy): domain Eukaryota; kingdom Metazoa; phylum Cnidaria; class Scyphozoa; order Rhizostomeae; family Mastigiidae; genus Mastigias; species Mastigias papua. The sequence goes on along the minus strand of OZ025275.1, from coordinate 2,253,717 downwards.
ATACAAAATTAAACCCATGGCAGCTTCTCCATTTAATTTGACATATGCCTAAAAATTCTAGAACAGCCTATCTTTCTTAGAATAGTATAGTGGCTTCATTTTCTCTTTGGACAATAAAGTTGGTTACAGTGTAGTTGATACTATACCATGAAACAGCTAAGTAAACAGATAGATAAGAAAAGGAGGCAAAAAATTGATACAATAATTAATGTGATTTTGCATTTCCTCACTATGACTTGTGTTCAAGAATGACCCTAAGTTCAACCTGGCCTAGAAAAGCAGAGATATGTGGTTGAAGTCAGCCCGTATACATTGGGGTCATCAACTATAGGAAAATACACTCATTGGGCCCAAAATTCTCAGATTTATTTCAGAATTACAGTCAAACACAAAAGGACTAAAAATGCGAAAAACAAACTAGGATAGATAATAAATATACCGCTGACAAAAATCAAAAGCAGTAAACAAACCCTAGGTTGCTGGTTTCCACTACTGCGAGGTCTTGATCCTTGTCTAACTGGCTCAGTTTCCGGAACAGTCTGAATAAGAAATTCAACAATGGAATACTAAATATAGGATATCGCTAAAACAACGCCTGCACGCTGGATGGAGCAGACCAAACGTCTCCTAAACTTTGAGACGTAGCGAATACCATTCATTTCGCCTACTCTGTATCCAGAATTCAATAATCTACTTTTGGCCTTGACAAGCCGCAGGCATTCTACAGCAAAGCACTAAGCGTTGGACAACAACAGACTGTGCACACAGGCACACTAAGAATTCCAGCCAATTTGTCACAATAAGGACGAATCTTCTAGTCCTTTACCCGAAATAACCAAATCATATTTTTCTCTAACCTCATCAACAAAAAAGAAAACTTTGCAGCCCATATGCACACTCAAAAAACTTTCAACAGCTATCGTTTCAAACAAGTCAGAAGAAATCCTGAGAGAAACATCAATATTGAAATTTAAGACCTTATGAAAAAATTTTGACTTTAACTTTTAATATTAAGAAACTAATTCTCCACTTAATTGTAATTTGCTTCTTTTCCTTTTCTTTTTAATTTCCTTTTAAGTTTTACAGGTCCTTGGGTGATAACAGCATCTTACTGCTGAACAAGTTTTTCAACCAGTATAAATATGATTGTATTATTATCATTATTATTATTATTATTATTTCACTATAGCACGAAAAAGCGGGAACATTGCTTTAGCATACTGAAAGCTTTTTTGTCCGACACTCGTCAGAGTATGAAACGTCGGATAGCGACCGAAAGGTGAAACGAAATATATAGCCAGATGCGGGTACACGTGAGCTCATAGAGCCAAATAGACGCATTATTCATCATATCACGTGTGCCCGCATCTGGCTATATATTTCGTTTCACCTTTCGGTCGCTATCCGACGTTTCATACTCTGACGAGTGTCGGACAAAAAAAGCTTTCAGTATGCTAAAGCAATGTTCCCGCTTTTTCGTGCTATAGTGAAGTTCTGTAGTACCAACAGACTTTTCAATTATTATTATTATTATTATTATTATAGAATCATTTTTTAATGATGGCCTATAGCACTCTTTCAAGAAAAAACACTTGTATAAAACAAGTACGACCATACGGCAAAACAGATCAAGCCCGACACCTTTATGCGGTATTGTCGCTGAACTATGATTTTTAGCGAAAGATAAGTGCCTTCCAGGTTTTCCAGCCCATGCTTCAAAGCGGTCTTTTCTCACCCTTTCCAGAAATTTCCACCTCCTTTGGACACGCTGAATAAGAGATAACGTATTTATGTAAGTGTTTAAGAAATTCTGTGCCATATATGTGACTGTGAGTGGAGGGGCAGCAGAAAAGGCAGCCAAAACCAACAAAGGGTGGCTAGAAATGTTTGGGCAACCATACAACGAGGAGTAAACTTTAAGAACAGCTTTGAAAACATACGACTAGAGAATAAATTGGGTATAACATGTAGTCAAAGCAAAAAATACAGCACAAACCCTTTTCGGGGTATGAATGGGCGCAAGGGAATCCATATCTTGAGCAGGAAAGTCGAAGCCTTGGAAGGAAACGGAAGTTTCTGTCTTTATTTCACATGATGCAAGATGATTTGATTTGATTTGGCAATGGTGGTGGTGAAAACTGATGGTGATCTACAATTCTGATGAGTATGATATGATAATGATTGATGATCAATACCGACTGGTAACGATCAGTAATAACGACTAAATAGTTATTATCATTGATGAAGAATGATTGGAAGTGATGAAGAATGATTACAAGTAATGAAGAGTGAATATAAATGAAGATTTTTTATGGTTGATGAAGATTGTGATCATGACGAAATGGTAGACGCTAATACTGATGACAAATAGGAAAGACTAAGTGCGGACATACTATTAATAATGAATTTCAAGCATATAACAAGGTGGTTTCCACTTGAACAAAATCTTCAGCGAATTTGTCAGAGATTGGAATGTCTGTGTCCTGGCGTAGGGGAATTCGCTAGCGAGATTTGAAAGTTCAAAGCAGCCCAACTTCCGACCAAATTCGAGAAGAAGAAAACCAGTGACAAAGAAGCCAGAATCATCTTTTGCTTCAGTAGATAAACTTGACAAGCTCTTGCGAATGCGCTGATGACTTCGCCGACGACTTCCTAACGATTTCACCGATGACTTCGCTGACGACTTTGCCGACGACTTCACCGACGACTTCGCTGACGACTTTGCCGACGACTTTGCTGACGACTATCCTGACGACTTTGCCGACGACTTCGCTGATGACTTCGCTGACGACTTCGCTGACGACTTCGCTCAAATGAAAACCAGCCTCACGAGTGCAATTATTTAAAAATTAACAATATTTCTTACCCTGGGCTTTCAGGTGCTCATGACAACGCACAAATGCTTGCAGGTGTTCAATATTTCGAAATGCATCCGACCAAGACTGTACAAGCGCCAATATCTTCTCTTGTACGATTTGCGGTATCGGGTTTGCTGATCCCTGTGGTAAAACAGTACCTTAAACAGCTACCCATAATAAACAATTCAGCTAAAATGTAGCAGTGTATTTTTAGTTTATTCAAACATCAGTTGCCATTCTCCACAAAAATTAATGCAAAAGACTTTGATAACATTGTGGGAACAATATGGCGTTAATGCAAAAACACCTGCTCAGTACAGATGTTGAGATCAGCCGCAAGACTGTCCCAATTTATCTTAGAAAGTATGAACCAATACCCAATTGATAGCTAAACTTTGCGGTCAACGTGCTTGATATTCTAACAAACCTTTGAGGACAGAATTTTTGTAAGATCTCCAAGGACATCTTTGTTGGCAGCAATTGCGTGGAAACGGTTTCCACAATTTTTCATACATGACTCTAGAAGCTAAACAAGACACAAAACAATATCAAACACTGAGAATTAGTTAATGAGTTCATGATCTATGGAATTTAATTTCAACATTCTCTAAAAACTAACAGGTATACAAAGTGTCTGTAGCCGGGGTATTTGAACATATCCTCAAATACATCAATAAAAATATATAATTCTGGCGACAGAATCGATATGGTGGGATATGGCTACATTATCTGCCTTCTCAAAAGTTACTAACTTCTTTTATACCTTAAGACACTTGGCCATCGCATGGCCTAGAGGTCACATATGATCCTTTGGTCGACTCTGACCAGCCGTTGAAGGGTTAATTGGAATTAACAAACTAAACGAATCTCATTTGGCCTGCATTAAGATTTTATTGATAAACAGTAAGTAGTTAATTATGTTGTAGGTTGCATGGGAGATATCAATCAATAAATCAACTTTCTAAAATTTCATAGTTCCAAAATGCTAATTCGAATTTTAAAACATCAGTTTTGAATTTTATTCTGACTGAGCATATTCAATTCAATTCAATTCAATTTGATTCAAAAATTCAACTAAGCAACTAAAGCAATAAAACAACTATAACAACAACAAATCTAGATATTAGGTAAAGATAAACATAAAGTAAAAGTACTAAATTCTCTGTTGAATTTCTTTGGGAGGAGCTCACTCAGTAGGTAAACTAATCGAGGAGAGAGTCCCCCCCCTTTTGGTTATTTTAGATTAGAGACATGATTGGAAAGAAACAAATGCTTTATGCCATAGGCTTTGCAGATACATTTTAAATTTGAACTTAAAGCAGTTTTTCCGGAACATTAAAATACTAAACACAAGAGATTCACATTGTGGTATGAAGGTGCTATTGTAAATTTTTTCTAAATAGAAATTTAGAAGATGAATTTCTTATTTCCCTTGGTAACTCATTCCATAGCTTGGCCCCCATATATTCACATCAATTAGTTTTGGTCCCCATTCCAAAGTCCTTCCATCCATTCCAGGTAATATTTATGACCAGTCCCAATAATGGTAAATTTCCATAGAAGTTTTCCTTTAAACTACCTTTCTCCTTCTCACCTGGTTTTCAAGCACTCTACCTCACTGCCTCACTCAAGCAGCTGATATCACTAGGGCATTCCCTTAATTGGGTATTCCTTTAATTGGGTATCCCCCTTCTTCAATAGCATGATCCCTTTTCATCACAAGACCTTATCCCATTTCATCACAAGAATATTTGTACTTCTAATGTTGCTTTGCTTCTCAAACATGCATTCAAAGTGAATTCTGATAACATTATCATACATACCATCATACCATAACTATTCAAATTGGCCCCCTCCCTAAAGAGCTCCCCTCAGCTAAGCCCCAACCAAGAACTAAAATCATTAATTAGCCCCACCAATCTACCAAGCCCTCACCACAGAAGATGAAGAATATATTGCTATAGCTTGATTGTTCTGTTAGGATTATTTTCTGTATTTTGTGAAAAAAGGAGCTATGAAATGATCTTATTTGGCACATTTCAGAAAACTGTATAAGCCCCTCATCCTAGTAGCATGATCAAAAAATATCAAAGATAAACAAGTCCCCAGTTGGGCCCAGGGGGGGGGGGTTAATGTAAGGATTTACAGTACATGTATGTGAACACTGCCAGACATTGAATTCATTGAACCATTATCTAGCTTGCGCTATTAAACCACAGAATACTAGAGCGAGCTCATAAAGGTGGACAGAGACATACTGGTGAATACTAGTGCTAATATGCAGATAAAGTCTATATACAATCTAAACTAGACACCTTCTGTTCATAAATGTGCCATTGCACTGCATTATGAGTCCTAATTATGAGAAGCACAAACATATGGTATCCCCCTTCAAACATTTGTGAATTCATTTCATCTGAGAAGCCAATCAAATCATCCATGTGCAATGCCATGGAGCTGCTTATAACTTTCAGTCTATCTAATATCCTTACTCTGATGCGGAAAAGTGGGAAAACATTAACTGGTTTGGTTTATATCTACAACCATTGATCACTTAACTCAGGCTGTGTTTATGACAAATAAGTCAGTTTTACAAAGTGCTTTCTAAAGGACTGAACATTAACAGTAACATACTGCTAAAATTACATCACTCTAAATCAAGCATAAATGTTTCAATTGCTTCAAATAATGTAGGGATATCAATCAGGATCTTTTTGCACATGTTGAATTCCCATTAGACTGGGAAGAAACTAAACCACCATGCACCAGATGTCTCTATCCCAAATTAAATAAAGGATCAAGGCTAGGTTCAGTATGATAAATATGTATGTACTCTTATTGGTAAGATAGTGATGAGACAATAGGCAATTATCTATCCAGAAATCTTCCACTAAAATATACTTACAGTCAAAGTGTACATAAGACCCTTAAAGTCCTTTTTGGCAGAAAGTCTCTTCTTGATGGCCTTGATGGCATCTTTAGCTCTGTTTGAAATAAAAACATTTCACATTACAGCAGTATGAATAAAACTGAAAGCCATTCCTGTAAGTCAAGTATTCAAAGATGAGGGTGTTATCACTTGATACCAAATGTATATCAGGTTTTCATATCAAACATTGATCAAAACTTACCAGCTAATCACACTACTTGAGTAGTCTAAATATCCCACAAAAAGGCACTTTGTTAAATAATTTATTATCGAAATGCAAACCACTACATTAAGTTGTCCAAAATATAAAACAAATGGCTTTAAAGTCTGATACAAACCCATCTTCAGTGTCATTGATGATGTCGCATATTTCAATAAATAGTGCCCAATCCTCAGATGGTAGATTGCTATCTGTTGCCCTCTCTACAACAATGAGAAAATGACTTCACTTAATCTGAACATTTCAAAGAAGTAAAATCCTTGAAAACAATACCTTAGGGCCATGCTAAAGTAGGGGTGTCACACCTCTAACTTTATGAGAAGGTATATGTAGCTTACAGCCTGTCAAAAATTATGGTGCCATGTTTGTAACAATGGGCCCTTAGTCTAACCTACCGGCAAATTTCTTTTGTTACACTCTCCACCTAAAAGATCCTTTTGCATGCCACTGAATACCTCATAATGTAATCTGTATGAATATAAATTGCTAAAAAGATGGGTTATGTCCCTGTCCTAAAATGATCCACAAGTTTTACAAACTCTTGTACTCCAGGAAGTGGACTGCATTGAGCAGGCTATTTCTGGAATAAAATTTGGCCATTTTGCCTGTTTTGTTTCTTTCATAAATATGCAACTTGTGATTATATATATATATATATATATATATATATATATATATATATATATATATATATATATATATATATATATATATATATATATATATATATATATATATATATATATATATATATATATATATATATATATATATATATATATATATATATATATATATATATATATATATATATATCATTATTCTAAATATCTATGATAAATCTTGTGGTCATGGGGTTGCTATGTACTTCTATGCTCTTTGGGACATTGTCTTGTAACTTGTTTGCACATATTGTAAGTTTTTATGTGAGTATAAACAAAGAAAAAAATTTGGCCTAGAAATGTAAACAGTATTGTTGACTTAATATCAATTTTTGTTATGAATTTCATTAAACCAAACAAACAACATATAAAACTTTTCTGTTAGACCTTGTGCTTCAACACATGGAGATGACCTGGAAACTCCTTACTCAATATGCTTAGCAAGCAGCTAAACCTATTCCTATGAAACAGTTCTGATTATTTTCTCTTGTAGGTCACAACAAAATACAGCCAAAAATTTTAATCATAAATGGATTATCAGCTGCATGACCTTGATAAACCAGAGCATCTATTTGGATATTAAATGACTGTTTTCCATATTAGTAGAAGCTAGTTTTGAATGAGTCATTCATCCATATACATTGTAACATTTCCACTAACTTCCCAACCCATTCAGGTCATTTACCACAGAGCTCCAGGGATCTGGAAGGTGGAGGGCTACTGGGGATGAAGATTTGCACCAAAAAGTTTAAGAACAACACCCAAGCATATATAGTGGTTGCATTTTCAGGCCTTTCAATGAGTAAATTAGATGCGCGCTACCAATCGTGCAAGTGGGATCATTTGCCCACTAAGCATTCAATTGCTAGAGCTTTCCTCAGTACCTGGGTGTATATTTTTCATAAAGCTGGCGCGAGCGACAAATCGAGCGCGTGAACTGAGCTGGGCGCGTGAACTGAGGTGGGCGCGTGCCTGCACGCTTGTGCGTGATCGTGCACGTCTCATTGAAAGGCCTGCATTTTGTAACAACATATTTGCTGCAAGCAGAGAAGGGAAAGGAGGGTCCAGGTGGGACAATCAACAAACAAAATGGGGACTGTGACTTTGCTATGATCTGGCCAATAGCTTCGTCTCCAATTAAAGGAAAATATTCCATCATTCTCAAAGTGGATTCTCAACATTTGCAAACATTTGCGATAGGGCATATACCCCCAATTCCCCATTGTTTTCTATGTATCTGGCTTTAGGAATTATCTGGCATCAATATTTGGGTAGTAAATGATGATTAGGCATTGCAGATAAAAATTCTGAAACTTCAACTATGTAAAACTTTAAAATGACTTAACTGAAGAGTTAAAAAGTATGATGAAAAAGATTTCATTATTAGAGCAGGCTGTTCTAGAGAAGAATTTTTACAGAGATACAGAATATTTGCTAACATGGCATATGCTTTAAAAAGGAATCAGATCATCACAAATAAAAACCATTGCACATTGACTTAAAACTCTAATATTAATAAAAATAAGATATTCAACTAATGGTTTTATTATCTTACAACTTTCAAGCTAAATTAGATGAAAAATTCCAAAGGCTTTATCATACAATACCTGATAAAAAACACAAAATTTTAAGCCAAAGTCAGCAACAGCATATACTTCTCACTAATATCCTTATTCATGTCGATTTTTTACCGACTTAACTCTGCATTTTTAAAATCAAAACAACCTTCACGAACATCAAACTTTGAAGTGCAAAAACAAAAACATATTTGGTAAACAAAACTTCATTGTTGTCAATTCCAGCAGTTTCTTGCTTCTGACTCTTATTGCGAAAATGGACTACATCTGGAAGCTTGAATGCGTACCTATCCCATACTCATAGGCATCTAGATTTCCGATAGAGCAGCGCATGAGTAACATTTTGGTGTTTTACTCTCACCTTAAACACACATACGTACGCCTGCAAAAGCACAAACGTTGAACTTTTTGGACATCTTCCTAGTTCTCTGAATCCGCCCGGCTATATATCCCAAGGCATTGCTCCTTTCATTCCTACATCTTCCATACGCTTCTCTCGATTTACTATTACTTCGCAAACCTTCACGAAAGATAAAATATATATGGCCTAACCAATGGACATAAAACATACATTGATTTATTATGCCCTATGGACCCATTCATCTGACAAACTGCTCGAAAATAAATTCTGTCGATCTCCCATATGAAGTTGCATAGATAATAAGGTAAACATTATGGAGAACATACCGATTCTTTGTCCTACTTGCGATGAGAACGGATTTGAGTGAAACTTGAAGGAGGTCATCTTGCCCTTGATTTGCTTTTTCCCTTCCCCTTTGCGTGAGATGAGCCTGGGTCTCACTTACGTCATGGGATACCTTATTGGCCCTCTTTGCGCCGGCCATGTTAACGCCGGTCCTTATATCGCCAGGGAAGACATTTGGTCTACCGCCACTTAGGGCAGCATTTGAGTCAAAAACCTGTGACTTTAAAAAACGATAGGACACTGAAGAACATCATTTGTGTGAGTGTTTTTCAGCAAGCTTGTCATAATCTTAAAATCAACTTCGCTTTCCTCGCCAAATTCCACTAATCCTAATTTCGCTTTTTTTCTCCTCCAATGTTTTTCTTCTATCCCATCAAGTATCTGTTCTTCCACGTTCTCATACAGATTTGATAATTTTAACCAAAATGATTTTGTTTCTGAACATATGAAATAAGCGACGGCAACTGTACCTATTACAATTAGTAAACGTAGGCTACGAAGTATCTATCCTCTGCCAATAGGCCCTTAAAATTTGCCATTATTTTAAAAAAATAGACTACAAAAATAACGCCGCCTTTTGGTCGAAAACTGTAAAAAGTCGGTCCTGTCTACGCCAGCCTTTTTAGCGTCTGCACTTTTCACGCCGTTTCAGGAAAGTAATGCCATAAAGGGCCAGGGTAAAATGGGCCAATGAGGTAGATGGAACGCCAATAAAAGCACTGGGAGGCAAGAGTGCTGGTACAGGATTTCGGAGCGCTTCAGAGCTTGGCGTGGACTAATCTCTCCAGCCCTAACGGTTTTGCGCCGTGAGATTCACGGTTTCAGCAGGAACAAAGCTTGAGCGTCACAAGATTTTGCTCCTCTTTGCCAATCCACAAATTTTACGATGAAAGTGCATTTTTGCCTTAAAACTTAGAAAATAAAAACATTTGACGCAAAACAACCATAAGCATATTTGACGCAAAACAACCAGAAGCAAAGAATGTATTCTTAGTTCATAGGCCTAAGACCCTAAGAGGGACGTTGACCCTACGAATCCCTAGAAGAACAGGGCTCTCTTTTAGTAGGATCTACTTTTTATTTCTGATAATTTATTCTAGTATTGTAAAGTAGTTCTTTTCATCTTAGCTGAAGGTTGCATTTCGTGCATTAGCAATTCAGATATGAAAAAAAATGTAACATAACATAACATTATATAATATAATATAATATAATATAATAAAATAAAATATAATATAATACAATATAATCGATTCCACCGAAATTGTGCATGTATTGTTGCCAAGTATGCGGGGAAACAAAAACTTACATATAGCATTCTACTTTACAGAGAACCTTTTTAAGTGATTTCTCTCTAAAACTGCACACGGAGTTTTAGAAATGCACATTTTGTGTAGAACTGCACGTTAAAAAACCTGATTCCACTCTCAGGAATCAACAGCTCTTGCTGTATGAATAAGCAAGCTTGCTTCGTATGATCTTCTTACAGACATGCTTTATGAAAAGTACTCAGTGATTTTGGCAAAGTAGCATGTTCAAAACTCTTTCAGCTGTGACCCCCACGGAATAGGACTTGAATCTGAAGGTGTTCTGTCCAATTAATTTTTGAGGTCTTTATGGCATACCACAGTACGTTACTGAACGTATCAACCATGGATTTAGGAGGCAAGCCTGTCGCAAAGACGACATGTGTGTGGGGGGTGGGGGTGACATAGACATCAGTACTTTTCAGTGAAAAAGTCAGAGGATTTGGCAACAAAGATGCGAATTTTGCCGAGGTGGTTTTCCAGAGAGGGTGTGATGCACCCATGCCCTCTTGCGACAGATCTGCCAGGAGGATTCAAACTTTAAGGGGATTGCCCGCTTTCACATACAATATATTAAAACTTCTTAGTGTTCGGAGCGTTTGATTGTATATATTTATAAGCATATCTATATGTCACACTACCTCGGTTAAAGTACTCTTTTAGTGTACTCACTTCCTACAACCCAAGCGTCCACATCTTTTCATCCCTTACATTCCAGTCTGGTCTGCGTTATACATGAACAATTCCGCATATTAGCTAACGAATACACCTGGCTACTACAGGTCATTGGTTGTTCATTGAAAAACTTGCCAGACAAGTTTTCATCCTGAATTTGCTTTGAATATAAGAGAAGTATTTAACTCAACAGGTTAAATTCGCCAACTCAAATTTGCAGACAGATGAACGAAGGATGACTATACTGTAGATATGTTCACCTATAAAATAAGAGAGGCGAAACTCAGTGACCATGATGCTGTGAAGGATATATCAAAAGGGATCTACCAGGATACCGATTTCACCCCGAATATCTTCCCAGACTGGGTTGCTGATAGTCAGTGGCTGCCATACGTTGCAGAGACAACTTTAGGGCAAGTTATTGGGTTTCTTGCATTGAACATTACAGATGGAGGAGAAAGTGTCGTTGTTCGGAGCTCAAGGGTTGCTGAGGAGTATCGGGGACACGGAATATACAAGCAGTTGGTCAACACTGCACTGAGAATAGCTGCTGCAAAGATGCAAAATCTGAATTTCGTAATAAGAGCGAGGCCAGTACATGTGCGTGTGCCAGTGGGGTATAGAGTTATTAAAACCAGCTCCAAGATCATCCTATCATGCACTTCACGATCAGTCGATGCTGTACAGCTCCCGAACCTGTCAGGTATCGTAAGACCAATTTTTGAAGACTACTGCTTAACAGTGACAGAATTCGCAAAGTACTATAATGATGATCCGTCCTTCAGAGAATTGTTCATAGGCGATATTTTAACTATTGAAGGAGAGACGCTCCATTTGAGCAGGCAGGTTAACTGGGAAAGCCTTGAGAAAAGAAACGACATATTCATTATATACACAAAATATCCAATCGAATTCAACAACAGTGGGGCCGTATTCTCCATCATGTGTATCTCCGCAAAAGTGACGAATGATGACAAAATTTACGTCACTTTGAATGTTTTTGGGAAAGAAATAGCCATGGTGGGTTATCATATCCTAAAAGCGCTCAAAACTGCAACAGTTTTTGTTGGCTGCGAGTTTAATCTGGGCCTATTTGTTGATGAAGAGCTGGAAGAGCCAATAATCGCCTTCGTACAGGAAGAACTAGACTTCTGCAAAACAGTCTGGCAACGCAAATTGAAACTCCAGATCGCCACGATCGAGTCACACTTCATGGAAGACAATAACTAACAAATATGAGCTTGCAGAATACAACTACCTAACACCGATAGAGCATAAAAGCCTCTAAATCGCGTTGTAATAACATGTCTCAAATAATACATCTTATACTATTTGAGACCTTATAAACGGCAAATCCTCGAATTAGCCCCCTGGGCGCTTATTCATATTTGATACGTTTTGAATGGGGGATTATTCAAGGGGAGGGCGTATTTCAGAGGAGCTAAAACAAGTTTTAAAAAAAATGCCGCGTAGAAAGCTAAATGTCAAAACTCCTTTTCTCCATAATATTAAAAGATTACATCTAAGGATTAGTCTGTATCAAGGCCTTCATCATCTTCTGTGTTTGGGGAAAATTAAAGGGAGGGGGAAAATTCCAGTGAGGGGGGGCAAATTCGAGGATTTATGTACTATCTAATATCATTTCTTTCAATCCACGTACCCTCAATACGTCGGAATGTTGACTTCTAATTCTAAAGGCTAAAACCTAATCTTCATATTGTTGAGTAGATTTTACAGTAAGTCTGTTTAGAAGGTCAAGATGCTTAACATAAAAAGGAATACTGTAAATTCTCGCATTGGCTCCCCCCTAGAAAAACCCTCCCCTGAACAAGCCCCATGCTAGAACTTCAAATCTTTAATAAGTCCCTTTCAAATAAGTTTCAATCACAGATGATCAACACTTTGTTATCGACTGATCCTTATATTTAGACTGTTCTTTTTAAATCATAGAGAAACAAGTATGAGAATAAGCTTTTTAAGTGGCATGTATCGCAAATTTTCTGCGCTTGCTCAAATGCCCTCCTTCGTGCAAGCCCTCTTCCAAAAAAGTACAAAAAATAAATCAGACCACGGGGTGTCTAATTTGAGGTTTTACAGAACATGGTATACTTAATATTTTAAATAAATGTGAAAATTAATAAGGATAATTATCAATTTGCATCTCTATAGTTTATATCTATTACAACAAAGTAAACACCTGCTAAAAGCTGAAATCCCATAGAAGTCTTTTGCAATGCATATTTACATTTAGAAATAATCATTTACACTTGAATTTGACAATCTGAAAAACGCTCTTGAGTACTTGAGTAGTCTACATTAGAGGGAAATTCTATAGGCAATGCCCCCCGCCACTCATCAGTTCAGACCACAGAAGGTTTCACAAATCACAGTCTTTATGTATAAGAATGGTTAGGAATGTCTGCTACCGAGAAGAGCTGAGCTAGAATGCGAGGTGCAATAATGTAGAAGTAAATTATGCAATGAGTAAAAATGACAGCGTATATGTACAACTTCAGTGAATTATATGGGGGCAGTACCCCTCGCTTCCCCCTACTGGTCCACGGCCATGGGAATCACCCTAGCCTAAGCTGTGATTTAGGTTTGTAACCATGACGAAGAAGCTGATAAAGTTTCTTGGCACTAGTCGAACCAATGCAAAACCGTGTTCCGAGGTTATAAGCACAAAATGGGGGACAAGTACATCACACATCTGTCTATAAGAATATAATTTATAAGAATATCCAGGCTCAAAATCCTTGTATAATATAAGAATAACTCAAGAATAATGCAAGGCTGAAGCTTCATCAAGGCTTAGATGCTTCGTTTATTTGAGTTTTCTTTAGAAAACTAGATAAGTGTGAGCTTCACTTATAAAAGTTAAATCCTGTCCAGATGTAATTCTTCCTTGCCCGTGTCTGGCTGTACCTCCAGTAATTTTTGGCGAAGAAAACTGAAATCCTGCCGTCAAACTTTTGGGAAAAAATCACATTGTGCAAAACAAATGTCAACTTTCATGAAATGATAGCAGTCTAAGTTAAGCAGAAAACTGGCACTTAGTGTTGTAAACTACAGGTTGAGAAGCTATGTTTCTGGCATCAGATTCATCATAACACTGCCAAGTTTAGAGCTGAAGCAGTGGCGTAGATAGAGGAAGAGACGAGAATCACTGACGCATGATATTCTGATGATTCATGATAGTCTCGCGCCTGAACTTGACGCAAGATAAACATCAAATAGACCGTGTCAGTCTCGTTTATTCATTATTTTCAGCTCTAAAACTTCTCCAGTTGCTCTATATAGAATACAGAGAAATCGCAAAACCGCGACAAATATGCAGACTGTAGAACGGTGCTAATAATGAATCTTGCAATTCACCGATTATCATGTATCAAATTGTTCATCGATTCCTAACATTTAAAAAAGCCTCCTGGTTAACCGATAGCAGAATAATTCCCAAAGGCTCCCTACAATGTTTGGATTGAGCAACACTTGCAAACTATCAACAGACCCGGCCATAGGCTCGCATTCATATTCGGGGAGAGGGGAGGGGTAGCGATCTGATCACCTATATTGCAAATGTGAGTATCTGTATGAAAGTCTCTTCAGCAAGACAGAATTCCCAACAAAAAATGCAGAAACTATAACCTTTCAGAATTCCTGAAATGCAGGGATATGGAAAAGATAGCAAAATTGCAACATTAGACTTCTTCTCTATGAAGGCAAAGGAGGGGCTTGATCAGTTTCCCAATAAAATAGACAGATAATGTACGCAAAAACGTCTAGTTTCCAATGAGACATCTCTTCCTATTACAGAATAGATTCTAATTTTTAAATCATATCCTGTTCTTGACATTTAGAGTCCTCAAACTATCTCTCAAACGTTCATATACATACCACTTTGTGTAATATATAGATACACAGCCCCATTTTCAATATATATTAAACAGTCCTAATGCTATTTTCTCTGATGTCACCAAAAACTCTCTCTGCTATCTCGCTACGATGTTGAGGTAAAACTTGCTCAAAAATCCTTATTGGCACATAAAACCAAGTTCAGTTTCAAGATGTCTACTAGAAAAGAGGCAAATGGACACGATGCATAGTAAGAATGAATTCTAAATTATAAATGAGATGCATTTTCGTAGATAGTAAATCAGGAAAGAAATATATACCATGACTTTCCAGCGCTATGTTTAAAATTGCTCAGTTACTTTTTCGACTGTTTTCACCACTTCAAGCTTTGTTCGAATTAAACATATCGATATACATATGAAGTTTGCCGTTAATGCGCTTCCAGATGACCAGATACCTAACAGATAAAATTCAAATTTCAGTGATTTGAAAGCAACGAATAACGTATAACTATGGGATGCTTAATCATAATAATCATAATCATAAAACATATTTACAGTTGGTTTACCATAGTTAAATACTAATTTACACTAACTATCTACTCTACAAAAGAATAGGATAAAGGAAATAAAAGTAAAATCTTCGTTATATGCAAATGTAACACGTGCAACTCCTGCCATTCCAGCTACTTATACCTTTTTTGAATTTTATAAGAGAGGATGTTAATTTGAGCTCGTCATTCAGGGTGTTCCATAACAGACTCCCCCTAAATGATAGAGAATTGAATTGCTTCTCAAACTTTCTGATCCCTGTTCACCAATCATTAATGCAGCTAATACCTCTTCACATATACCTGTGATTTAATTCAAAACACAAACCTTGACTAAGTGACACTAAATAAATTCCCGTTTTTCAAGGAACTAATCAATTATTTCCATGTGAGTGATTATAACCTAGGGAATGGCCGGCATTGAAACAGAGGGGATAATCGGAACATGGTATCAGCTGTATTTTTTCATTTGTAGATATTTTTAGCAAAATACTATCATTCCAGTAAACAAACAATAAATAATGAAGATAGGAATAAAAGGCCCTTGCGAGGGAGGATTCTTCATCGCGCATTCTTTACTTTCCCTTTCAACTTTCGATAAGGTACATTGCCAACAAAGTCGCAGCTTTGATGTTATATGTCACTTTATAATTCTCGCATATCAGAAAATATTGAACATACAAGAAACACAACAATTGAAGACGGTCATAATAATGCCCAGTATATTGGCGATGGCAGAGATCCAAGCAAGGAGGAAATAGCACGAGGTACGAGACAAAGAGGTAACAAGGGCCCACCAGAGACTAGTGTGCTACAAGTAGGGTCAAAGCATTCCGCATCAAATGCTAATAAGCAAAAATACTAACTTTCCGTAGTCAAGTTCTTTGCCATCTTTATCACAAAACGTGTAGTGCCCATCTTCAAAGGCGGCATCCTTGGCATCACCCGGACCCACTTCTCCAGACTTCAGAACAACCTTGACAAAACCTTGTTCAAACTCCTTGCTGAACATGTCATGGGCCGCTAGAAGACATAATGGATGAAAACGCTGATAAACACGTATGGCACCATGGGGGCTGTGGGATCTAGTTACACACTTACCCCAAAAAAGTTTCTGCAACGCTGTCCGAACTGTTTAGTTACAGTTTTATTTCCTTTCTATTTGAATTTTCACTGTAGCTGTTTGATTAATGCGCACCTAGATCACCATGCTACTCGTTCAAATTTACCTTGCAAGGTGACTTCTTCCCAATCTACAGGACAAAATATAAAAGTCGCGTGTCCGACCCAACTAGGGTAGGTCACTAAACGAATTTATCAGCCCTGCAGGTATACACTCGTGACGCCGGTCCTGATAATATGCCTTCAAAAAGTTTTCACACATGCGGTACCAAAAGTGAACAACAATCCCGTAGATAATTTGCATTCTCCCTGCTACATCCAGGCCCGTACAGACAGTGGGATGCAGGGAGTGTCACATCCCCTAAGATAAAAACTCTGTCAATCAGTCACCAACTCTGCCATCAGGGGTGTGCCGAGGTAATGTGTGTGTGTGACACCCCCTCAAATCAGTAACAAAGCCAGCTCTGGAAAGGTGTGGGGTAGTAGCGATTAGGAAGAAAGGGATTTGTTGGCGAAGCCCCCAAAAGATTTTTCTAAGCCACGTCCTTCAGATTCTAGAAATCAAACGCCTTTTCTAAATGTAGAGACACACCGATTCTAGAAAGAAAAGGAATGATGAAATCGTTGATATGCGAAAAAGAAACATCGATATTCTGGTTGTTTTGCATCAACCTGTCTACTTTGTAAGCTTTTAGGGGTAAAAAGCATACTTTCAGCTTAAAATTTGTTTGGGGGCAAAGGGGGCAAAGGGGGCAAAATCTTCTAGCGGGGCAAGGAATACCCCCGTGCCCACCCTAGCTTCTTGCCTGCTTCAGGTTTGCAGAACCTTCCGGTGATTTCTTGGCTCATTAGTAAAAGCTGTCATAGCGACCATGGCTTGTCAGTAAAAATGGTGCCTCGACGGTACTTATGGCGCCTTGTCCAAATCTGTCGGCTAATTTCTGTTGCTACACCCCCACTCAAAAGTCCTTTGGCATCCCACTGTCTGCGAACTAATTGTAGGTACCACAACTGTCAAAGAAGGTTCATAGGAACGGCCCTGGTTACAGCTCTTTCTGTTTTTCAATAGCAGCTAGAAGGATGCGATGGGGTCCTGTTGCTGCAATGCAACATAATGGGTACACTACTCCATGTCGTAGTCTTTCCTGCAGAATTTGTATCTTTCGAACACTACTATATATCTATTTATTGATGACCAGCCCAATCTTCAACACAAGAACTTCAGAGATCCATGTATATTTAACGTGGTCATCAAACAGAAAACGTAACATATTCTATGCCGTTTTGTATTGTTGCCAGGAAAAATCATCCGTCCTGTTAGAACGGATTATTTGCAAAGCTACTAGAAACGAATACCGACAATCATTCTCAAACCAAAGATGGGCATTCAACCCCAAGCCCCCATTTCCATGTAGACCTTGCAAGCGTGACATTGCCGGAGTAGGAGTACAAGGAACATATCCTAGGAGACAAATCATTCAAAGCAGGTGGACTGATTTCCACGAAGATTATATACCTTGTCGTCCGACTTGCGTATCGCATCCTGTTGGCATGATCTTGCAGTCTTCTGTGTATATTTGAGAGAGGCTTTTAAAATCGCCATCTGCCCAACACTTCATGAAATGTGCATTATTGGCTTGGATTTCATCGAACACACCTAGAAGATCAAAATGTTTCCTAAATGCGAAGAACAAGACGGTGTGCAAACCTCAAATGCAAACAGCTACAGAGAATATGAAGAAACCGAAGCACCCCTTACTGATAGACATGTTGAATCCTGATTGCACTACCCCAAAATCCGTCGCTAGCAATGCACGGAACCCTTGCAGCTTAACTTGGCCTGCGTGCTGCGATTATTTGCATTGTTTCTAACTAATGACACGGTTCCTGGTTTACCTCCACTTCCTGTGCTTGACCTCTTTGTGACAATGAGGTGAATACAACATCGCTGCCATGTTTGTTGGCAACGAAGAACAGACGCAACATTTTTCAGCACATTTGAAGTAGAACAATTTCTGCTGGAAGAAGTGAAATATATACGATACACAATGTCGTATCGAGATTTAAGAAGTAAGGATTAATTCTGCGTTTGATAACTCTACTTAAGTTGAATCGATTAAAGTATTTTTATGTATAAGGTTACCATAGGCTTCTTGCATTTTCGTGGAAAAGGGAATAAGATGCCACTACTTTCTCGGCCGTAAGATCATTTGATTATTGTTATTGCTCATACTCTACAGTCTTTGATGAACTACTCCTACTTGTCAAAGAGAAAATTGGGAAGTTTTGATGAAATGTTATTTGACCTAATAGATTTCACGGAAATGATGAGAGCTCTTGGGTATCCAAGATTAATTTCAATGGAGAATTTTCGCTCACCGAATTTTCCACTTGTTGCTGAAGTTCTAAAGTGGCTTGTGTTGAGGTAACTAAATGCTATTTAAATAGCTTCGACTCTATTTTTCACCTAATGCTAACTATATCTCATTACAATGAACGAAGACAATCTCTTTCCATTATGTTTGGTAGTTAGTCATATTAGAGCGAGTTTGGACAAATATAGGAAAGGAAAACACTACCTCTAAAGAATATATGTCGATCTAATAGACATATTTTTAGAGCTGTACAATGCTTTGGATAAATTGAATATATTTACATATCAAACAATGGTGTAGAGCTAAATTTAATAGCTAGGGGACTCTGGCAGAGAGGTGCTCAGCAGGGTGTGATCTACAAAGAATGACAGGGAATGCAGAGGTATGACTAGGAGTGGCCAGAAGTATGTTGTATCTCTATATTAGAGTATTGTGGGATCTGAGTAGAAAAGAAACCATGGGGAATTGTCCATGGAAGAAGTTTTTAGATTTCATACAGCTAGAAGATAGAGGATGACTGGGGGGCTAGAGACCCCAAATGTACAGATATATTAGCTAGAAGGGCTGAGCCCTCTGAATCCCTAGCTCTGCACTAATGTTGTAAAAGGGCCAGAATGAAGTAAAGCCTAAAAATACTAGAATGTATGAATGTTTTCAACTTGGATTTTGAAACATGCTTCTGGCTGCAGACTTCAAGCAATGGTAGCATATACATTTATTTGTATGCAAACACCCAAAGTATGTTAGCATACATTTTGCTTTACACACACCAAAAGCAGCAAAAAGTGAGTTTTTTGAATTACACTTAGGCTTCAGAGATTATCAAATCATATCAAATTGAGATTATCAAGTCAAAAACTTATTAATTTCAGGTATGACCCAAATGTTGATGTTCCAATGGATGTTGATGGCCAGAATGACAGAGTGATTTTTATCAAGTCAATAGCTCAATTTATGGTGAGTTGAAAACTCTTTTATGATTTCACTTAGAGGGTTCCAATTTTAGAGTGGGCCCTTTCTAACAATAAACAAATCCTTCATGATTGTATTATCATAGACATATTACACTAGCTCTCAAAATTTGTGTCAAATACTTGCCTGATTTCATAGAAGTCTTCAAAGTAGTCTTTCACATTCAAACTAATAACCACCTCAAAGTGCAGACCACTTAGGGGGGGGCAGAGGGCACATGTCCCATTGAAGTAGGCTAATTAGCATTTTTGCATATAGTGGATGGATTCTAGGAACCAGATGGTGGATAGTCTGCAAATATACACAAATATTTTCTAAAAGAATTTTGGTATATCTACCACTAATTCCCTCCCAATGATTTGAAGAAAGTCTGCCACTGCTAATAGCTATAAATGTTCAACCAAGCTTTTCAAATTAATTTTTAGGCAACCAAAGCGCACATTAAACTAAATACCAAAAAGTTATATAGTGCTGATGGTTATGCTGTGAAGGAGCTGCTCAAAGTCACTTCTGTCTTGTATAATGCAATGAAATCAAATTCATCTGATGATGTGAGTATACTTTTTTACATGTCATGTCACACTTTTTAAGTGGTTAAAGTAGATAAAGGGTTGTTGTTTAGATAGAATGATAAATGTGGTCAAGGCAAACAGTAATAGTTATAATTTATAGTCAGTGATAATGGTTATTTGTATTTATTTATTATCATAAGTATAAATATTTATAAATATTTATTTATGTTTTACTGACAATAAACCTTAGAGGGGTGCAGAATATTGGAAACCATGTTGGTTGAATTAAATTTCTTCATCATCTATTCCTTTTATTTTGAAATTCTAGAGATAGTATAGTGTCTATTCAATGCAGAAAATGATGATAATATCAGAGGAGGAATGATGGTGATGATAGTGATAGTAGTGATACAAATGATTGTGGTGATGATCATACTGATATCATGATGATGAAAATTATTAGAAATAGCAATTCATTTAAGAGTGATTCTTGATATAGTTGTACTGACAAGGTAGAACACAGAGTCCAGAAAAATGCCCAACCTTCCTCCGGCGGTCAAATCTTCATCATAAACCTTCCTCTTTTATGTATCAAAACTAGCCAAAGTTTTTGAACTCTGCATTGGGTATGTCTCGGAAGCTTTTACTGTAAGTGGGCTATGCCCTTCACAGTTGATGTCGCGTTATAGAAAAACTTTGCTGAAACTGGATTGTTGATACAAATTTCAAAACCTTCCTCAAATACGTCATAAAGAGCAAAATTTTCCTCCGGTTCAGAGCCGTGGAGCCGTGACTTTTTCTGGACTCTGGTAGAACATATGTTCTGCTATAGAAACAAGGGAAAGATGTGTCAAAATCATATGAAAAAATAAAAGTCATTAAAAATTCATTTCGTTGCTCACTAATTACATCTAAATGTGGCCTACAAGTATGGCTGAACACTGAATGATGTGAGGTTTACATAAAATTGGTGTTATTGACAATGACAATTTACTTTCCATATACTAGCAGTCAAGCAATGATGATATTGCACCAGTCAAAATAGATGTCACATCAAAGGTAATCATTTATGCTTTGACATGATATGAATTCTATAATACAAAGAGAACCCATATTTCACCTGATGTACAAACTGCCTCAAAAGCATCAGATTATAGTGAAAAACAGCGTTGGTTGAATTTGCATTCAGTTTTTAAGCTTTCGTTAAGAGAATTTTCCTAGAGTGCTGTTATTGAAAACCTCAGATCTATTATTGACACATTTTGACTTACTATGGTCTGTGTGATCATGATTTCTGTGGATCGCAAAAGTGCTATAAGTAAACATATTACGGGCAATAATCTCTCGGTGATGAAATTGCGTCAAAATTGATATATTTCTGTAGAAACCTTCCTTATCTTTTCAGATCGCAGATTTGAAAGTTTCCAGACAGCTCGCTTCTGAAATAACAACAAAAGGTGCTGCTCTGTATGACCTCCTAGGACGAGAAGTCGATCTTAGAGTAAGTTAACTATCCTGCAGTTTTGAGTCTCCGTTTCAAAATCAGAGGCAATTGTTTCAAATCTTCTACCATCTGTAGAGCTTTTAGCACTGCCAAACAGAGGAATTTCTCACTAAGAACAACAGTTGATTGTTGTCGAAAAGCTTATCATACGCCTTTGATAGATTTGACCAACAGATTTACCGACAAACGAAATGGTACTATTTTACGCTCTATGAATGAAGAGTTACACTAGCAACATAAAACATGACTAGTTACATCAAACGCAGCAGATTTGATAACCTGGGGTATAGAAGCAAGGCATACATGCATCTTTCTTAAATTTAGCGTTATTTTTTAAACAATAGCAAGGGTTTTGCTCCAGACTTTCACATATACACGTGCATCACTACTTGAACAATCTGCTGTCCTCCGTAACAGTCAGGATGCATCTAATAGAATCGCAGCGTTGCAAATATGAAACGGATTGTGCTAGATACTCCTCTGACTTAAGTCAGACCTACTATTAAACTTAGTTTCATTAGAAAGTTCTGGAACGATCACCATGCGCTTTGTTTGTCTTCAAAATATAACTTTTCTGTTGTTTGCTACTCCAGGAGTTACGTAATGCATCAGTTGCACGGCCTATGGATCTGAATGACATCGAAAAAGGAATCAGGCAGAGTGTTAAGAACCTAACGGTAAGTCATCCATTGCTATCACCATTTCCAAACCCCTTTGCGTTTCACCCTCCCTCCAGATCCTGAAAAGAAAATCCGGAGAGGGGGTCACAACATACATGGTGAAAAGGATCAGTTATTTTCAGATATATATCATGGTCATCAAAAATGATTCCGTGCTACGTCAGCTTGCTGCTTTCATAGCAGTTCAACCTTTACCTCTCCAATGCCTTAGGCATGATTTAAGCTAGTCTTAGGGTATGGAATAAACATTAACAGAAAATCCTGAGAAAGGATCCCAGAACATATGTAGGAGAGGATAAGCACAATTTCAGTTTAATGCACCTTTTCTAAAACCAATGAAAGCAACTTTGTTACGGTCAGGAAGGGTTTAAGGCATTTAATTTTCGTCCCGATGAGATATCAAAATCACAAAGCTTCTCAGTAAGCACTCTTATTTAAAGATCTATAAATACACACCTTCTTAGAGAGCTAAGATCTTTTTGATAAATCAGGGATCTAGCAAATTATTTAAGTGCACTGAAATTCATTACTAATTCAAGGCAGATTCTAGTAAGATAAAAGTATTGTTAAACTCTGATAACGTGAGATAATGTGGGACAAAAGATGTGGCAACTAAATGAGTTTGATATATTTATCAATGCTCCACGCTGTGTTTCAGGGTGAAATTAATAAAACAAAAACGATGTTAGAGAATATAGCATCGGACGAAGCAAACCTGGAGGCAAAAATTGAAAAGAAGAAGCAAGAGTTGGAGAGAAATCAGAAACGGTTGAGAAGCTTAGAGAGTGTTAGGTAAAAATAACTGAAGTTCTTCATACTTGCTTGCCAATTATAACTTCCACGTTTCCACTTTGAACTTTTCAAAATAGAATATCTTTTTTGAGTAGAGTTCATAAAACCTTTCCCCTAATTAACAATTTTTTCTTATTTTCATTAAAAACACCGAAACCTATGAAAAATCCTCACATGTTCTGATAATTTGTAGCAGAGCAGGGTTGTGTTGTTCTTCCGGAGAGGCGAAGAATGAGAATTGACACCTTTGTCTTTTAGGCCCGCTTTCATGGACGAATATGAAAAGTTGGAAGAGGAACTACAAGGGTTGTATGAGGTATGTAAGATGATTTCATTTGGACTTCAAACTGCATGTTTATATCAATAAAGAATTGTTTTAGCAACTCACATGGAGATGTATGACATTTTATCAAAGGGACGGGGGTTGTTTATGGTATTTTACAGTTTTGCTTGTTTATGAAATGTACAGAATAGATTATTTTGTATAATTTCTTAACTCCACCAAAAGTGTACAAAATAGGCTATGTGTTCTTGAACAATCTGTATTTTATCATTCAAGGCATATATCGAGAAATTTAGAAACCAGAGCTACCTTGAACAGCTTCTGGAGGAAATTGACAGAAATGAGCAAGAGAGGATTGAGGTGAGTTGTTTATTGAATTGAATGATAACAAATACGCTGATACTGGACCCTTGTGGAGCTTTATTACGAGAAGTTCCCAGAAGAATAGATTAGCGTCTAAAGTTAGAATAGGTCGGATACTTATGTTGTGAAAGTGAAACCATTTCTTATTTATAACAAACGTACGTATGTCTAAAGTTCAAATTTGCTGTCAAAGCACTTTATTAGGTTTTTCTAAAACCTTGGCATTTGACATGTTGATCAATATTTTAAGCAGCAGTCTTCATGTCTATTTTTGGGCTGTTTCAGCACACATACGTTACTCGTTCGTAGGTTTAAACTTCACGAGTTTAGTGTACGCCTTTTGATCTACCGTAAACCACCTGAACATAACCCCCTGATATGTGTGAAATCCATACGCTTTAACCGAGCTCAATCGTGCGTAAAGATAAGCTGTTTAAGAAGATTTCGCTCGTTGCCAGATTATTTTACCACAACTATTGTTGAAGAATGTTCGCTACAATCAATGAACATTTTCCGACGGAGGGCACTTTATTGGGGTGGTGGAGGTTAATATGAAATATCCGGAAGTTCTGTTCCATTTGTTTTTAGATGGAGCCTACCATGTAGCCAACCTTCCGAGTGTGGTAGAACTCCACAATACTTCGCACATGCAGGAACTTTCCCGCGTATATGTGCTCTTCCAGCACTCAGAATACATCTGCGTGCATTTTTCTATCGTTCTGTCTTATATAGCCCCTTACTGCACGATATGTGCAAAAGCTAGCCTTTTGGGCGCAGCCCTCACTCGTTATAAATGTTTCTTGCGTGTGCATTTGCCATACTCTGCGCGCTGGCCATAAAGGGCAGTGAAACATGTCCTGACAATTTGATATCTAGACACATACCCACCACGCTATCGGTTAGTGAAGTAATTAATACAACCATTACTATTCGATAATTTTGATATTACCTTCGTCAGCTATTACCCGCCAAATAAAAATTTGCCGTAATATTTGGTGGAAATGATACGACCTCATTTCCATGTAACGACTGGTAGCATTAGCTTTTTCCTCTAGTGACGCATTGTTACTAAGACAACCAAAATCATTGGTAGCAACAGTCCTAATACAAAACGCATGAAACTCCAAATAAATTCAAAATAAAATCTGCAGGCCAAACCTTGTAGCAAAACATTGCATCTTGCGTATTTCTACGCCATTGCATAATGGCAAATGGGCCTACCGCATATATCTACGCTGCAACGAACTAACACATTTTGTTTAGGCTTGTTTTTATATACTACATTCCGTGACAATTAATCGAAGGTGGGCATTATTTCAAGGAGGCTATTAGTCTAATGTGGGCATTATTCTGAGGTGAACATTATTCCAAGATAAGCATTATCCTAAGGTGGGCATTATTTTAAGGTGGGCATTGTTCTAAGGTGGGCAATACTCTAAGGTGGGCATTATTTTAAGGTGGGCATTGTTCTAAGGTGGGTAATACTCTAGGGTGGGCATTATTCTAAGTTGTGCGGTTCGTTTT
This sequence comes from Mastigias papua, assembly GCA_964019165.1. Lineage (NCBI taxonomy): Eukaryota > Metazoa > Cnidaria > Scyphozoa > Rhizostomeae > Mastigiidae > Mastigias > Mastigias papua. Next base: position 2,228,254 of record OZ025275.1, on the reverse strand, counting down.
TCTCATTTCGCTCATCGAGCCTAATGCACAGTATTTTTTTACCAGCTGTTTATGCCATATTTTAGGGCGCAGATGCCGAGTCTGGCAACAACGTTGCTGCCGCTGCCTTTCAGCGGCCAGAAAATGATGCGACAGGTGAACTTGAAAGTGGTGATGAAAGTGATAATCAAGATGAAGTTCCTGAAGAACGGTCTAGGCCAGAAAGGCCACGATGCGCAGGTATGTCATATAACACTCTACACATTTACGATGGTGAGAAGCTGTCTTGCCTCTAAGATTTTCATGGCATCATGAATATAAGGATCCATTTTAGCAGTCGCTCCCAAGTACCCAGCATAACATAAATGATTTTACAGACATTTCTCTATCACTACAAGTAAGATCTTCCTACCTTTAAGTTGAACCTGCATCATCTGTGCCGCTAATACACACGTATGCTTTTTCGGTGTAATTCCCCATCCGTGCAGTCCATTTCGAAAGGAAACCTCTTGCTATTTCTAATCGTTTTCTTGGGTTGTTTCCATTGCAGGTGGTAGGCCAAGAGTTGAAGGGACAATGACTGGAGGTATAGACTCTGATGAGGTACAGTAGACGACTGTTTTTTCCTGAGCATACATTTCTTAGAACGCGCAATCAACCCTGACCCCCGATCAATATTCATGTTTGAATAATCACCTAAACTTGATAATGCCCTAAAAGATGGTAAAGTTTTTGCAAGTTTATAAAACGACGCCATAACGGACATCTCGGCTTTGCGCTAGCATTGGTTTAATTCTAACGTCATTTGCAGATAGGACATGCATGCAGAAGAGGCTGGAATTACATCGAGGTAGTACCCGACGAGAGGACAACATCACTGCATCATTCTATCTCTTCTAGCTATTAAACAACACCTTGAAAATACAAATAACATCTGAATGAAAAGATGATAAAAGCCATTGAGGGCAGATCATGTGGGTAATGGTGCCGTCCTAGAAAGTTAAGAGGGACTCTGCTCAAGGCCACTTATATACACCACGCCCAAGATCACACCAAATATTTCATTTTTAACTGCTCAGATTTACATACATAGAAGGTTAAGCAAAAGCTAAATGCAGTTGACGTAAAATGTACGTAAACACGGTAATAAAGAGCTGGTTCATACTAACTTATGAATTCATCAAACTAACATGCTCCAGTTGGAAAGGGGCCTGAGCTCTCCCACAAGCTGTCCTTATTTTTGATAAAAAGAGGCTGAGCCCCACAGACCTCCCTCCACAGCGCCCATGCCCGTGGATAACGTCTTCTATAGTAATGCAGTTCTGAAGTAAAGTCGACATTACAATTGATTAGTAACTATCGAACTGTTTTCGTAGGATGATTCGGATGAGCTGTCTAGCGGTGGAAGTGACAATGACTTGGATGATGACGACGACGAGGACGAAGATGAAGATGATGATGAACTAATAGGCGACGATGGGGAAGATGAATACAATAACGGTCGAGTTGGGAGACAAAGAGGACACGTTGATATGAAGAATGCTATGAACGATAGTGATGATGACTTTTAAGTGAATCATGTATTATATAGAATGTATAAATATGTCTTATGTACTATAATATTATTGGAATAAGTTACTGGTTGCTGCTATTTTCTACAATTTTATTATTCCCAATACTTCAAAATTTAATCTGACAAGCGTAACGTACATTCAGTGTACTCTCAGGTGCCAAATAAAAATCCCCCCAATTATCAATTTAAAATTCAGAATTTTTTCCGATCCCCTTGTTATTAGGACCCCCTCCCCATTTGGCACTTCAGAGTACAGCGATGATTGACTTGTTCTTGGAAGCAAGCAGTATTATAAGAAAGACATGATTTCATAGGCAGTGCTGGAAGAAATTTGATGTTCCTTTTGAACTCTTGGTCGCAATTTCTCCAAGGGAAATTCTTCTCACAGAGAATAAGATTTTTCTTTGAAAAATTCTACATTTTTACACGAAAATGTCAATGTGCAAAAACTGTCAGATGTTAAGTTGTATTGGTCCTTGTGTGTTGAAGCTTTGACTAAAGCATGCTCTTTTGAGCTCCAAGAAATCAAACTTTCTTCGAGGTATAATTCCAGGCGCTTTGGATCTCAGCTACGTAACAAACAGTGCCATCCGTATGTCCTCCAACCCGCTTCCTTCGGCGTAGAAGAATACTCGCATTATATTAATAGCTAAGGTGAAATACAGTCGATTCCCTTTCTCACAATACTTCAAAATATACTTTTCCTACAATCCTCAGCTTCGAATATCCTCCTTTTCAATTTCCACAATTTCCTTCTTATTCTCGGTTCCAGATGTTGCCTCCTCCCTATTTTCTGGCCTTTTCATGTTCTCTCGTTACTCTTTCGTATAAAACTTCTGCTAGCAACCTTGAGCTTTCCATCTAATCTCGTAGCATCTTTTGACTTCTCCCCTGAGTTGTTCACCCCGTCACCAATATGATACGGGCCAGTCGATTGAAGAGGGCCGAAAGAGCTAGCTCTCCACTTAATGCTACAATGGCCGCCAAAAGTAGTTGGAACAGTAGCGTGGAATTGCCAGGAAATATATATTTCACGCTTCATTGTCGTATTTCACACAAACAGCCCCCCTTCCCCCCTGAAACAATGTTGAGAAGACGGAGGAATATGTCCCAGGATGTTTGGTGTACTTGGTCAACTTAGATCTCAATGTTTCTTCATTTCCTAGCCATATTACAACATTGTATAGGGGGGGAGGGGAGATAGCGTACAGAGATAAGAAGCATAGTGTTCCAAGAGTTTTGGCGGCCATTGTAAGTTGATCAATACCGATCAACCACAACGCTATGAAAATTCGACGATTTCTAAAGGACAGGAGTTTTTGAGCAACCAAAAATTTAGAGTCATCAAATTCCATTTACCTTAGTCAGTGGCAATCTTGACAGGGCATACTAAGCTAAGAGATTGGCATCAATTGTCATTGCTGCTAGGTCTTTAATCTGGAAATCAAAGAAAATCGAAATTAATCAACACAAATTAGCATTAACCAAACTAAATCACCATTACTAAAAATATCAACATTAATCCAAACAAACTAACATAATCAGAAATCAATACAGTTAATGTATTGTTCACAAATAAATGAAGACAGATAAAATCAACCCAGATCAGCAAGAATGATCACAAATCAAAACAAATTATCAAAACAAAACACAAACTAAAACAAGTGCATCTGCCGTGTTCAATCGAAAACTGTGATATACAGTTTCATGCTGATTCAAATGTCGGTGAGTGGTACACATCCAACACCTTCAACAACCGTTAAATCGGCTACCCAAATCATAGAGAGAACCGTCACCAATTACGGCTGCCTCAGAGATTTTAATATGATGAGAGATTTTGTGTAATTGTAGGCAAGTTTACCTGGTGATTTGATCTAACCAGTTGTCGAAGAGTAGACACGCAAAGTTTACCTAAAAAATAAAATACATTGGAATCAGCCTTCCCCATACACGCGAAGTATCTGGATACTGAGGTCTTTCTTTGCTTAAAGTTCTTCCACTATTCGATTAGAACTTACTTTGACAAAAGAGTATTCTAGCAAACATCCATTGATACAGAAGCGAAATGAACCGTCTACTTCTAAAAAAATTAACGATAGCAAGCGTTGTCTCAAAACTCTGCACTTATGGAGTCTAAACAAACAGTGCAAAACAGACACACGATAATGAGGTCTTTCAATTTTTATCCTATAAAAGTGTCTTGCCTTTATACAATAAAGACAATCAGAGCAAGATCATGAACTATGATATAACATCGAAGATACGCCGTGCAACTTTTCTATTTCAAAAGTGTGCTAACAAAGTGGGAACCCTTTGCATTACTCAGTACCCTTGAAGTGGCATTCAATTTGAAAACGGATGGTGACCTGTGCTCTAGACATATTACCTGTTTGGGATTCCTTTGCTGCTGAACTGATCCAATGAAGTAACGCTGATGCCAATTCAAGTGCAGTCTCTTCGCTCACCTAAAGATATCAAAACAGGATAAGAATAATGCTGAAAACAAAGGTCGTAATGCACAAAAGCGGAATTTCCATAATATGGACTACAGGAAACTAAACTGCTCTATAGCTACTGTAGTTTTTTTTATATGCACTTAGTTCATACAAATATTAATACGAAACAATAACAATACCACTGGGTGCAATATCAATGTCATACCCAGTGGCCATTACATAGAAGGCGCAATTCACACTAGGAGTGAATTGGTGAAATGATCAGACATTAGGATAACGTACGGTATCACTCCAAAACGGCCACTTTAAGAAGTGCCAGGACACGTACGTATACAGGTTGATGTGAGACGAAGGTTTTGAGTGGGAATAGGATAAACTTGAGTGTGATGCAATGTGATGCGATGAGAGGCAATGCAATGCAATACGAGGTAATGAAATGAACTTGAGACAGTGCGATGTGAACTATGTGAGGCAACGGAACACATCGAAGTGAATGGCGAAAAATACCATGGTATGTTGTAAAAGCTTAATGTTTGAGATAACATAAAATGTGACGTAAAGCTATTAAACACAAAGCTGTCTAATTTCTAGTGGTGAAAGTTGAGATTCTATCAAACTTCAAAATGAAAAAATTGAGACTTTACAATCGGGGGCGCATAGTTAATCTAGAATTTTCCAAAATTTCTTGAAAAGTCTGTTGGTACTACAGAGCTTCACTATAGCACGAAAAAGCGGGAACATTCTTTTAGCATACTGAAAGCTTTTTTCGTCCGACACTTGTCAGAGTATGAAACGTCGGATCACGATCAAAAGGTGAACCGAAATATATAGCCAGATGGGGATACACGTGATATGATAAATAATGCGTCTATTTGGCCTTACGATAGGCCAATTAGAATCTATTCACCATTGTTTACTTGAAGAGTCGAAGTGAGAAAATGAACTCTTTTTGTTTACACAAGACTGTGTTTTGAGTATTTATGTAAAATGATTCCAAAACACTTTAATGAAAGGACGATTTTGCTTGTCCAATGATGCGAAAATTATCGTCCGTATATGTTTTGGCGTATTCTGGATTTGTAACAAGATGTTGTCCTATGACCGAATCAGTTTTCTATTTGTTGTGGTCATATGATTACTGGCTAAAACCACGCCTATCCTCAGTTGAACATGTATCGACAATCGAAAAAAATACCATAAATATTCATCACATAATAGTTTCCCATTGATGCCTGATTTTTATCATTGATGGGAGAATACCCATCTTAAACTCACCTTCGACAGGCTGATGTTGAATGCGAAGGAGATTGCCAGATTATCAAGGTCACTCTCTCTACTTTCGCCAGTCAGCCTTGCGATGCAGTGCGCCATAAATGCTTTGTGAACATCAGAACAAAGCAGGCTTTCACCCGCAATGAAAGCGTCTCTGCGTTCTCTTCCACTGTATAAGTTTGTCGCCTAGATCATGAACATGGAAATAGCGAAAAAGCAGTCAAATTAATGTGAAAGAAAAATAATACGGTATAATATATAGCAAAGCTGCCAAATGTTTGATCGGTTGAGAGCTCTGATCAGGTCCATTTTCTTGCAACCTAATTGACCAATCATCATGCAAAATGGGCCTAAATTTAGCCTTTGGACGTACGTGTAATCAGAGTCAGAGAATAAATGATGATTGGTCAATTGGGTTGAGAGAAAACAGACCTGATCAGAACTCTCAACCAATCAAACATTTGGCAGCTATGCTGTATACTATTTGGCTAGAAATGAAATCAAACTATAGTTTCTTACAAAGATGAGCTTCTAAGCTTACTTGCATAACAGCAAACAGCTCTCATAAGAGATACAGTTCTCATATAAGTAGGAATTTGCCTGGACAACTCTGGCAGGGATATGGGAAAAAGACAGACTTTTTAAAGCACTTTACAGTACGAGATAAACAAGTTAAGAATTTAAATGTTGGAGCTATTCAAATCCGAATGATTAATATGACTTGGCGCGTAGACACCGGCTAGCATAAACCGATAACTGGCTAGCTTAAATTACTTCTATTCACTTCATTGAATCACACTTGAGGCACTTCAAATGCAACATCTCTTTAAACACGTCATTATAAAACTAAAAAACAATCAAATTAATAAATTTAATTAAACAACTCGACAAAATTACCATTTTCAGGAGGCTCTGCATTACACTTCTGTCAGTGACAGATGTTGTCAATAACTTCAGAAGTCGGTCGAGAAGTGTTACTCCTGTATAAGATAGAAAACAAAAACCTGTGCTGAGCTGGTCACTCTTATACCCACAGCTTGTATACTAGATAATAGGTCGATCGGTAATACCAGATGGCTGCCACAACTATTCAGCATATGATGCGTCAAAGTTGCAAAAATTCGTACCTTGCAAATGTGAGAGATCTTGATGGGAAAATATATTTTGACAAGAAATTCATGTCAGAAAACTGGGGTATTGAAGAACGATCTCAACTAGAACGCACCTAAACCTAACTGGGCTCCATCTTCCTCTACGTACCAGCAAAAATCCGGAAAAAGAAGATAAAGCCTTTCCGGGGGACTAAGGCGTGCTGCTTCCCCCCCCCACTTTTCTACTAACGTATAATGCTAAGATTGAGGCATTCGATCCAAGTAAAAAGTAAATTTCCTTCCTCCGTGTTAAAGTTCATTCTACACAGGTCCAAAAGTCTCATAGACATGTTAAGTCAGGGTCTGTGTTCTTGGTCACTTAGCGCATAACAAGATGTCATTGCTAACGTTTAACAAGATCTCATTGCTCTGAAAATACGTGTCTCTATCATTTTACCTGATCTGGTAACAATCTTTATAGAGTAGCAAAGATTTCTATTCATTTTCTCACAAACATTTTAATTATTTCATCTGCCATTTTCTACCTAGACAGGGTGTATCTCTATATTTAAACAGGGCGTTTCCTACTGAATTATAGGGCGTTGTTCCATAGATTTTTCAGGAGGTTCGCTCCTGACCCCCTACTCGCTTCCCTACAGCCATTGTACCATACTCCCATATGGACTTGTGACTCGCTCCCCCCAGCCCCCCACGACTTAACATATGCTCCAGCGGCCCTGTTCACACTACTGCTTTACACATATTAGCTGCAATGTTCCTGGCCATGAATCATCAATAAATATTGGAAGATTGAAAAAAACCAGAAAAAAGTTCCGATGCACTCAGAGGCATCCCGAAGGTCCCTTTTAGCAGATGACACATAAAAACAACTGGTGACAGAGCCGCTGAGTTAAGAAAAGCTCCATCAGCAAAAAGGTTTCAAAAACTATACCTTCTGTCAGTCTGAATATGTCACATTGCTTCAGTAAAGTTACTACCGCAAGCACATCAATAAACACTATGCATCTTTCTGCATCACTGTTGTCATTCAGAAAAGCAAAGAGGGAAGCTAGAAAAAATTATTCATCTATTTTACTTCATATTTTGACTCAATACCGAAATAAGAATTATACAAAAAAGACAAGTAAGAGACAGCCTTTACCCTGATATTTAGCAAACAGGTGACTTCAACATGTACAAACAAGCTTGGCCTGTAAAAGCAGTGAGCTCAGCCTTTACAAAGTTAGGAATGAGTTGCTTTGATAGGAAAACAATGGATAGTTAATCTGTTTTGACTACTTTCCACAGTTCCATCGGCAGAAAGCAAATTCAACTGCCACACATAAGACTTTTGTGACTTTTCAGAGAACTTTTTATGAGAAAGAAAGGAAAATGTCTGTAGTCAAAAATCGAGATTACAAAAAAACGAAACACTTACACAAAGCCTCGATCATTTCTACAGTTTTTCTTCCTTCGCATTTTTCACTTTTGATAACATGTTCAATCAACTCCACATTTTTCTTTTCCATTGGAAACAATTCACGCAGCTTGATACAGCAATCACTCGCCTATATCAAAACAAGACAGCTGTTCAGAACTCAACAAAATAATGTTGATATGGCATACGTTGGCCCTTTACAAAGTAGGCCTCCACTCCACAATTCTAGTTGGACAACAGTCATACTAGCTTAGCGACATCTCTGTGTACATTGGAGCGAGAAAACCATAACTTAGACAGAGAATACACCTTATGTTTATAAGAACAAGCTTTGACAAGCACCCGATTACAAACATCTCTTGACAAGCAAATTCTGATGATATTGCTAATAAACACCAGCATTTGTAGCTTTGCTTTCAATAGTAGCCCCACGGCCGAATGCCCTAGAAACTGTAGCATGTAGGTTCTCAAATATTTACAGAAATCACTCTTAAGAAGGTAAGAAAAACTTTAAGAACATTTGTACCTAAAATTGTCAAAAAAGTTAAGAACATCCAGCCTCGGCCACAATTATCTGGTTTTTACAAAAACTGTGTGTATCGTAAAAAATCCCCCAAAGTAAACAGACAGGCCATGAATGATTGCAAGTTCTCAATTGTTGGATATTCAGATGAAAAGACCGCCCCGAACGTCGAATCTGTTTCTAGCCACTTAGCCAATGCTATAATGACTGTGCGTTGAATCAACTGTAACAATCTAGGAAGCGAGCATTTTGAAATAATGGTTTTGGTGATCTGGCTATCAAAGTTGTGCATCTCTCACTACCTTAACAACCCTGTTGTCCTTTATCAGAGGTGGAAAAATCTTTCTTTCTGGGAACCGAAATACCTAGCTCAAAATTTCCGCAAAATTTCTAAGGGAGTTTATTTACTGTTTATCCACCGTTCTATTTATCTATAAATTAACTGTTATGTGACTGGTGTATAATATAAATTCAAGACAAGACTATCAATGATCTTTTTCTCCTAAGCTAACTTGAATAATTCCATTAGCTTCATACATGTCTAAACGGTTTGAGACTTTTCTGTGAAACATTCTGCAGCTATTTCTAATCGAAAAATTTCTGGGGACTGGGTTCCCAGGTTCCGATACATTTTCTAACTCTGACCTTCATAGCCTAATTTCAAGTGTAAAGACACATAACCACATAACACTGTGAAGGAGTGCTAATAGTTCTGACATGTAGTACAGATCTGGAGTGAGTGGCGTGACTGGCAATTGCGGTGTGAGTGATCTAGCTTTTAGTGTTGCTTTGGAGAGAGTTATGGAGGAGTGCTTTTATAGAGAGTTCTAAAGAGAGGTGATGGAAGGAAAAGTTGAGAAGTCAGACTTTGATTTGTGATTGTGTATATAGTGTATATAAAGACAAGTTGACTACTCCTCCATTTTACTCCGTGCTTGGCATCGTCACAATACGATGTCTACCTAACGAGCTGATTAGCTGACCCTACTCACTCTAACTGAAATCCCCACCGAGTTTAAATCGCTATACTATATAAAGGAAGAAAAATATTTTTTGATCTGAATATTCTTACCAATCTAAGATGAGTTTTAAGAAGCTGGTGGAATAGATGAATGAAATGAGAACGAAAATTAGTTGCTATAATTTAGGAAATGACCAAAAGTTACAATGCATATGTCCACTACATAATAAAACAGCATTAAATTCAAACAAATGAACAGCGTGCACCTAAATTCTAAAACTCTGAGTATGAATAATTAATATAACTCCAAATCAACAACTCAGTCTTCAATCAAAAACTCCGTCATATAAAATGGTTCTTAAATCATTTGGCTCCCCTTCATAATGGACAACGAAAACAAACATTCAAATCCCTGAATTGAAAATGCTTGAATAAACCAAATATTTAGTTACCTCCAATCTGAAAATAACTGGAGAGGGAGCAGCTGGATTCTCTCTGAAGAAAGGAATGGAAGATAGCTATAGAATGAGGCTATAGAATGAGCCACTAATCATAATTAAAAATAGAATTCAAATGTCTACAAAAGGTGTTTCGCGATGGATGGACATGACGGGCAAAAAAAGTGGCTCATAAGTGAAGTATCAGTTCACTTCATTGTCTTTCGTTTTAATGACAAGTCCACCAAGGCTAAAAGCCAAGGAAAACTAAACTTGGCAAGTCATCCTTAGCAAATGGAACTAAATTACCTTTTAACAGGTGCCTCTTTTCCTACTCCAGATTGGCTTGCACTTGACCTAACTGCTTGCTGAGGTCTGGAAAAGTACTCGGATGAGTGGTCTGCTGGACCACCTACTGGGCTTCCAAAACCATTCATGAAAGTCTTTAGCATAGCACCCATAGGTGTGTTTGCAACATCAGATGGGAGATTGAGTATGTATGATGGAATACTTTTGCCTGTTAAAAACTGAGCCACTTCATTTGAAAATGTGTTGCAGTTATGGTCAAACAACTGGTATTTCTCTGGCCTATAAAGATACAGAAAATAAACATTGCTAAGATATCTGCTGGAACATTTTCTATTGGTCTGCTCATCAAACAAAGGCCAGCTAGCTGTAACATTATTCAGAAGTTAATGATGACTTCTAAAGACAAAAGCTTTTAGTGCTGGTTGGTATCAGGAGCAGACAGCTACAAATGTACAACATTGTTACTATCAAGGTTGAGTTTAGGGAATTAAATCTAGTTGATGCTACTTAATAGTGACAATTAATCAACAGCATACCTATAAGAAGCATGTAAAGTATGGAATTTTAGCAAACTGAGATAGGAATTTGTCAAAGAACAGAGAGAATGGCGCTGGCTTTAGTATCCTTAACACAGTGTGCAGGGGTTGCTATACTTCAACTATACTTCCAAATCATTTGCTAATAGAAACATTGAAGGAGATAGGATCCAAAATACAGTGGGCTTGACAACTAATAATCAGTCTCAAAAATTCAAGTAGGGTCTTGAAAATGAAAATGATAGGTATATCAATTAGTGGATACTGTAGCTTCAAAAATATTATAGGAAAAATATTAAGACCAAGGAAGAATATTACACTAAAAATATGCCTTGTAGGAATGGGAGTGGTCTTACAATTATCCTTCATGGCCTGCCCTGAAGCTCATACCTGTTAAACAGTGGTTTTGTGTAAGTTTCCCCAATTTTATGCCCTAGAAGTGGATTATGCCTTCATACAAGCCTAGTAGCTGTGTAAATCAAAACATAAACTAAGCTTTGTATTACTACTGCTTGTGAGCCATGCCACTCACAGCATTCTAAGCCCTACAAATAGGCAATGTCTTCAAACCAGTTTTGTAGTTGTATTGAATCAAAATGTATACTGAGCCTGCATATAAAACTGCTTGTGAGCCATGTCACTTACAACATCAGTCAGTTTAGATAACATAGATCAGATACCTGAAACTGTCTCCTCCAATGCTGAACAAATATTCATGGAACAGTTCATCAGTGATGTGTGTATCTCCCAAGTCTATGATTTCATCTGGTGCACCAACAATGGTAGTGCCCTAAAATAATGATTTCAGGGAGACTTGGTAAATTTATCTAGATGCATAATGGCAGACCCCTTTAATATTAGCACTGCTAAAGGGTTACTGTACTTAAAATATATATAAATATATATATATATATATACACACACACACACACACACACACACACACACACACACACACACACACACACACACACACACACACACACACACACATATATATATATGTATAACTGATGCTGATAGTTCATATGATCATTCTTTGACTTTAGTATCAGTTATATCTGTATATGAGTTAGCAATACATTCCTCATTATATTCTCCTGATAAGCAAACAGTACTGTTCATGACACAGTTTTGCAAAGAGGAAGTAGGTTTTAACTTAGATATAAATATGTGTGTGTGTGTGTGTGTGTGTGTGTGTGTGTGTGTGTGTGTGTGTGTGTGTGTGTGTGTGTGTGTGTGTGTGTGTGTGTGTGTGTATGTGTATGTGTGTGTATGTGTGTGTAAGTGTAAGTGTGTGTGTGCACACACGCATGTGTGTGTGTGTAGGACTATGCGCGATAACATGAATACTATGCTAATTGTCAAATACAATGAAAGATAGTGAACTTACTGGACGAATATTCTGGATGCCACCACTACTAAAGAAATACTCCATGCCATAACACACAATACCAGTGTGCCTGAAAAATAATGACCAAACATCATTAGCTAATTATCAAAGTAATAACCAAACTAATTTATCTGTTCATAGAAAAATTAAATATCAACCAAATAAGGATACAATTCTTTATTCAACCAACTGCTCTTTACTTAAATCATAATCAATAATGCCACTAATTTCTTCCAGTAGTCAAAAATAGCTGACAAATTCATCATTTGATGTGACTAAGGTCCTGTCTACACTAGAGTAGATTCATAACAGTTCTTGATCAGCTAGGTTTCTTGCTTACAGTAGACCTACTGGATCCATACTTATTTAGTTCTATTATTTGGACCCATTTCAGGTTGCCTTCCAAGATGTACTCATTTGGATCTGCTTCCATTTAAGTCTAGTGCAAACAACTAGAACAGATCCAAACAAGTACAATGCAGATATGAGTTATGGAACTTTGAATAAGACCACTTGTTAGGGCCAAAACTGCTGAAATATTCAAGAAACTTGTCATCATCACTGAGAGGTCAAATGGCAGAAACAGTAAGTATCATGCAAGTAGAAACATGATCTTTGTTGTGCCTGTTCTTGTGCAAGTGCAAACAAAACTGGTAAAAGATCAAAAATGGATCCATACCCATTTGGATCTGTGCTAATGTAAATGTATCCTATATAAAATGGGATTGGCTCAATAAATAGCAAATACTTTATAGAATTATTCAATGATTCATTGACAAGATCAATGGTTCATTTAGATTCAAAACACTTAACCTCTTCACTGAGGAGTAGTAGGCCTAGTGTATCTAGCTAACATTCTGACATAAACACTCACCAAACTCCAGGGATGTATCTTCCTATAGAAATAAAAACACAATAGCTAAGAACAAAGCTAAGATGCAGATTCTTCAAAATGGCCAGTGAATTACAACCTTTGAAATTGCAAATTCAAAAAATTATTTTATTGTTCATATTGATTCTGTTGTAATACTCAGTATATACCAAATGAATTGCTCTTTTTCATAACAAAAAGTAATAAGTAAATGTTAGGTCACTAAGATCGGATTTATTGCTAAGTAAGGGTAAAGGAGACTCCAGGCAAAAAATGCAAGTTTCCATATTATGGGAATTAATAGCCCCCCTTTAGGTAAAGAGACACAGTCATCAAAAGGTTGATTCATATGCCTAACTAGTAACCTTAACCAGGCCTATCTGATTCATCTATATCATTTTTAAGGTTCTTATATTGTTAAAGTTCTTTCACAAGGGGGAGGCAGTCTTCTAATTCATTTAGCTAAAATTGGAGAGCTCCTCCTTAATTGATATATTGTGTATACAGTCTTGTAGTCCTAGTTGTGTGATACTTTGAAGTTTAATTAAATTTGCAGTTTGCAGTTAAATTCAATTGTATATAGAATAGAATGATAAGTTTTGAAAATGAAATGAAATCATATTAAAGGAGAGTGTGACAATGGACTCCTCTTCTACGAGACAGCTTAAAAAAGGAGGCCAATTTGCTAGCCCCAGCATTTATCAATAAGTCCACTATTGGTCATTGCTAAACAATCATTGTTGTTCCAGAGAAGTAAACATGCACGAAAACTAAGTTACATAAAGGGCAAACCTAGAAGGGCAGTTGACAACTGAGCTGCAAGTCCCTTTGTCACTTCATAAATGTACAGTTGCACTTTTGACATCTTGAATGACTGTTGATTCCCTCTGTTTTAGAGCTTCCTTACGCTACAAGAAAAAAGACAACAGATATTGGCTATGAGTCAGTATCATTTGGTCAGTATGACTAAATTAGGATGTGTCTACAAGATTTCGGTACAGAATCATAACTGAACCAGTCTCAGAACAGCAAAAATCAAATACACGTCTACAAACGTCTTGCAAATCTTCGTGACGCATACTACTCGTGTTGGAACTCTATGTCTTCATACAGCCATGGTAGAAGAGCTGATGCAAAATGCTATCGATTTCAAATTATTTCGATGACAAAGGAACCTTACACTTGGCAAATACAGGCTATATTATGGAATGAAATAACCCTGCAGCGAAAAACACTGAAGAAAATGAAATAACGAAAGCGCTCCTACCGTTACAAAACAACTCTCTAGCTACTGATATAAGCATCACTTTCATTCTATCAATATCGAATTCTGTGAGATCTGCTGACAAATGCTGACCATTTCTTGGAGGCAAATGCTGACCATTCCTGACGAATGATCCTTACGTTATCTATTCTAAACGAGTCATTCTCCTCCGCGACAACCGTCAAAGATCAGTGGTCAAAGTTGACGAGCTTTTGGGAGTTGGCGGTTAATAAGAACTTTCGCGCAGGGCGCAGGGTAACTCATCAACACCAGGCACGCCTACCCGCACCGAGAGTAGGGGGGCAAGGTTCCTATTGAGGGCACATTATAAACATTTTTGCACTAAAATAATTAAGTCCTTGGAAAGGGCAGGATGGGCAGCTGCCCCCCAGCGTAGGCGTCCCTGATCAACACAGAAATAGCAGACCCAGAGGAGAGACAGGGACTATGGCCTCCCAAAAAATAGGAAGCCAGCATCGTTTTACTTTGGCCTTTTGAACAAATATATGATTTTACTCGAATGCCCCCCTCCTCCCAATGACCCATGCTGGATCCACCGCTGCAACACATGTAAATCTTTTTCCTACAAGACTGTGGTCTTGAGTATCTGACAAGCTGGCACATAATCAGACTCCCTATATTATTTGAACCCATTACTCATAATGCCTTTACCTATTCCTATTGTTCATTCAACACGAATTCAACATTACTTCTAAGCACATTTTTCATTCATTTGTATACTTTTTCATACCTTAACTAGCAAGTTCTATTCTTTCCATGCCCACTGTTTGCTAAAGTCCCCATCAGTTCGCGATGTTGGTTTATCTGTAAGTTCCGAGTTCCACTACCGGTCCGTCTCCCCGTTTGTCCGTTAACACTTGCATCCACCCATTCTTTCTCTCCTTTTATCCGTCAGTTAGATTTCAAAATAAACGTAATATAGAGTACGTGCAATTATTGTAGAAAGAATTAAACAGGATTTAAAGAAATAATATAGATAATCATTTTCAATAAATTAACTTTATTAATCCCTGAAATAACCATATACAACACTGTAGCTCATTCAGTCATTGAAAATGTCAACTTCTTATTTTGGAGTCAACATATCCATCATGTATGACCTATGATCTATGACATCATGCGAGACCTAGGGGACCTATGACCCCAGAAATGACTCACAGCAAACAGATGCCGAGAAAAAATTGGCAAAAGAAACACAAAAGACTTGCAATTATTACTAAATACTAGAATCATATAACATCTATAACATCTATATAACTATATGCTCTTCTTTATAAATTGGTAGCAAAAATAAGTTAAAAAATTATAGAGATACAACAATGTAAACATAAGACAAAACAAAAAGCACGTGATGTCCTGGCGAATTTACCGACAATTCGTTGCCTTCGATACGTTCTTAGGTGTACACACTGCTTATGAGTCATATTTACAATATCGTTATACAACTATTAAATCTCTTTTTTACAATTATCTCAAATGAAAGAATACTTTAGACATTGAACTTCAGATGTAATGAAAACTATTTCTACATGGGATGAAATCTGCGGTATACACTACACAATACGACTTTTGTGTACTGGGTAAAACATTCCTTTTAGATATTATCAAAACATATCCACAGCTGTATACAAAATGCAAAAGTAATTCCATCTGTATGTGAAACTATACGCATAAAAATAATCTATCTTTTAACAATACAAAAAAGTAACTGAACCAAATTCTTCAGACATACCTTGACGAGCCCATAAGAGTGCTTAGGCCCACTAGTGTGTCCCATAGCTAGAGAAGGTCATACACAACGATCTTTAAAATAAGGGTACTACATATCTGGAGGAATAAATTTTTACTCATAGAGTAGTACTATGTGCCTAAAGGTATCTACAAGCCGCGTAACCATGTAAACGGTTGGCATCCTGATTGCAGGACTATTGACAGTATAAAAGGGGGGGGCATACGAAGCTGGTCCTAAGATTCATCCTCCCGCTGCCACATGCTATTGTATATTGTAATGCATGGGGGTCCGGCATGGTAGACGTTGTTCAGTCATGTTGATTATAATGCCTAGAGTGCAGCACTCTAAAAGTCACAATGGAAAAATCTGTTTTGTATTTGTCACGAGATCTCTACAGGTTTCAGTCATCGATCTCTATTTCCATTCCACAACATTTTCTGAGCACACATCAGCCTTCGAATGACACACCGTGGCGTAAACGTATAGAATCAAGCAGCAGCATCGACTTTATGATGCGAGGCAGCTTGCATCCGGGATATTGCCTGTATTGCTTGGATGTTGCCCCTAGCCGTTGCTGCAGGACGCCTTGACGAGAATTCTCCATTAGTTGCTTTTAACGCAGCACGCACACGAACCGATGGATCATTCACATCCACCTCATCTTTAGGTGGTTCAAAACAGTACAGAATAACAATACGGTATATCTGAACGATGATAACTAATGCATTTTTTACTGTCAGCAAGATTATCATCGGTGTTATAACACTGTAACGTACGATAAGAACCATACGGTAGCCAAAGAAAGGTCCATCCTGCATCAAAACTGGAATTAAACATGTGATAAGCTCCATATTCCTAGCCAAGCATGACCTCCATTCCCCCTTGCCTATGCAACACCCTGCCTCTTCATCATACGGGCTAGGTTGATCCACTGCCTTAGCTCTCTCATTTTTGCTGACTTCAAACTTACCTCCATGCCATTGCACTCCTCCATTTGCTGTACTCACTGTGCCAGTCCTCTGTCCTTCTGCATCCCATCCCTTGGTTAACATCGCCTTGTAATGCTGATACGACAACGGTGCAACACGATTTGTTTGCCGCCATTTTGCATTAGCCGCATTCTCATCATCATCCTCGTCCTCCTGTTTTAGGCCATCCTCTGGAAGTGCAATTGTAAAGGAGAACTGCATCACACTCCACCCCCATATGGCCATGACTTCATTGTATATTTTAGCACGTTCAGGCCGGGATCTAACAATATCATCCGTATATGTCTCTGAGAATTCAACAATATCGGCAGCAGTCGCGATGTAAATAAGCAGAATTTGAGAAAATTGGTTTCGCGAAATAGAGCCCTTTGGAAGGGTCCATCGGCCAATGATAAGCATGAGAACCCCAGTTTGCTCGATAACAAGTGCTTTCATTCCCATATTAATCTCCATTACAAACTGGAAAAAATATCACACTCCTGTCAATTATTAATGACAAAAAACAACAATGAAACTATGAAACAATAAATTTCATTATTATAATCTTCAATCTTTCAAATCTTCTGATATTGTCATTCTTCATTGCTTCGATAATTCTTCCTTTCCTTTCTTTCTATCATTCATCTCTTTTCTCCAATTCCCTCTTATTAAAAACTACTGAGAGGCAAAGTGGCCTCCAGCGGTCTTCAGCCAAGCGACCAATAATAAAGCAATCAGGATCAATAAACATTTAAATGTTCACAAAAACTGGGCAGACAAGTTATTGCTTACAATGGATTTAAACAAGTGAGAACGATTCAATTTGACATCCTAACAAAGATTTCGACAAGGGTTCCTTTTCAGTGAGGAAGAAATATCCTATAGAAAACATCTAAATACAGAAAAGTGTACAATTATAGCCAGCCTTGGCGGTAAACAAGTTCGGGAGGAAGACAATGGGATACTTGCTACCTCACAGAGATCCCACACAGCTTCACACATCGCAGTAGTCAGTTTAGTTTCTCTTACATTCTTTCATTTATTTGAACAAAATGTTCCAAAGTTAAAGTTAACTATGATTTCTGCTTCCTTTGTCCACTCTGGCAGATAGCACCTCCTTTGTTCAGAGGTTTACAAATTTAAATCTACGAACTCCTCTTCACCGTATCTTATCCAAGAAAACTTATATACTAATGACCAAATACCGTGCAATTTTCTCACCTTGGTGAACTTATCAGCCGTGGGGTCATTGATAACCTTGCAACTACCATCGGCAATTCCATCTGCAATACATGCAACCTGATCTCTTCGAAAGCTAATCAGTGTTGTCAATAAAACTATGCTGTAGAAAAATGCACTTGGACAAACCCTGTAAACAAAGGTAGAACATCATTAAAATAAAAATAATTATCATCACCATCATCAACATCGTCACCATGATCACCATGATCACCATGATCACTATGATCACCATGATCATAATCGTTATCCGTCATCGTCATTATCATCTCCTTCTTATAGTGAGGGTTTCCCAACCAAGGGTGCGAGACTTCATTCCAAGGGGTGCAAAATGCGCCTGTCTAATGATAGGAACTTTATCTATTTATTGCACTCCAGCGGCCTTAGGTAAAATATCTGTTGTTGGGGGGCCAGAACAAAACTTTTTAGGGTTGTAGGAGTAAAACGGTTGGGAACCACTAGTCCAGTTGCTTCTTCCCACGAAACAACATTACACAAAGTACACACGCCCTGGTCACCTAACGCCTCCGTCCGGAACAATGACAGGAACACAATTTTTATGAGAAAGATTCATCCATAATTGACAATTGTATATAAACAAACCAAATATCGTGCGAAACAAAGGCGATCGTCTGATAAATTCGCTCTTGCCGTTATCTATTCAATCAGTTTCTATGCTACAACGATTCAAACGGAACTCATTTGTCGCTAATGAGGTGTAATCGAGTTAACAGAGCACTTTGAATCAGTTAGAGATGAAAGCTGATTTATCACCGCTTGTTTCTTCTGTCTGCGATTGAATGGCTCGTCTAGTATCCCTTTTGTATTTTCCACTACTCAAAAACCCTAAAAGGGTATTGATACTTCAAGTATTGGGGAGGGGTGTCAAATTGTAACTCGAATTTTCCCAACACATTCTAGTTAAAAACCTAAAATAAACCCAAGGAAAAATTAACAGCAAGAAATTCATTCGCAGCTATCTGTTCGAAAAATTGTTCTAGGGGCCTCCGATCTCAGAGAGGCTAATTACACTACAGCAATTTACAGCATTTGGAGCAATAAAGGCCTCCGGTTTCACAGGATCTGCAGTTCCTAGTTCTCCCCCAGGTTCCTGTAAACTGGTTTCTTACTAAAACTACATGTATGACTGTACACGGCCCTTTTATAAGAAAACCACCTTTTTGCCTGAGCCTCGATCGTCTTAACTGTTCCGGAAATTGAGGCTGAGATTTTCTTACGATTTTTGTAACTTTTACTGGAACAAACTGGCTAAAAGCTGTTACCAGTTGCTTTAAAAAAGTTTGACCTTGTTATCCAAGATTATCAAAAAAGTTTCGATCTTTCCAAAAGACATCGCAAATAATGAGCTAACATAAATCTTTCTAGCACGTAAAAAGATCAACGTTAGAACTTGAGCCTTGTGATTTTCTTAACTTTTTCTTAAGAATTTAGATTGCTGAACCTCATTTTCTCATTAACGTTTTTTATAAAAAAACGTATATTCTAGCTCCAGCTCACTCACATATTGATAAGTCATTAAAACAAAAGCCTGGGCGTGACAAGTATGTGTGTATATTCTAGAATCACACAACTCATATATCAAAACCTCCAAAACCTCCTCTGGTTCTGAAAGTTATATGCTACATTGATGGCAATCAAAGAGCTTCCGTTGGAATCAACAAAGTGCTTACTAACATGAAACTAGATTACGACAATACATGGTTTTCGGTGACGTCATTAAGTTAGAAAAATTTTGCACGTGCGCCATCTTGGAGGACAACATGACTCCAGACCGCTAGGATGGCTTCCGCGAAGAGTAAACGTTACTACGAACTTGACGAAATTGCAAGAAAAAGATATGATCAACAGATACTGTCAATCGATGGACTAGATCCTTATACCATAAAGAAAACAGATCTATCTGTAGACTTTGCTACTTTCCCAAACATAACATATCCAGATATCGTAACTTACCTCCTGTTCGCCCCAAGTCCATACACGCGCAACGAGTTGAAAAATTACAAAAGCTTGGAATCATACAATCATTTTCTATGTGGGTGGGTTCGAGATGTTGGCGTTTTCTTCAAGGAAGACAATGCTGTGGTTTTAGGACGGGTATGTATTACTATACCTTCATGTTAACTTTATGCCGGGGTTATGTACTGATATTTGGAATAGGCCCGTGGCCATATGAGACTGAGTGAGGGATGCAGCCCCCAAATAGGACAGAAGTTTATCTCATTTGGGTATTTTTGTCTGGAAGAGTAATTGTAAATTTCCTGGCTGCCTTTCAATTCCCTCTGCTTTTCAGGCCAAGAGTTTTAAGACCCCTAAATTTAATGCCTATGCCTATGAACAGGTTATACAATTTTCGATTTCAGCATCAAATAGATATTCATTAGCATAGATTCTTGGTTTTTTCAGGTACGTCATTCACAAAGGATTTCTGCAACTCCAGCATCACCATGGATAATAGCAAAAAGAGATGGTACTATACTATCAGCCCATTGTGATTGCATGGCAGGTTTGGGGGAGTCATGCTCTCATGTGGCTGCAGTACTGTTCTATATTGAATATGGCATCAGGCTGCAAGAGAACAGTACTGTAACCCAAGAGAAAGCTTATTGGATGCCACCAAGTATTAGAGGGGTGGGGTACAAGGAAATCACAGATATTGATTTTACTTCACCTAAATCATTGAAAAGAAAGGCAGATAGGGCTTTGCACTCTTCATGCAAGCCTGTTCAATGTGCCTCCTCAACAACATACAGGCATAGATTTGCTTCTGATGAAGGAATGGATAGGTTTGTAGCCAAATTAGCTGCAACTGGTGTCAAGTCCTCAATCCTCTCAATTTTCCCTGAATATTCAAAGGAATTTAAGCCCAATTTACTTGATGTTGAACATCTAAACTTGGTTGCATCCCTGTACCAACCAGAAAACTTGGACTTGCCTTACAAAGAGCTGCTTGAGAAAGCTAATGATATTTCCATTCATATAACAAATACTGAAATTGACATAGTTGAAAAACAGACAAGAAATCAAGCTGCCAGCTCCATTTGGTTTGAATTTAGAGCTGGAAGAGTTACTGCCTCCAAGTTATATGCTGTATGTAAAACTAGCATTGTAAAACCTTCTAGAAGTCTTATCAAGGCAATCTGCTATCCTCAGTCATGCACATTTACATCAAAGCAGACTAGCTGGGGATGCAAACATGAAGAAGCTGCAAAGGACACATACCACCATTTGATGGCCAGTAAGCATATCAACATGTCAATTTACAAGTCTGGACTATTTATTTCCAATGAAGAGCCACATATAGCTGCCACACCTGATGCATTGGTGGAGTGCCAGTGTTGTGGAAAGGGATGCCTTGAAATAAAATGTCCATACTGTGTCAAGGAAGCTTTCATTTTTGAAGGGGTTCAAACAAAAGGTTTCTGCCTCCATCTGAAAGATGGCAAGATATGTCTAAATAGGCTGCATCCTTACTACTATCAAATACAAGCTCAGATGTTTTGTACCAATCAAAAGTACTGTGATTTTGTTGTTTGGACCAAAAGAGAGTGCCATGTTGAGAGGGTTCCATTCAATGGAGAGTTTTTTTCTGACTGTGTGAAGCTGTCAAGAACTTTCTTTAGGAGATGCATTCTTGTTGAAGTCCTTGGAAAGTTTTATACTGTTCCTCGAAACAACAATCTATTGGCAGCAGTTGGGGAGACAACTATAAATGAGAAACATTGCTATTGTGAAGGCCTGGAAAAAGGACATATGATCAGATGCAGCAATCAAACCTGTCCATATCAATGGTTTCATTTGGAGTGTCTTAACTTGGAGAGGCCAAAAGTAAAAGAATGGCTCTGCCCTGACTGTTTGATGGCAACAATCTTTTTGGCTGATTGATGCATCTTTTAAAATGATCATGATGAAACTATACTTGGACACATGTTACAAAGAGCAGAGCAGACAACAGCAATTTTATCTAGAGTACAATACTCATTACATGTCTTCATTAGGTAGTCCAATGGCAGGGTTGCCTGTAAGATAGTGTACTTATTCCTCAATAATCCAATGACTCTCTCTACATGTATTCTTTTGCAGGCAATTTGCCTACTTTTCTCCACTTCTTTAGCTGACAACTGCTTCTTTCCTTTTGTAAATGAAGGTAGAATAACTTCTGCATAGTAAAATCCAACAGAATCTCTTATATCAAATCCCCTGTCAGCTAATACATAATCACCAGGTAGCAGGTTTTCAAGTATCCCACAGTTTTCAGTGATATATTTGTCACTAGCTCGTCCACCCCAAGCTTTAGATATGTAAGAAATACAGCCCTGTGGACAAATGCCAATTAAGAACTTTGCTGTATTATGATGCTTATAGTTGGACCATGTTTGTGCTCTTGCCAATAGATTACTTGGTCTGTTTATGAATACTTCAAAGCAATCTATGATGATAACTACTTTTGTTCCAAAGACATTTCTGAAAGATAATGGTGTGGTTTCAAGTAATTGTTCTCTCTCTGGCCATTTGATAAGTTTGCCCAGCCTATAGAATAGTACATCAAGCCATTTGTGAAATATTTTAGAGACTGTTGGGATTGAAACTCCAAATCTATATGCAACATCCTTGACATGCAAATTCAGGCGCAGCCTGCAGAGAGTTAAAATTAGCTCTTGAAATGTTGATAGCACAGAGTTCTCATAGACATCAACAATTTCTAGGCAAAATTCATGCACTACTCTCAAAACTTCGATACTAGGAAGGCCTGTGTAGTATTGCACTTTTTCGTTAGAATTAAAATATTGCTCGGTTCCAAAATTCGTAGCTCTCTTTAACTCTTTAAGTGCATGTACCTCTTCTTGTAAATCAGTACACATTACTTGAATCCTTTCATAATCCACTGACGTAGCATCAGTCTGAGTTTTAGCGTGGACCATTCCTTCCAGATGAGCAATGTTAATTTGAGAGGAGTCAAGTACATCATGTTCTGGCTTGTCTACCTTCGTTTCACTTAGGCCTTTTGACGTTGTGTCAGCCACCTTGCGTTTCCTGCGTGAGTCTTGTCGCAGATACCTATATTGGTCTGGAACTTTGAATTCTGCATGACCCAGATTCTTGTTTGGTGCCCAGTCAGGATTTCCTGTCTCATACAACGTCGCTGGTTTTCCTAGAGTAAGTGGTAACAAATAGTAACTTTCTAGCGGCACTTAAATCTACTCATGGAAAGTAATCGAACATAGGTACAGCAAAACAAATTGTAAATATAAAAAAACTCAGAGC
Organism: Mastigias papua; assembly: GCA_964019165.1. Taxonomy (NCBI): domain Eukaryota; kingdom Metazoa; phylum Cnidaria; class Scyphozoa; order Rhizostomeae; family Mastigiidae; genus Mastigias; species Mastigias papua. The sequence continues at coordinate 2,204,908 of OZ025275.1, read as the reverse complement.
ACCCACCTGAAATAAAGTGATCAGAACATACACGATGATGTGAAGCTGAAAAATCAACATCTTTTCTATGGATCCTAGAAATCCACAATCGCCTTCTCTGGACTGAGAGATTTCTTGTCGAATCGTCAGATTTCATAGGTATTTTCGGAATTCTGTAATAACTCTTGTCATTTTCCCTATTAGACCTATTTGAACAGCCGTATATTGCACAAAAATTAACCATATTGTGCAAGTTGTTTCACACGAAAAATTAGCTGTGTCCACTCGCTCCAACTTGTCCTCCACAATGGCGTCAGTTCAGTTTGTGACGTCACGCGAAAACCATCTATTGACTTTAAGTTGATGACGCAAATCAATTCAAAGGCCGTTGTACTTCACTTTTCCGCTCATGAACGCAATAGAGGTGTTGTTATTTGGGGCTGTGACGGTTAGAGCGAGTTAGATTGGGGTTAGATTTCAGTTGCAACACAAACACGGTACAATGAAAGCAAATAGAAAGGAGAATAAGGAAATGAGAGGGGAATGAAAGAGTGGTAAAGTCTAATGTTGTGGTGCACAGCTTAGGAAAATCAATCAACAAACATGATTCTCTTGATGCGGCAGCACTGTTCTGAAATGAATTCAACTTTCATGTCCGTGCACTGCAGATATAATACGCGTTGTTTTACAATTAAGTCTATTTTGACGCAGTATTGAAACTTTCATAGATTTTTTATGACTTCAGTATCAACACTTTCCTACGACTTTCTAGGCAAACCGATTGAAAAGGTGGTGGGATCGAGTGAACTCTAGAATCGTGAGAACGTATATGAACCAACCGGCTTTGCTGGGTTTCAAGCATCCAGTATTGAACTTTCTTAATCAACGTAAACAAATCCGTTATTATAAAAGCAGGGAGGAATGTCACCGTTAGCTACAGTTGGTATCTGCTATCCTCACTGTCGCAAAGGTCAAGCTTAACACTGTTTATTTATTACACGACTATTCTGGAGCGGAAGTACCATGGAAATAAGAGAGAACTTACAAAAGATAACCAAATTTCAGTAAAGTGGCTAAATGTTTATACATACCAATCAAATTCTTTTCCTTTCCGTACCAAAACATTGTAAACTCCTTCAACAACGATCAGAACCAAACTTGCGCTCAGCCCCCACCAAGCGGAATTTCTCTCAACAAGATATGCAACCCAGATGCAAAGTAGGCCGTGTCCAATGAAGAGAAATCTTGGCAACAATGCCTTGATGAACAATGATAAATATCCAGCCATTTAGTTCGTGATTTTCGTTATCCAGTATACTAGTCCTTGTCGTTTGATATCGATGTTTGAACTCTCTAGAGTCAAATTACATTTTTGATCAAGCGATCTGATTTTCCTGATCCGACCATTTGGCTCGACGGGGGAGATGTACTATTCCGATATTAGAGGTGAGTCACACAATATGTTATGAAACTAGAGCGTTCCACATACTTTACTTAGAACCCAAATGCTAAAACTGGCCTTTACGAGCGCTCTGATATTAGATTTATACTTGAAATCAATAAATACATATATCTGAACCCTCGTATTGCCTACAGTAAGTGGTATTGGCGGTAATTAACTGACTAATTAAGTGATATTGTGCTAGTGTTCAATACATTGTTTAGAATACATTAATCAACAAACATAACGCAAGGCTACATTTTAGCGCTCACCTCCAATTAGAAAAGCACCAACAGTTAGGTGCACAAAATCAAGTACGTAAGTGTATAACAGGGCTAGACATTATCTGTGAGGGGTATAGCTGTAGCACCTACAATTTGCCGAGAAATGAACGTGGCAGCACCTATTCGTCTTTTTGAGCTCCTAGAATACAAAAAATTAAAGCAATTTGTCTACAGAATGGCAAATTTTAGTTGCAAACTTTTTGTAAGACAGTGGTGTACAAGAAAGAAGTACTCAGCTGCTCAAAAAGTTAATAAACTCGACATCTGTTTTGTTTAACTTGCCTAAATTTCATGTGGAAACTTATGTATTTCAGTGTTTGTGTATTGTCTTTCTATCTCTGCAACACTGCATCATTACACAGACTCGGATATCTTCGCTCAGAGAAAGTCCTAAGACAGTTTTAGTATCGAATCCATCAAAAGCTAAGAATGTTTCAGTACTGAGAGACAAAAAGCTTTCACATAAAATAAAATGAGCATTTGCTGTCAGAACTATGGCTCGCCACGTCCCGCGCACACGCGGGAAGACGAGAGAAAGCTAAAATCATCATGATGTTTATGGCCCGTAGCAACTTAATATACATAGGAGAAACTCTTTTCTTATCAGTAAACCCCCATTGACATCGTAGAAATGGGATAGGCCCGTTCCTACAGTGGGGTACGGGGGCGTCATGACAACGCCAGGCAAATAGTGTCCATTTCTGTTGGCGAGTCAAATCAAATACGTAATATATGTAAATATATATATATATGTAAGTTCTTTTACTTTTTTTTAATTGTATGCATTCACGCAGCTTGCCGGCACATTATTAATTGTTGTCGGCAAATTGCAAATCCAACACCCAACTGAAGCAAACTTTTAGGAAAGGACCAGTACTTCATATGCCAATTGGCCACTCTGTAAATCAGACATTTAGACTACACACTAGGACCAGACTTCATTGGAGTGATACAGAGGCGTGCACCCTTACAGCGTTTTAAAAAATCACCACAGTGCTTTTTACGGTATCGCATTATTGAAAACTTTTCACCTGCAGCTTAACCAGTTTAATAAATCTATTTTATCGGCACTATATAGACGTACTAACTACTGTACGTAAACTCTATGTTTAGGTCGATGTATACTATCAGTACATAGACTCCCGTCTTCCGTTTAGCATCCGTCCCAATGTTACAAAGCGATCCGTGTTTCCGTGGAAACTAGGACAGTGTGGGCTTGAACTGCGTGTGTAAAAGACATGTCTTCAAACAATGCCAGACTATTTTTGCGCAACATGACTCTGATTTGTTTGCGTAACAGGTAAACTTCTAGTGAGCAAAAGACAGGACCCTTTACACAGATTTTTTTATGCAAAAACTTCGAACAAAAGGATTGCTCTTTTGAATCAGCCGGCATTGTGTGTTACCAGTTCCCCTGGTGACCTACTGCATCTGTCATTCCTTACAAGCGGCCAGAAAAAGACACTTAACGATTCTCCAGAGGACAAACGTTTGCACCTTCTGACTGCAAGACAACTCTACTTTATGCCAACGAATAACCGTTCTCAATTTTCCACCGAATAGGACAATCATATTTATATACGAGAATGACGGCTTTCCCTTTTGATTATATCGATGTTTAAGTTTGTTGATACTGTAATACCATCAGCGAGCAGCTCAACATGGAGCACCTGGTAGTCCTTGTTTCTCCAGATGCCGTCTTGACGACAATCTTCTCATTTACATTGGCACTCATTCTTTCGTTCTCTCCCTTCATCCATCATTTACAAATAAATGAAAAATAACAAATCAACATTGTGCTGGCACTATACGTAAAACCAAATTTGATCTGGCGAAGAAAGAGATAGAGTTATTTTCGTGAATTAGTTACTCTTGGTGAAACATTCAATGTTTACTTGTATAACAAATCAGCCGTAAAATTTTGGAAAAATTAAGAACAGCCAGCCTGAACCTCAATTTTACTGGTTCGTATAAAATTAGGAGTGTGGATGAAGTTTATTCCTCCCTAAGCTACTTACACTTACTTTTTACTAGAAGCAACTTCTCCTTTTGATGTTTCTTAATATTTTGTCAAATACAGCCTTAAATGTGTCTTAAATGTTTCTCAAAATTCTTGAAACTGCCTATAACAACAAGGCAACTGTGAGACGAGATGTAAGAATTTTATTTATGAAATTTGAGATTAGGATGTTGCTTGTATTTTGTTTCCATTTTAATACAAAATTTTAACACAAAAGCAGGTTTCTCAAGTTTAGTTTTGAAACTCAGCCTGCTCGTATTTCTTGAACGTTTCTTAATTTTTGCCTGATTTGAGCCTCATATTTTTTATATATTTGTTTCTTATAAAATAACGTGCAACTTATTCAATCAACCATAACTTCAAACTGGAAGTGTCATGAACTATAGAATAGGTTAAGGTGATGTCCAATCTCTATGAAAAAATATGTGTACCCCAACGAAAGAAAAAAGAAAAATTTAAGTTCTTAGATCCTAAGTTTCTGAATAGGACTTTTGTAAAGTGCAAGGAGATACCAATTGACAATGACCCAGATAGGACGACTGAAGATTGATATTCCCATAAAACTTTTTTTAATATTCTAAATGAAAATTTATTGGACCGTCTTCGTACAGTAAAATAAATTGCTGTCGCTACATCCCTCCCCCAAAAAATTTTTGGTGAGCCTCTTGAGCCCATTCTGTCCCGGTCTACTCCATAATGTGTGATAGTCCCTAAATCAATGGGAGGAGTCAAAGGGAGTAAGAACGCGACAAAAAAATTTAGGCCCAGCTTAGCATATGTTTAATTGCGCGTTTTTAATAAGAATGTTTAACAGTTGTTTAATTGCCCAGTACCGAAACTTTCTTCACTTTTTCATGATTTCAGTACTGAACTTTCTTTATTCCTTTCTTAGTAGGAAAAGCTGAGTTTATGTATCACAACAGTGTTTTAGTACTACATAAATATTAACACTCTACTCGTCCTTTTTTATAAGAAAACCACCTTTTTGCCTGAGCCTCAATTTTCATAACTTTTCCTGAAATTGAGGCTGAGATTTTCGATATTCTTAACTCCTCTTGGACTAAACTGGCTAAAAGAAGTTACCTTTATTTGTTACAAAAAGTTGGAGCTTTGTTAACCAGGATTATCAAAGAATAATTTCTATCTTTGTGAAGGAGCTTTCAAAGAATGAGCTAATTTCGATTTCTGGCACGGAAAAAAGTGAACTTTGGAACTTGAGCATTGTGATTTTCTTAATATGTTCTTAAGATTTTTCTTATAAAATGAAAAATATGCACTACATATGTTACCATGAAGAAATCTATACAAATTAAGTAAAAATGACGATTGTCTTGCGTGAATATTAGAATTTTAGAGGTATGAATTATCAAATTTCTTCAGTTTCAGAAATTGAGTACTAAACTTTCTTAATTTTTTCAGCAGTCGAGTACTACTTTCCAATAAATCACTTTTTTACAAAATACGTGCATTGACAAACAAAGCTATGCTACAACAGTAAAACATACGGACCAGAAATCAGTAAAAGAGCATTCATATGGGAAAAAACTGGGGTACACAGAGCTATCTGGGCATTGTAGAAACCATTCTTTTCCTGTTTGAGTATGACTTTCAAATGTGACACAAAACGTCTTCTTTTTTACATCATGTCTGGGGCGTATGTGAATTATGATGCAAGAGATTTCTCCTTCATTGAAGTGAACCATCAATCTTATTCAACAATATCCATGATTGAAATTAAACAGCTCCTTTTCATACCAGCCTGAACCGAGTTGGAATGGTCCAATTTATGACAGGATTGAATAATGATTTGGTGACATGGAGGTAGGAGACAGAATTATCTGGCTTAAGTCAATTTAAAACGTTAAAGGTCCAGTTGATCTACTCAACAACGTACAAGCTAATACTAGAAAAGCAATCTCTTCGATGTTCGTCAAGCTATTGTTGCAGGTTTCAGTCAAGGAAGCCTTTTCCCATAATACTCTCTGAGCATACTCTAACCTTAGTAACACAAAATCGTATGTTGTTGTCCCGCATTCACGACGAATCAGGCAGGAACATCGGCTTTATGACGAGAGGCAGCCTTCACCTCTGATATCTCTCGGATAACCTGCATACTGTCTCTAGTCGATTGCATAGAATAACGTAAAGACAATCTCCCATTTGTTGCCTTTAGAGCAGCACGCACACGGACCGAGGGATCATTCACATCCACCTCATCTATAGGTGCCTCAGAGCAGTATAGGATAACTATACGGTATATTTGAACGATGATAACTAATGCATTTTTCACTGTCAGCAAAATTGTCATCGGTGTTATTACATTGTAACGTACGATAAGAACCATACGGTAGCCAAAGAACGGTCCATCCTGCATTAACACTGGGATCAGACATCTGATAAGCTCCATATTCCTTACCAAGCACGACTTCAATTCCATCTTGCTTATGCAGACGCTTTCCACTTCCTTAAACACGGAAGTCTGATCCACTGAATTGTCTCTCACATTCTTGTTACTTTCGAGTTCACTGCCGCGCAGCTGCGATGCGCCACTCGCTCGACTATTCCTATTCCGATTTGGGTCCCATCCCTTGGTCAACATCCCCTTGTAATGCTGATATGACAACGGCGCAATGCGATTTGTTCGCCGCCAATTCGAATCATACGTGAACTTTTGCTCTTCATCCTCCTGTTTTAGGCCATCTTCTGGAAGTGCAATTGTAAAGGAGAACTGCATTAAACTCCAGCCCCATATAGCCATGACTTCATTGTATATTGTCGCACGCTCTGCTCGAGACCTGACAATACGATCTGTGTATGTCTCCGAGAATTCAAGAATATCGGCAGCAGTCGCGATATAGATTAGTAGAATTTGAGAAAATTGGTTTCGCGATATAGAGCCCTTTGGAAGAGTCCACCGGCCAATGATCAGCATCAGAACCCCAGTTTGCTCGATGTAAAGTGCTTTCATTCCCATGTTTATGCCTAGCACAGTCTGGAAGGAATTTTTAGCACTAAGTAATAAGAATAGAAATGAATAGGTAAGGGGAACTTTAATCAGAGTTCTCAGAAAACTCTTTTTAAAACGAAGCAGCTAAAGGGTCTATTCTAAAAGACGGGCCCAATTTGCGGGCTAAATCATGTCTTTTCAGTTTCTTTTCGTCATCTTTGGTAGGTAATAATGCTCATATGTAAGCAAATCTAGACCTAGCAAATTCTCTTTCGCCGTTTCTCACCCCCAGAAAACTTAGCTCAATGGCAGAATACCATGAAATCATCTCACCTTGGTGAGCCTAGCAGCCGTGGGGTCATTGATGACTTTGCATTCACCGTCAGCTATTCCATCTGCGATGCATTTAACTTGATCTCTTCGAAAACTAATCAATGTTGTTACCAATATTATACTGTAGAAAAATGCACTTGGACAGACCCTGAAAACGAAAAACAAAATATTACTGTCACAACAACCTTCATCATAATCACAATCACCATCACCATCACTATAAAGATCATCACGACCATCATCATTATCATCATCATCGTCTTCTTCTTCTTACGCCCCTGAAGGAGCCTTAGATTGATCCTGGGGTCAATGGACCGTCTGCCAATTGTTTAGAAGAGGTGACTGAGCCGGCTACACTCAATCCACTCTGTTGTCCCAGCAGTTACTTATCAGAACTTTAGAATCAAGCTGCTGAGCCTTACTTTTACTGAAGGGGCCTGGTTGGACAGTTTGGCACAGGTTGCCAACATCCGCCCCAATTCTGAATCTCTGCGAAATGAATCGCTATTAACTTAAAGGGTAGTATCCCTCTGTGTCCGGTCATCACCACGAGGTCTCCACCATAATCACAGTCACAATCATAATTATCACAACTTCAGAGGATTGGTACCAATAGGATAAGCCTCGACGGTGCTGCCTAGACCGCCCTACCAATAAGGGACAACGAAAGGAAACACGAGAAGATAGAAACGATTTCTTACAATTATACGCCAAGAAGGCCATTTTGCAAACGCATTGAACAGTTACAAATGGCGGAAATGAAGTAGAATCTACTGACACGATAAGTAAAATTTTTAAGACACGTGTTGAAATTGAAGAAGGGCAAGAAAAGCAGGGATATGAAGGGTGTGCCGTTGGCTGTGCAGAAACGTGAGAAAGTTGACAACAATCTTCCTGTCCGTGGGGCCAGTATCTGCGGCAAGCAATCCAAACTAAAATTTTTCTACCTGCCATTTAGAGATCTTGCTCTACTGGTTTTTCATACACGAACTCCAGAAATGAGTCAGATTTTGCAACCTAGCATTTCATTATGCAAGCTTGGGCTAGATGCATACAGCGTACCTCACGTCTTTTATAAAAAAAAATTGTGAAAAAAGCTGAAGGAATTTTGAATTCCAGCAAAAGTGAAAAGAGAACTTCACACATATGCCATTTGATTTTCAGGAACACTATGTGCTCGATTCTTCGAAAGATCGAATTCGATATTGCTTCGAACTTTTCAACAAAACGGGACTTCGCTAAAATTAAACCGTGAAAGATCGCTTGCAATGATCTAAGACCGTTATGGTACGTGCATCAAAGCAAAGGGAATAAATTACCCATTCAGACAGTGTTTCGTACCCCTTCAAGTGCTAAGTCAAAGTTCATCCGACATTAGCGAGCATTCAAGCCCGACATCCTAATCGACTGTTGTTTTTGGTTGCAGGTAGCATGGACCCAAGTAGCAAAGGCCAATGATAATGAAAAAAGTTAATAAAATATATATTCAGTTGTGTTGAATTACTATAATGCGTGATCAGGCTGTCACTGGTGATCCCTTATGGTGCCAAAACTTCCGACAACAGTGCCATTCATCATTGGTAACTTCTTGTAAAATGGTAATGTTCCTGACGAATTCTCATCGATTTTTAAATTATCTTGAAACTCCATAAAGTTCCTCGGTGGAGCCTTTGAGGGTCGATTATCTTGTGCAGAAACGTATTTTGGTAGGTTGCATGATACTACATGTGTAATCTTGCAACACCCTCGCAACCCTGGGCCATCTTTGGAGCCAGAACATTATAGATTGACTTTCAAGTGTTCTAACTGTAAAGCAATTTGGGTCCTAGAGACAAAAAGTAATTAACAGTACATAAGAATTTTTCATTGATGTGCCTTTGCATGTATACGTACCAATCCAATTCCTTTCCTTTCCGTACCAAAACAACATGAACTCCTTCGGCGACGATTAGGAACAAACATACGCTCAACCCCCACCAAGCGGAATTTCTTTCAACAAGATATGCAACCCAAATGGAAAATAGGCCGTGTCCAATGAAGAGAAATCTTGGCAGCAGTGCCTTGATGAACAATGATAAATATGCAGCCATTTAGTTTGTGATTTTCCCTATCCAGTAAACCAATTCTTGCTGTTTGGTACCGATGTTTGAACCATCCAGAATCAAGCTACATCTGCACATTTTTGATCAAGCGATCTGATTTTGCTGGTCCGAACATTTGGCAGGACGGGGGAGATGTATCATATAGGTATTGAATGTAACTCATAATAGATTTGAAAACTAGATGTTCTACCCATCTAACTTTGGAACCAAAATGTTCAGCAATGACATTTTAGAAGATATTGAAATATTGCATAACATATATTTAATTTTACAGCTTAACACCGACCAGAAAGCTACCAAAAGCCAGATGCACAGAATCAAATAAGAAACTACATGTAAGTAGAGACAAAATAAGCAGTAGGAAGAACATTTCCTGAATAGTAAAAAATGTCCTTTAAATTCCTATACGTTTAACACTATCTTTGCTACAGAATATCTCATGCAATTATCACTCGACTGAAAATTGTATAAAACTTAGTTATTGACTGACTCCCGTCCTTTGTTTAATATCCGTCCCAATGTTACGAAGCAACCGTATTTCCAAGGAAACTAGCATAGAGTGGGCTTGGACTGTTCGCATGTACAAGATATTTCGTAAACCGAATCTTTTCAGGCAACAATTCCAGACCATTGTTACATTCAATTTAGGAATGACCATATAGCCTTGTAATCTGTTTATGAATTACATCTAGCCATGTTTGTATATGAAATATCCAGTATTTTAAAAACAGGCAATCTAAAATTAAGGAAGCTGGAAATTATGTTCCAGAGAAACATAACTGTTTTTAGTAAAAATATCCCTACTATAAATGTCAAGCAAGGCTTTCTTAAAAAGCATTTTTCAACAAATACTATCAGCTAATACTGCGAACCATTTCTATATTCCCATTCTTCAGGGCTTGACGTCATGGAGGATGTTTGAAAGGTGTATAGATAGATGCGGCCAAACTCATCATGTAGGAGCAAAGTGTCGTTTGAATACCACACTTCCAGACGAAAAGGCTACTGTCTTTTGCATCTGAGAAACCTATAACTGCTCAATAGCGACCATAAAACTGCTGCAAGATACAGGAAGTGACGTCATACTACAGTGCTTATTTACGATGTCTGAGTTAAAAAAGTTCTTATCTTACTACAAGCTCTGGTGAATAAAGTTAATAGAGTGTTCTTTTGAGTCTACATTTGTCTTGGTAAAATACCAGGCATTTAATGTTGTTAATATAAAATCAAATCAAAGAAATCTTAATTGTCACAAAAATATATAACTCTGAAATAAAATATGGTGACTACACTACCATGGCAAAAGTATTCGTACTTTAACTCGACAATGTTGCTTGAAAATTGTAATCAACTTGCAAACAGCAATGCTTTCAAAGTTTTTGGCGGGAAAAGGCTCTGATGTCAACAGATGAGAATTCCATATCAGTACAAGTCACTAATTGTAATAGGTACCGAAGGATCTCGCAATTTTTTTTACCATTATGGAAAAAATTAGAATGAAAGAGCAACCGTGAAAGAAAATCAATCCACAAGAAAAGCATAAACTGCCGTAAAGTTTTCACTAGACACAAGATATTTTTTCTCAGAAAATGACAACCATATTGGCCCTAGAAACGTACTGTTCCGGCAAATCAACGGTTCTGCTGAGAAATTCAAACAAAGAGGACATTTAAAAAGAGTTTCGAAGAAAACAAGAGAAATGTGGCGATCTAGTGCTTGGCTAGGAATCAATTAATGTTCACCAAGATGTATATCAAAATGCTTAGCAAGATCTTGAGTGCATCTGGAAAAATTTCCGTCATGTAAACCATCCATTTATAGCTCAGGTAGACTATTCTCAATGCCACGTGGCAAAAGCACAAAAAGTTTTTAGATTGCAATGCGGTGTACACAATGCCATACCCTGTATACAGTCAAGATCTTAAAAATATTGAAAGTATTGAATTGTACGCGACAAACACGGCAAACTGAAATCCTTCGAAGACCAAGGTATACCTATTTGATGCAACTTCTGACTTCTTGACGAGAATTCCCAATTCTATTTCATATTCATACTCAGTGCCTATTTTACTGTGGTCTTAGGAATTCTACAATGTGTTCAACTTTTGATAGTGTTGAAACTTTGAAGTTTCTCTTGTCTTACATGACCGTTATTCCTTACGATGATTCTTTGCACCACTTCATGGCATGTCAAAAAGAACGTTTAATACCACCTAACGTAGCGTCAGACAACAGAAGGCAACATCTGCAATTTATACTGCATAGTGCGCGGTCACCAAAACAATTCGTGTACGATGTAGCCAAGCTGCATCCTAGCATAGTTCTGTCTTGAACACTTTCCTTCACTAGGTATGTATCATTTCACACTTTCCTTATCATACTGATGAAAAATTCTAAATCACAACACCTCGCTTCTGTTCTAATACTTTGTGATGGCAGTGTATATGCACAGCAAAATTCAGTACAATTAGTTGTTAAGAAAAAGTTTTTTGCAGAAAGGTTGCCATTTGAGACCTGTAAGAGAAGACGTAACATTGATATGACTCCAATAAACAAACTTTCGATCCTTGGGATTTGAATTCCGTGGCAGCTCTTCATGAACAAGGTCCATCATCTATTGTGCAATGTCTGGATTGAGTTTCCCATCGTTGAAATATTGAGATGCAAAATCAAGGGCCTCTCTGATGCGAGCTCGACTACAATAATGAAATAAATTGCTTCAGAGGCAATTTGATAAAAAGTTTAAAAGCCTGTAAATAAAGAATAAGCAAATAAAAATAATACTACTATAATGAGGTCGAGCTCCACCTTTCATATGATTACCCTTTTTCCAAAAACAATACTGCAATTATAAAAGTCAACTCGTGAAAGATGCAATTTTTAAAAATATAGATGTACAAGAAAGTCATAGATCATTCAAAACTTCCCTACAGCACGAAAAATCGGCAACATTTTTAGGTGTTGTTAACAATGTTGCCACTTTTTCGTGCCGTAGTGATGTTCTGTGGTACCAACAGACTTATCATTCAAAACAACTGCCAGAAGATCTCTCAAGATATATTGACACAATCTACCCAACCGCTTTGAGCATAGAATGCAAGAAGAAAGGGGATGCCAATGCAGTAGCAGTTTTCATGGGGCCAGGCAGGCAAATTCCCTTGAAGTGGATAGTCAGCGAATATACTGCATAATAGTTAGCAAATCTAATAAAGATGCCCCCCCCTAAAAAGTTACAAAAATCCACACTCTGCAAATGCTATTACTAATCCATGAGTTGAGTTAGGTTGGTATCAGAACAGGTGCTTAATTGCTAATTTAATGCGGCTTTTTGGTTGCCAAAAATACACGAAGTAATATTTTCATTGAAATTCTTTAGAAACATACGGGAAAGATAATCGTTCAGGCAAATACAGTTGCAAAATTTGAAATTCAATTCAATAATGAGTATTATGTGCGATGTAGCACAAGGGTCGTTACTTCATATCAGCAAATACTCCGTTTTCTGTCTTTTTCGGACTTCTCCTGGCTCTAAGAAACTTAAGGACTTGCTGTCAAAATCTGGAAGCCTTTTTGAATATTCTACTTTCATCTTCGTTTTGGCTCTGAATATTCCGGCATCGAGTCCTTAAGTTTCCAGCAGCCAGGGCATTGGATTTCACTTAATACAACACATGCTTCTCGATCCTAGGCCATAACCACAAAAAGTCTTACCTTCCACATCTACTGCTTGGTCTCTCTGTCTCTGGTGACACATTGACAGTTCTATCAAAATTTTCTTTCAGACCAAGACGCGGAGTTTCGCTTTCAGTTTGAGGTTCTAGAAGAGGAAGAACGGGATTCAAGTTTTCTATATTTGAAGGGAGAGACTGCTTAAATTTCCGAAAAACGCTGTGGTTGAAAGAAACGGTGAAAGGAATATAGAAAGGAAAACTGACATTTATGGCTGGCTGGTACTGTGCGGTTCTACTTGGCTATGTTAAATTCAATTTCTATCAAGAATAGCATGTATGTGTAACAAAATATGATCATTTGATCTGACAGGCATCAATTTTCATATTCAACCATAGGACCAAGGGCCTGGTGTTATTCAGTTATTTACTGAAGAAACATCTGTGAAGCAAGTCTGGATTGTGGGGCACCAGAGACCAGGGGATCTTTTAAAGGATTCTCATTGGTGGGGAATCGACATTCAGGGACATCACAACTGGAGAGGGGACTGTGGGGGATTTGTTGTGGAATTAACTACCTCGGTTTTGTGTAGTGCAAGAAAATCAAGCAGAAATTTATTAGCAGTAATGAGACAGAGTAAGAAGAAAAAGAAATAACTCAACACATCAGCACTGTAAAGAGACTATTTAAAGTACATTTTTAAAACAACTTCAAACAAAAGGACACTTGCTAGTGGAAAATTATGAGCCAGATAGTGGGATATTTATCGGCCTGGTTGGGAATTTCCCCACTAGTATGCATGCTGAAAGACCTACTGCCAGGGACGGAGTACAATGTGAACAAAGACAAGGAGACACAGAAAGAGGAGAGGAGACATTGCAAGATTGGTAGGCAAGGAAGAAGAAAAACAACAGAAACAAGAAAGTCCGCTTAAAGATTGATCATAACTTAAACGCTATTACAGATCACGAATCTACCCTTTGGTGTGTTGTCACTCGTTAGAGCTGGTCTCGTTGGTAGAGATTGAAGAAGACTTCTCATTGACTCGAATCTGAAAAGATAGCCAAAATTGAACGCGATTAATTAGATCAAAATAATATCCTATTAACTAACCAAAAATGTTTGCCAATGTTTCGACCCAAATCGCACGCGAGTAGGTAGCTGATAAAGTCGTATACGATCTACTCACATCCATACACATGGTGATATTCAATAAAATTAATAACAGAGAAGCATCCAGACCGGGAGACTTTTAAGGTAAAGGTTCTTATACACCAAGTTACAAGCAAAGGAAAAGTGAATTTCGATTGAAGACCGAATTTCGATATCCGCTGCCATCTTGCGATGCTCAAAGTTCGCACGCTCTGGCAACGATGCCGATAAAGGCATCTAAAAATCAAGATTTGGACTATTTCCCATCCCGTAAATAATTATATTTCTTATTACTGGATATATGTGATAAATCCACTGTTGTCATAGGTGAATGACTATTAAAACTGAAGTATTTCATGGCAAATATGACCGTGCTTCTTCGCAGTATATCTGTCCAGCACTCCGCAGAGCTCAAGACAACTCCCTACACTACGACAATGATACCATCTTAGGACCCTCCTCCTCCTCATCCCTCCTCCGTGCGGCATTGGCTATAGTCCACTAATGAAACTGATTTTATTCAGAACAATAGGTCATGATCAGACAACATAGAAAACAGCAAGGAGCATCTTCGGACAAAGATTCAATAAGCTTTTTTAAGACTCAAAACACTAAAAGCAATTAAAGAAACCAATAGCTTTTACGCCAGTCTATTCTAAACAAGTCAAAAAGCCAATACTAATATCTGTGAAAGAATTTTGGTAAGCAAGGCAGTATGTGTCTTCTTAATAGCTGGATTTATCTACACAGAAAAAACACACCGCCAGATCGAAATTAAAGCAATTTATAACAACCACTTTCTATCCAGTGTAATTACAGTTATCACGATGACCTATAAAATTTTAATGTGCTTTAAGTCAACAAAGAAAATAAATTTGGATTTGAGTAGCTTGACCACGAGAAAACCATCTAGCCGAGCAAGACAATGCTAATAATGATGAACATATGGAGGTAACGGCAATGACTAAGAACCAAAGGGGCATGGTATCAAGAAAATTTAGCAGTAATTATGGAAAGGGTAGGAATTATAGAAAGGATTTCTCTAAAAAATATACAATGTCACCTTGAAATGATCATATTTTCATACATGGACAACTCGTGGCTCATGACATTGATCTGATCTTTAACTGTCTTTGTTGATAAGCCTGAACCATTTTGGAAAAACAAATATTAAAATTAAAGGCTGTGAATTAATACAACCCCTGTGAGATTATATATTATCTCGTAGTCCATATTATACATTCAACTGGCATGCAGTTACTTCAGACGATAACTTAAAAGAGGGGTGAAGCTTGATGGGCTTACGATACAATAGGAGTCTCCAGTCCCTAGGATAAGTACCTATTTTATGTAACTTTCAATAAATTCATTCTACACAAATGCTCACGTATCTGTCTTAGATCCACCTCCCCACCTATGAAGGCTCTAAAGCAGAAGCATGGCATTTCTCTGATACAAAACAAACGTGAACGGTAAAAGACAAGAAAACAAAGTCCTAAAAAACTCACCCGGCGATTTGTTTCACGCAAATTTATGTAATTTATGTAATTTATGTAAGTCTGCAAAAAGACAAACCTTGAGATGGTGTTATAGGCCGCATTAGCTGCCGATCTCCAGCCTTCGAAGGGGAACTACGGATGTGATGCTGAAGTAGAACAAATTAAATCCCTTCAATTTAGTTAAATTTCATATGTATATCTAATGAAATCTATCGCTTGTCTCCTTAATGAATCTAAGATTTGAGGGATATTAAGTATTTGAAACTTCCTATAGTGTCAAATCAGTGCAAAACAACAGTAAACCTCTTTATGTGTAGGTAATGTCAATATATCTGGCTTAATCCAATCTTGACCTCTTCGCTAAAACTATAATACGTTGATCTGATAGCGATCGTGGATGGCTTACCATACTTTTTGTATATTAACAATACCAATAACAACAATAATAATATTTAAGGCTCTATTTTACTTAAAGAAAAAATAAAAAATAAAAATTATACACATCATTCAGTAACAGTCAACTTTTAATTGGTATGTCAGTATGCATAATATATTGCAGAATGAAAGTAAAACTATCTAAGATAAAACACTTATTTAACAACAAGTAACGTGACGAATAGGATGAAACAACAAAGCGTAGAAGTGTACTTCGTCAAGAATCTCTAACTGCGGCAGAGCCTCGCAAACTCTTCGGTTCCATGTCATACCACTGGAAGCAATAGAATATCTATAGAAACCTTCCAAAAGATATATAGATTCAACTCAGTAAGATAGTTTGAATCAAAGAGAGACATGTCGAAGGCAGTAAATATTTTGAACTCTGATAGGATGTTGATATATAAAAAAGGGCAAGAAACAATTTACCTGTTCGTTTCTGCATGAATTTTTACTGGGTTACCTGTTTTTAGAGAAAAAGAAAAATCAGAAAGATTAGCTGGTCTAGGTCAGCTTTTCAATGGAAGAATCTGCTGTATATAAAAACTTATAAGATCAAACTCAGTTGCCAATAGAACAGTTCTCATTGTTGATAAGACAACACACCCAGGTATTATTCTTACCGTCAATATACAGTTCTTTCAGATCTTTTAACTGTTGCAGATTTATCTGAAATGAAATCAAAAGGATGAGAATGAAAGCAAGGCCTCTGGAATATAGTTCTGCATGCTGTCAGAAGTTATTTTTCTGCAGGTACTGGTAGAACAAGGTCGTTAGTGCAAACACCTCATCACACTGATACAAGGGAAATGCTCCCTTGAATAGCGTGTTTGTTTGAGAAGCAATACATTTAAGACTTCCTTCATTTTACAATAAAGCTTTAACTGCCTAGCGCTTCTAGCGCCACTTCATATTATAGAATCACACTTCATTGTTATTAGTACAACTGGCAGAATTTCAAATACATAAAAACACTTTGATTACAAAATAATTATTTTCTGGTGTCATATGATTACTTCCTACTTGCTATATTTCATCCTTCATAATCCTACAGATATCTTACTCATTATTTACTCATTAACAAATAATGGTTATCAAATATAAATAATGACCCTTAATTCATTTACAACATTGACAAAGTCAAGCTGTTTAACTCAAATAGAGTAAAAATCCATCTCTAAAGAAACTGCTTGATGCACCACTAGTGATTCAAATGCATTATGAACGGCACAGGAAAAACTCTCGCTTACTTCATTCAGATCTCCAACTAAATACTTGTTCTCAAAGAGCAGACAAATGAGATTTCTGCTGCTTTTCCAAGGCATGCACAACTAATTACAGTGAATCCACATTGACTCATATTGTTAATATTTGCCTCTGTTCATTGGCTAAAATGGTATTGCAATGCACCCCCCTGGAAACTGACAGACTCATGGGTCCCGGTCCATGATCTAGATGAGCCCCTTTCACTACGTCAAAGTGAGCGACAAAAGGAAAATATAGTGTTAATATAGCAGGAAATATGCCATAGAAATATGAAAGAAAATAACAGGAGCTACCATTGCTTATTGATGCTAATTTATCGGGAAGGCATTAATCTTCTGCCACAAAAACCCGGCCCGGCGGCTCTAAGTGTCCAGGACCTCAGCCCTCATGTCTGATTAGCCAACCAGTCAGCCCACCTCTGGTGCTGCCCGATACTACAATACTAGCACATTGACTTATTCTGGAAAGTCTTTGAAAAGAGGCAACAATCATACAGTGTTACTCTATACTCAATTCAGCCAATTTTATCAGCTGGGCGTGGCTTCATTTTACTATTTAAGTAAGATAAAGTATCAGAGATGAATCAATTGTATCACTTGAACCACTTGAGTCACTTACCACTGAATCAAACGAACCAATTTCGTTATTGACAAGAATCAAGACTTCAAGACTTAGAAAACTCTTTGATATGTACTAGAAAAAGAGAAAAAATAGGCATTATACAAGAGGTAGGAAATTCATGGATTACTGGAATTCTTAAACAATACTCTTCCATGATAAGACATTCAAAATGATTAATTTCAAAAATATGGCGTTGACAATAAACGAGAACTTATGCTTAGATGTTTGTCGGTTCAGTTCATTCTTGGATGGTTTATTTTCTGATTTTGTTCTGTTTTGTTTTGTTCTAAGAAAACAAGTCACAACAGCAACATACCAAGGTTGATGATATTTTGTTGCCAGATAAATTTAGCCTTTGAATTGTCCTGAAATTAACGAAAACCCATGAAAATAAATGAAAATGAAAACATATGAAAATACATCGATATACTGGAAGACAGATAAGCTAGGAAGGCAGATGAGCAGATAATATATGACAGAACTGGGTTACAGATAAGCAAATGAAAAGATAAACAGAAACAACAAAATTTTTTAGCAAGACGTCATGGATTTAAAACAAAAATAAACTGGTACTCATGATTCACCTTGAACTGCCCAAAGACTCTAAATTCTCGAGGCAATTGTCACTGACATCAAGAATCTAGGATAGAACAGAAAAAACGATACGTACAACATCCATGATCAGTATCAGAGGCTTAACACAAACAAGCAAGCCCTATGAATAATACAGAATCAAAGATTCGAAACGGTTCTTGCAAAGGGATAAATTCTTAACGAAAAACAAAAAACAAAGTGCTCAATTGACTATTTTCCTATTTCAAAATATTCTCGAAAGACATGAAAATCAAAAGATCTACGGAGATTTCTATCAGCACATCGGTGATTTTATCAAAAGATGTGACACTATCGATAAACTTTTGAAATACAGGAGGATGCCAGACTCGGACTCTTTTTTTAACACACTGTTGCATATCACTTTTACCGTCCCTCTGGGTCTCCAATTTCTATTCACCAACTCTAAAAACTTTTCAATTTTACGCACACTATGAAGTCTACCATTCTGTGCATTTTGGCTGAGAATCATAGGCATTCCACGGTCACATTACCATTTACAATTAACCAATGCGATACAAGGTCGAATTGAAGGAGGATTCCTATGTGAACTTACGATTAAATTCGGCAAATTCTTCATCCCTTCGAGACTTGATAAATCGTTATTTGCTAAGTCGATTTCTTGCAGCTAAGAAACAGGGTCATCATAGTTTATCAATAAAGAAAGAGATTAAACAATTAATATGCTACTGCATATAAAACTGAACGTGTTTATGGTCTACACAGCCAACACGTACTATAGAAAAGCAGGCATTTTAAAGCTGGATGTTAGCAAACAATTAAAACTAGCTGCAGTTAACTTGTACTTGCCTGGTAACGTGAACAAAATAAATACAAAAAGAAATGCAGAACTTTAAATTACGTAGTAGAGATTCAGTAATAATAATAAGAATGAGAATTCAGGAAAGTTCTGGAGTAGTAAGTTGGAAAAAGTATTTGAAAGACCTGTGGCTATTTGTTAAGGTTTGTTCATTTGAAATGATTAAAAGTATTAGATCAAAATGATACTGAATAATACTATAGCAGATATAAAAGCAATAACATAAATAATATAGCTACCAAAGTTCAGACGATTCATACTTCATCTAATCCTTTCAATACTCATACTCCCTTTTTTATGATTTACCAGCAATTGCTCTGGTCTGTGCTCTCAATTTTCACGCATGATAGTAAGTATGATAATATACAGTAAATGTTGCACAAGTATGGAATAAAAAGTTTAAAATTCAAACAGCTCAAACCTTTTTGCAACAAGATGCATCAGGACATTCATCTATTGAATTCCCTGCCAAATAGAGCTCTTCCAAATATGGAGTAGCACTTAGACACTAAAAATTAAGACATTATTTCAACCATGAGAATTAAACAGGAATGTCAATATCAACTGGCCATAAATGCAGAGAAAAGTAGTGCTTTTACAGTCTCCATCTGAATTCCATATAGCGCCTAAGATAGCGAAAACATGCAAGATTGCTAATTAGCAGATATCAAAAGTCTATAGACAATGGGCGAGTGGCCAAGTGGTTAGAGCACTTGACTGCTGCGCAAAACATCGATGGTTCGAGCCGAACCCTCGGGTCATAGTTGGGATGCTTGCTCACTGTCTACCCAGCAGCAAATGGGTACCTGGTGGCAACACTAGGGAAGCTAAAGGCAGCGAGGAAAGGAACTGGCCACCCTACCTCACTATGCTGATGGCTCAAGATAAGTGTCCTCCTACTGGTACTCCCCCAAAATACGGAATAGTACATGGGACTCACCTTTACCTTTATAGACATAACATGGAGGGAATATTCCATGACCATACCTATATCCTAAGCAAATAAATTTTGTGATGTAGTATATCACAATGGTCTTGTTCCCTCTGTAAGAACATCTTGTAGCTGCAGTGCCCACTAAGTTCTACATCACTAATTTTCATGCTCAATATCATTACTACAATTCTAAGGGCCCCTGTAGTGGTCAAAACCCTTATTTTTTGGCCGATATTTCCAGCCAAGACTTTTTGCTTGTCAAATGCAACTAAAGAATGGCTGCCAGCAGAAATGAAACCAATGCAATACATGAGATGTATGACACATACCTTATAACTTTTTAAGTTGTTGTTGCTAAGATCTAAGAATACAAGATTGGTACAGGTCTTTAATTCCAAAGGGTACACATCACAAATTCTGTTAGATGCCAAATTTAAGATCTTCAACATTTTAAGTTCTTTCAAACCATCTCCTAAAATAAATTTCAAAAATTCAGGAACTTAAAGGTTGCTAAAGAAGAAGAAGAAGAAGAAGAAGAAGAAGAAGAAGAAGAAGAAGAAAATGCAACACTGAAGATAGAAGTTAAAAGAAGAAGCTAAAAATTATTTTGAAAATTTAGTAGACTTTTAAAAATTCTAACAATTTCAAAATGAGTGCATACATCTTATTGCTGCTGCCCTATAAACAAATGCATAAATACTTGATGATATATCTACGTATTCTGTCTGAAGCTAATTTTTCTAAGACTCCATACCAATATAATTAATTTGGTTGTGTTGCAGCTGAAGATTTTGTAGCTTTTTTAATCTGCAAAATCAAGACCAATAATTGAAACATGAACTTACTAGAATTAACATATTATATTTCTATAGCAGTTAGAATAAAATTACATCTATATTGTGAACAGAATGTTGTGTCCCTACTTTAGGTGAAAGGTAATGCAATATTAGTTGGTTTTGTTAGCATTTGCTCAACTTCCTATATGTAGTCAACCAAATACTATATTATTCAAAATTTTCATTATTCAGATCTCACAGTAATACTGGCATGGCCATCAAATTGCTGACCAGTATTGAACCATTCTTGTATTCTACAAGTTCATGATAGAGTAAGTTATAGTTCATAGTAATTGTTTTCTTTTTCAATGACTTACTTTCCCAATCCTTCTATCACTTTAATTTCATTTGAATAAAGCTTCAGCTCACAGATCTCCTAGAGAATCAAGATGACAATTAGAAAGAACTTTTATACAAACATCCTTCATGAAGATAAGCCATAAGGTTACTAAGTAGGAAAAAACAATAAAAACTTGCTAAAAATACATCAATAACATAGAATTAGTTATTATCAGACTATGTTGAGTATAATATTCATTGGTAAATCATGATCACTCCATAAAAAAAAGTTCAAATAAACTCTGCTAATAACCTACAATATTGTCTTCACAGTTCTCAATCTTTTTGATCTGGTTGCATGAGAGATCAACTGATTTACAGTTCACATACTGTGAATAGAATGCAGCACTATCAGACATCAATATTTCATACAAGTTAGAATTAAGGTAAAGATGAAAATAATATCTATCTAGCAAAGCCTATGAAAAACCTATACAATTCTTTTGTTCAAGTGGAAATAATTGGCAGTTTCAGAAAAATTAAACACTATGTTAGCCAACATCATTCTTAACCAAACCTCAGGAAATTAGTCAATGATAACTGGTTAAATCATGGAAACTTTCAACCTCAGCAATTAATTCTAGTAGCACGCAGGTATTTCAAGGGCAGAATTTTTGCACAATTTTCTACATGATAAGGATTTACCAATACCAATAAAGTCTTGTAGTGAACAGGCCTTGCCTTAAGCCCTAAGCAAAACAAAGGTGCTCTAAAAACAAGCTTCTTGAGCAATTTAAGGACTCTGTTTCACATCTCTTCTGAAAATGCAATTAACATATATAGAAAAGACTCATTCTAAGCAAATTAAGGGAGGGCTCTAATTCTGAAATATTTGATATTTTAAAAACATATAAAAAGGTTGTGATATTGAAAGGTGTGATTTGCATTTAAGGTATGCCTATCAAGAAAGTTGTGTTAAAGGACAATTTTTAATTACCTGGACATATATGTTATTAAAGGATAAGCTTAATCATGATTTGAATTGTAGCTTTTTAGTTATAATAAAGAGGTTATTTTAGGGAAATCCCCTGTGATAACTTGAAAAGATTTTCTTTATGATAAAATTTCAAAATAGGGCAAACAAATGACTCGATACAAATGGTTAAAAAATTGTTGTGGAGAAAAAAGATATCTATGTCTTAAGAACTAGAAATGCACAAAGGAATGACAATTATCATAAAAATTATCAAAATAGTTGACTGATGCTGGCCATATAACTTTCAATATAAATGGTTATAGAGCTCTTCCAAGTACATTGCTGTAGAGAAATAAGATATAGATAAATGTCTCTTGTTGAGAGATAAAAGTAACAATTTACAAAATGAAAGAAACATAGTCAACACATTGAGCAGTAAATGATCAACAGTAAACGCATGAAAATTACTGTTGAATACCTTTTGAAGTCCAGTTATTTTATTTAACCTTTTACTGTGCAAATCCAATGAGTAGACTTTTGATGGTTGTTCTTCATTGACAGATGTCTGTCAAAACAAAATACAAAATTTAATATGCACAAAGTCTATTGAGCTTTAAGGGTTGAAGAAATAAATATAGGTACATTGCAATAAAAAAGTAATGAGGAAAGTCTCACATATAGCAAGTAGACCTAGTATAGGTACCATTTGAGTCAGAAGTGGGAGATTATCAAAGTTTGTGTTCCCAGTAGGTTCTATGAGAAATCCATAAGTCTAAAGTACATGCAATCTTCTTCAGTCTGGCTTCAAAGATTGTGCCACGTATATGACAGTGGGGTGGGCTACATTCCTTTATGGAAAGCATAGATACTACACAACCGAGGTATTTTCAGGAAACTAGAACTACACTTAATGAAGGGGGTTTCTTGTAAAGTCTAAGTACTTTGATGTCTACGTGAATCAGCTGATTAAGTGCACACCTGGAGGGCACAATCGGTGATCTTGCACACTGCATACCTAGAAACTTCACTTTAATGTCCTGGGGACAAGATTCACATTCAGATTCGCGGACAACATTCAGATTCGATGGTAGTCATCTTGTAACTGTCCAAAACATGTCGTAGATACAATATCGAAGCATGTAACTCAAATAACATCCGACTAGGCATGTTAAGGTACATTTTGAATATTTTTCCATTAGTTTTAACCCAGGGGGTTCCTCAAACGAAGTGCCGTTACGGTCAGTTACGTCATATTCTCATACCGATGAGTTTGAATTAATGTGAATTTTCGATCACTTATTGCAAATAAATTAGAATTTCAATGAAATAACATCCGACTAGGCATATTAAGCTACATTTTGAATATTTTTCCACAATTTTTAACCCAGGGGGTTCCTCAAACGAAGTGCCGTTACGATCAATTACTCCAAATTCTCATGCCGATGCCCTCAACAATGTGAAATTTCGATCGCTTACTACAAATAAAACAGAATTTCAATGAAATAACATCCGACTAGGCATATTAAGCTACATTTTGATTATTTTTCTATAATTTTTAGCAAAGGGGGTTCCTCAAACGAAGTGCCGTTACGTTTAATTACGTCATATTCTCACGCCGATGAGTTTGAATCAATGTAACTTTTCGATCACTTAATACAAATAAAACAGAATTTCAATGAAATAACATCCGACTAGGCATGTTAAGCTACATTTTGAATATTTTGTCATAATTTTTAGCAAAGGGGGTTCCTCAAACGAAGTGCCGTTACGATCAATTACACCAAATTCTCAGTCCGATGGCCTCTCAGCAATGTGCATTTTCGATCGCTTACTACAAATAAAACAGAATTTCAATGAAATAACATCCGACTAGGCATATTAAGCTACATTTTGAATATTTATCCACAATTTTTAACCCAGGGGGTTCCTCAAACGAAGTGCCGTTACGATCAATTACACAAAATTCTCAGTCCGATGCCCTCTCAGCAATGTGCATTTTCGATCGCTTACTACAAATAAAACAGAATTTCAATGAAATAACATCCGACTAGGCATATTAAGCTACATTTTCAATATTTTTTCATACTATTTAGCAAAGGGGGTTCCTCAAACGAAGTGCCGTTACGTTTAATTAGGTCATATTCTCACGCCGATGAGTTTGAATCAATGTAACTTTTCGATCACTTAATACAAATAAAACAGAACTTCAATGAATTAACATCCGACTAGGCATGTTAGCTAGAGTTTGGGCATTTGTCCACAATTTTTAACCCAGGAAGGTCCTCAGACGAAATGCCGTTACTATCAAGTACTTCGTAGTCAGGGTGATTTTGTTAGGTGAGTACGTCTAATGCGTTTTTTAGCGAGTATCAATCAGCTAGGAGCCTGCGATGGAGTCCAAACTGCACTGAATTACATGCTTTTGGCTGACGTCTGACAAATAATGCCAAGTCACATAAAAATAGTTCGAGTGCTCTATTTCTTAAGGGGGCACAGAGTCATATTTGAGCTTCCAGGAGGGAACTTCCCGCCTAAGCCACCCCATAGCTATGGGCCAGCAAGCGGAATCACAAACATTACAGGCACATTTTTATAAGAAACAGGTAATAAGAAACGGTAGACTGACTCAATTTTTCGAAAGTTAAGAAACAGCCCTACCCAAATTGAATAAAGCTAAGAAACTTTATAATTACGTCGAATAAGAGTCTTGATTTTGTTAGGGATGATAGCAACTTTGTCTCAGCTGAGAGGCAGTTTCAAAATTTTGCACCTCGGTAAGAGAACGATATTTGCCGGTTTGAGTTATTTTTCTGTGAGTGGAGTAGTGAGCATTTCTGGGAAACATTGCTTGCGAGTTGTGTAGAGCAAGGTTGCCACCGATGATGCTTTGACTTTCACAGCTAAGTCAGAAGGCCACTTCTTAGATGGGGATGACCATGAAGGAATTGAAATGTAGTTACATTTCAGGGCATCAGCTTTTCCAGAAATGTTTTAATGGTTTCCTCTAAAATCCTAATGCTGTTTTCGTCCTGCAGTTCGCCATAGATTTGGAATGTATAAATATACATGAACTGGAAAGATATATTTTCAGACAAATGTGAAATCAAACAACTGAATAGTCTTGAATATAAAAAACGTTAATGAAGATAGTGAAATCATTACCATCTATTCTTAATAAAAAGAACTCAACAGGCTAGTGCTACTATAATAAGGACATTTCACACTCGATGGAGTTATAGTTTTGTATGAATGTTGCTTTACGCAACCAAGTTCTCATGATGCTTTACAAAGCTAGGTTTGAAAAGAATGAGAGGATTGTCAGTTAAGCAAAAAGTGGCATTGCTTTCTATAAGAACAAAAGTATTTCGGTGGTAGAATTTGCTTTTGTCATGAAACTTCTACATACCCAACGGTTTTCGGCATGAAAAAGTTAGTTCTTGGCAAACCATAATCCCCACAACTTCCATTAGCAGTTTTCATGAGGAGGCGCCCCTGCTTCTCCAAATCAAAAAATGGTTTCCCCACCTGCCATCAGAATCCAGAAAAAGTCACGGCTCCACGGCTCTGAGCCGGAGGAAGATCTTGCTTTCTATGTCGCATTTGAGGGAGGTTTGGTAATTTGCACCAACAATCCAGTTTCAGCAAAGTTTTCAGTTGTGACATCGACTGTGAAAGACACAGCCCTTCTACCTTACAATTTTTCGAGACATGCACAATGCAGAGTTCGAGAACTTTGGCTAGTTTTAATTTGCCTAAAAGAGGAAGGTTTATGATAAAGGTTTTACAACCAGAGGAAGGCTGGCACATTTTCTGGACTTCCCTGCGATTTCATTTTCTAAAAACAGCTAGTGATGCCACAGAATAGAGGTCGTTGGCTGATTGGTTAATCCAGTCTGCCTCGAAGATTTTTGACTTTCAATACCACACAGTGCCTGAGTTTTGCTTTTGATATTCAATAACAGAGAGGAATATGAATAATGTTTTGTTTGAAAAACTGCCATTGAGAACTGTGATAATGAAAGAAGTATAAAAATTCCGTAAGGATTCGATTAAGCCCCCTCCGTCGAATAAGCCCACACCGCCAGAGTGATTCCTCCATGATCCCATCTCGATTTACATTTCATCAAAGTATTTTATATGGAATAATGATATAAGATATTGTCTAAACGTAGCATTCAAATTCCCCCTTAGAAGTGAACTTTTCCTCCCTAAGGGGGACTTCTCCCAAGTTGAGAAACACGGGCTTAGATGCTACGTCGCTATAATCAATGTTAATCACACATTGCATACTCTTTATTTTTTTACAGAGAATGCTGAGGTGCTACCTTTTCTATGAATTATTTCAATAACGTTTACCTGTAGGTCGCGCATACAATACTCAGTTTTTCTCAATGTGGGAAGCCGCTTACTTTCTCTATAATGTCAGCTTGGTGTAAGACAATCTAACACTTGATACTAGTGTGCCTCTTTCCTGTCGGTAGGCGTATAGCTATCTTTTGTTATGCCAGATCGAAATTTCACATTGCTGAAAGGTCATCGGACTGGGAATATGGTGTAATTGATCGTAACGGCACTTCGTTTGAGGAACCCCCTTTGCTAAAAATTATGAAAAAATATTGAAAATGTAGCTTAATATGCCTAGTCGGATGTTATTTCATTGAAATTCTGTTTTGTTTATAGCAAGCGATCAAAAATGCACATTAATTCCGACTCATCGGATTGAGAATATGGTGTAAGTGATCGTAACGGCACTTCGTTTGAGGAACCCCCTTTGCTAAAGATTATGAAAAAATATTGAAAATGTAGCTTAATATGCCTAGTCGGATGTTATTTCATTGAAATTCTGTTTTGTTTATAGCAAGCGATCAAAAATGCACATTAATTCCGACTCATCGGATTGAGAATATGGTGTAAGTGATCGTAACGGCACTTCGTTTGAGGAACCCCCTTTGCTAAAGATTATGAAAAAATATTCAAAATGTAGCTTAATATGCCTAGTCGGATGTTATTTCATTGAAATTCTGTTTTGTTTATAGCAAGCGATCGAAAATGCACATTACTTCCGACTCATCGGATTGAGAATATGGTGTAATTGATCGTAACGGCACTTCGTTTGAGGAACCCCCTTTGCTAAAAATTATGAAAAAATATTCAAAATGTAGCTTAATATGCCTAGTCGGATGTTATTTCATTGAAATTCTGTTTTATTTGTAGTAAGCGTTCGAAATTTCACATTGTTGAGAGGGCATCGGCATGAGAATTTGGTGTAATTGATCGTAACGGCACTTCGTTTGAGGAACCCCCTTGGTTAAAAATTGTGGAAAAATATTCAAAATGTAGCTTAATATGCCTAGTCGGATGTTATTTCATTGAAATTCTGTTTTATTTGTATTAAGTGATCGAAAAGTTACATTGATTCAAACTTATCGGCGTGAGAATATGACGTAATTAAACGTAACGGCACTTCGTTTGAGGAACCCCCTTTGCTAAAAATTATGGAAAAATATTCAAAATGTAGCTTAATATGCCTAGTCGGATGTTATTTCATTGAAATTCTGTTTTATTTGTATTAAGCGATCGAAATTTCACATTGTTGAGAGGGCATCGGCATGAGAATTTGGTGTAATTGATCGTAACGGCACTTCGTTTGAGGAACCCCCTTGGTTAAAAATTGTGGGAAAATATTCAAAATGTAGCTTAACATGCCTAGTCGGATGTTATTTCATTGAAATTCTAATTTATTTGCAATAAGTGATCGAAAATTCACATTAATTCAAACTCATCGGTATGAGAATATGACGTAACTGACCGTAACGGCACTTCGTTTGAGGAACCCCCTGGGTGAAAAATTATGAAAAAATATTCAAAATGTACCTTAACATGCCTAGTCGGATGTTATTTGAGTTGGATGCTTCGATATTCTATCTACGACATGTTCTGGACAGTTACAAGATGACTACCATCGAATCTGAATGTTGTCCGCGAATCTGAATGTGAATCTTGTCCCCAGGACATTAAAGTAGAAACTTCCAACTGCGCACCCGAGATCTCGGAAAGAGTGCCTTACTTTTCAGCGTGGGTCACAATAAATCAGTCAGATATTGGTAAAGCATTGTAGAATCTCTGGAATGATTCATTACCTGCCAAATTTCGTTGTCGATTTCATCGCCTTGGTGTTGCTTCTGCTTGCTGATGGGGTTTACACTCAAGTGCTGAGCTGATGAAGACTTCGAGCGCGGTATCTTTCTATATCCACGACTATCAAAATCATGCCTTTTCGTCCGAGATATCTTGTCGGCCGAAAATGGCCCTCTCACCTGGCATTTGGAAGTACTCTTACTCATTGCACAATAAGTGAAATGGTAGTCACAATTGATAATGAACTATCTCTCCAGTGCAGATTCAAGATGGGCATTTTTCGTCTGACATCCCCCAGTTACCTGAGCTCTCTCCGTTATACTGGTGCTCAGTATTTTCGTTGTCTTAGAAAAGAAATTTTTTTGTCTATGACATTCTCCTCTCAGTAAATGTCGTTTGAACGGCTAAGGCATATGACAGTTACCTTGGACAATGTAAAAGGCTCGACATACAAAAAGAAAACCGAAGCAACAACAATTTATCATATTGGAATGACCTCGTGTCCGTGATAAGTTTGTTTTCTTCGAACTGAGGATCGGCTGCTGTGGTAACTTGATTGAACAGTTTTCAAGACTTCTCAAGATGCTGTTTTCCAAAGTAGAATCAAAGTTGTTTCACACACTTAAGACATTCTTAGTAACGATTTCCACAATATCTCGCATTCTACCTAATGTCATAAATCTTTGTAAAGGAATTCCAGTTGCTGCAAAGAATGCAGAAGATGTTTACAACCCACTTTCATCCAAAAACACTCTCTACTGGTTCTCAAAGCAACGTTTGATGAGTGGAAGAGAATACAATTGATTTGGCAAACTTATATAGATTTGACATCCAATTTCCATGCAATCATGACAAGGTGTGTACTAAATACTGGTCTATCCCAAATTTAGTAAGAACTTTACGGAAAGTCTACTTTCCGGAGCGGTTCTGCAGCAAGATTGGCTATACGAGTACAAACAAGGGCTTTAGATCACCGCACTGAATGCAATCGAATTCTTCTGGAAATATTCGACTTACTGTCAATTGTGGAGTTATCGTGGAATAACCGCGGCTGGCTATTCGATGAAGAATTAATACAATATTTGACAAACGTAGATTAGACATGGGAGATGTGAAGCAAGATAATGTGTCAAGAAAAAGCAAACCTTTAAGACTAAACAATGCATGGCAGAACATATTACAGTACCAAGGCAACTGGCCTCGATAAGGTACAACCTATGAATTGAGCAGGTACAAAAAAGCTTTCAATCACAAACTCAACTATGACTGTTCGAGTCGTTTCAGGATTCAAAACTGCGGTCTTCAAAACCTACTCAACTGTACACTGAAGCTGTTCAATTGTAACCCGTTAAAAACCTGTATTTTGAGCCTGCTGTACCGCGGGCTAAACCAGTTTCAGCAAACACTGATCAAAACAAGCTTCTTAACAAGATTACACATACATAAAACTGCCTCTTGTCTTTCGCTCACATTATTCTAACTTGATAGTTTCAAGAAGATGGTAAATTTACACATTACTATTACACAGCCATTTTCCATGTATAACTCGTTCGAAGCACAAAACATTAGCACAATTAAATTGCAAGATAAGCGAAAAGGGTTACTCATTACGATAAACGTAAATTGTCGATGCCTCTAATGCGAAACTGGAGTACAAAATGCGAAGATATTAAGCTATATGCAAAGGGTTGAGCGTTACTTATCTACATTCATTAAAAGTGCTGTCTATCATGTGTATAAATTCTAAAATGTTCTAAGATATAACAAAGCTCGCTAAAATAACAATTTAAACCCAGAGTGGCAATACAAGGTCATGTCACAAAAAGATATTTGAAATCCATTAGGACTGAGCATAAACAGGGTCCGGATTTTCACGGAATGCAAACAGAATCCTGAGTTATATTAATTCAATCAACATGGGCTGTATATTGATGTACTCCCAGTAGAGGATAGTTTTAGTTCATGAAGTTATCGAATGTAAAATGCTGACAATGCCAATAAGAATAGGGATTTTAGGCACTTATCTCTTGGAGCACTAACCATTTGCCACAAGAGCTACCTACGAACCGATCCAAAAATAACATCGTACCTATCTACTCTCCGGGCCTAAAGTGTTATCGTTTATAAACCATGAAAGCACAGGCCAGCGTGTTTCATATGTTCATGTAAAATAAGTCTCTTATAGGTTCATATTGCTTTTCAAAAAAAGCCTTTTATGTGCAGGACCAGCTGTGGAGGTCCTAGACATTCTCTTGCTTCCATCTCTTTGCTTTTGAATCTTATTTCCTTTGTTACATACGATCTTATGGTCAATGGAGTCTTCAGCCTGGCACTGGACTGAACAGTAGCCTCGAGTTGTGCAATCTTCGCAATGCAGCTTGGCTACCGCACCGCAGGGGCAAAATAAGCTGTAGCCATCTAAGGAAAGAAAATCACTCAATCAATTAATTAATTAATCAATCAACCAGTCAATCAATCAGTTAATCAATCACTCAACCCATGAATCGAATGACCAGTCACAAGATCACATAATCAGGCTCGAAGGTATCAGGTCAAGCAATCACCCAAAATAAATCAGAAAACAATGAATCAGTCAGTAACGTCAGGTTATAAGTTTATTAGTGAATCATAAGCGACACAGGATAGGCCGAGAGGCAGAGACTGGGTTGAAAAAAGAACACGAAAATCTTGCAAAGAACTCAAAGATTTGACAATTAAATCCTATGAGAGCTGGATTTAAGCGGGGGGGAGGGGAGGTGGTGAATAAATATGCACCTCAGAAATATGTAAGAAACAGCAACGAAGTCAACTCTGAAAAAATGGGGTTGGGGACAGTAGTGAATAGAAAGGATGGGGTCTAGGGGTGAAGCACCAAGAGCATCCTTGGAACCACCTCCTTTAGATTCTAGGAAAATATCCTTTCTAAATATAGATACACACCCCGATTCTAGAAAGAAAGAGAACGATCAAATCATTGACATGCGTATGAGAAACGTTGATATTCTAATTGTTTTGTGTCAATATTTTCTTGTTTCAATATTGTTGTTGTTTTGCCCATTTTCTAAGATTGTAGGCAAAAACATACTTTCAGCATAACAATTTTTGGGTGGCAAAGGGGGGCAAAATCTTCTACCTGGGTAGGCAATGCTCCCCGCGCCTACCTCTAACTCCGTGCCTAATAAGAAAACAAATAAAGATACTTGTTTTTAAGTTATTATGCTTCATGATTGACCACTATCTATATATCTAATATCTGAAATTTCTAAATGTATAACACAACTGATAATTTGAATATAGCCTAACGCATCTCAACTTAGGAGCGAACTTATTGAAATCTAGCATGACAACAAATATGTCAGATTTACATCTGGAATCGGCCAATCGACTTCTGACTTTCGAAACTGAACATGATATCCTGGTTTATAATGTAACGAATAAATATGAAGCAAAACAAAGTGTCGCAAAATTAACTAGAAAAAGAAAAATAGAGGAATGGTTTAAAGTCAAAAGATGGAAGAGTGGTATGAGAAGTGAGGAGCCGAAAGAGTTTACCATGGGGTAAAGATGAAATTTAGCGTTTCATTTGTCGTCGATTTTTGTCACGGCCATTTCTAGCTAATCGAGCTATTATTTAAGTTGCATTCCCAAGTCCCAAATAGACGGGGTTTGAATAGCAAGGGGTTTCAAACTTCCAAATAATCCAATTAACTGGAGGGGGGCTGGAATAACCGGGGTAGGTGGAATGTTCCTCTAATTACAATAATAATGGATGGGCTTCACAAGCCGTTTCAACAGTAAACAAAATAAAAAACACGATTTCTCACCTCATTTTAATACTCCATGGAATTACAGGCAAGGACATCCTGGGCGGGCTTTTTCAAAACATTATAAAGCGGGGGGGGGGAGTTTATTCAGGACTCCAGAGTAAATGCTATTGCTTTATAGGTAACGAATTAATACGAGACAAATAAAGTCTCAAAAGCCATACAATAAGTTACCTGTTCCATGTAGGATTTTAACTCTGATGACAGTCTTGAATATCTCCTTCACTTTTATATCGGGCTCTTTGTTGGGGTTGATTCCTTTGATTTTTGATGTCAAGAAAAGCATCTTCTGATTCTTTAAGAACGTCTTATTTACAATGGTACTCCTCAACTCTTCAAGAGTTCCATTCACGTTGGCATCAACATCGCATACGTGATGGAAAACTCTCATCCCATCATCTCGCAGTTGTTTAATTTCCAATGTCTTATACACGGGCAGGTCATCTGTTGAGCAAAAAGGACAGGGGAATAATAGAAAATGATTTCTACAAAACGACAACCTATGCACATGTAGCTACACATTTTGTCACTAGATGGATTTCTATAATAATAGAAATACAAACAGTAGTGTCTTCCTGATTCGATCTAAACATGACACTATCAGCATAGCTGCCGAATGTTCGAGAGCTCTGATTAGGCCTATTTTCTCCCAACGTAATTGACCAATCAGGATGCACGGTTTTGATCACATACGCATTCCACAGCTAACTTTAGGTACATTTTGCGTGATGATTGGTCAATTATGTTGGGAGAAAATAGATCTGATCACAGCTCTCAAACATTCGGCAGCCATACTTACGTAATCCAGATAGAACTATTTTCATGGTTCTCAACAGGAGATCTCTCAGTACATAATATGGACCTTAGCTGTGTAGCTACAGTGCTAAAGCAATAACCTAATAATAATCTAGCAACCAAAACCATTTAAAATTAAAGATAAGTTCAAACTTTACGATTGCTAATTAAGAGGCTTTTAAAAAGTGCTTTGGGGCAATGAAGAAATTCGCTTTTACTACAAAAAGTTAAGTCCTGTAGATAAAAGAGAGAGGGCATTAGCAGAGGTTGACAAGGACCATTTTAGGCAATAAGAGTGCACTGAAAAGACGCCAGTAAACTGTGTGTGTGAAATATCAATAGCTTGAGCAATGATGTGATGATTTTTGCACTAATTGCAAAAGATATCGGCCAAGATTTTGTGTAAGGTATCAGAAAAGAAGCAAGATTGCCAGGCGTCATTGCCCGTGAATGAAAGAGATATCAATGATCAAGAAAACATGTGGGATTTGGTGGAGTTCTTTGCACTAACTAATGTTGCTTATTAATAAATAAGGAACGTGGCATGTTTACTGAAATATATTAACTAATAAAGAATATAAAACACATACGGTTTAAGTCTTCATAATAACCAAGCTCTGGGGTTGGCACATTTGGATGCATCTCCAATATATCATTCTCAGATCCATACTCTGGAACAGTGAGCGCTCCTTTAGATACCTCGCCTTCGTGGTTATCCTCTTTTGCATGCTCAATACGTTCCACAATCACATCAGTTGCGTCAAAACTTGGTCCGGCTGACTTCGGTCTAGAGCTGTCTCCTCCATCCTTTCTTGTCTTTAAAAATGTATCTGCAGTTGAAGGTCTTGAACCAACGGGTGGCGTAGAAACAGAGAAGAATGTTGGCTAAAAACGAAAGTTGATGAGCTTTAAAAATGTTAAAATGTTTACAAAACAACAACAACAACAGCAACGTAAAATTCACATTTCTCTTTGCACTGAATTTATACTCTTAGCGATTACAACTATTAACAAGTGCTATATATACATATATATATATATATATATATATATATATATATATATATATATATATATATATATATATAACTTAAATAGAGTGTATTTACATGTATATAGAACATTATTTATACGTAAAAATACTTATTTATACTGATACATACATACATACATACAAACATATATATATATATATATATATATATATATATATATATATATATATATATATATATATATATATATATATATATATATATATTTAATTTGAGTTGATTGAAGACTCAGCAGAAAGACAGGTGAAATTTTCTAACACCATCCTAAGTCAATTTCTGCTTTTTCACAAGTCAAAAGTCAAGAGAAATACTAACCAGCTTTCTACTTGATGGAGCACTATGGGATAAATAACATGGATTGTCTATTGCAGTTTCCATTATCTCGTTTTCATCTACATTGTCCACAATCTCAAGCTCATCTTTCACTTTGGGTTTCGTGGAATCACTGAAGACAACTTCTACAAATTCTCTGTGATCAGCATGATTCGGATGCACCTCGTAACCATACATTGGAGACATTTCAAATTCTTTGTTGTTACGAACTGAATTAAGCAAAGTGAATGCTAAAATTACCCGCACATTTTACGAATATTTGATGAACAACCATAAAACAATAATGGAATGATTGAGTGACTGAGTGAGTTAATAAAGGTTGAGTAAGTGAACAACTGAGCACATGAGAGAATGAGTGTGAGTGAGTGAGTGAGTGAGTGAGTGAGTGAGTGAGTGAGTGAGTGAGTGAGTGAGTGAGTGAGTGGGTAAGTGATTGATTGATTGAGGCAGTGAATGAACGGGTGAGCGAGTGAGAGATATTGAATTACTGAATCAGAAACAAAGAGTAGGCGAGTAAAGGGGTGAAGGAGTAAACGAGATAATGATGATTGAATATGTGAGAAAGCCATTCCAAAATTGAGTCCTTCAGTCACTAGGACAGCTTGATAGGTCCACTACGTGGAAGAAAAAGCCCTTGATACTTTTATACATCAATGAATATCAATGAATATCAATGGATATCAATGCATATCAATGAATATTTCACTAAATATCAATGAATATCAATGAATATCTACCTTTTGTAAAACCGCTGTATTTTCTGGACACACTATTAATCCTCTTTGAAACTACGTGCTTTTTGCGATAACATATGAAGAGAACTATGGCAACAAAGAGAAGGCAGGAAATAATAACAACAAGGATCACAATTATCACAATGTTGTTATCACTCTCTGCTGGTTTCGGGCTCGAAATTGTCTCCTTCCCATCAATCAATAAAGTCTGCGCAGCTGTCATACTGTTCGATTCAAAATTGAATGTCAAACCATTCTTTACATCTTTCGTGACGTCATCAACAAACTGTGACTCTTGACTCTGAATGACAGTCACATCAAATTCAACTATAACACTTCCAGCCTTGACAGTGATGTTTGATGCAACGACATCTCTTGTTGGAGTTCTGTACTTCGTTTCAAAGAAACTTTTGAATTCTGCGATGAATTTTACTTCTTTTCCGCGAACCAAACTAAAGTCAGAATTGAATATCAAACGAAGGTGCTTGGAAACAGTCTTGCCATGACATAAATTGTAAGATGATGAAAAATTCGCACGTTCTTCAGGTAAAAATGAGTCATAAATATCAATTGAGATGCCACTTGCAAATGTGACAGTACTTTTGCTTCCAGTGACATTTGCTGGCTTAACAAATGATGAAGAAACTTTTGATCCAGCAGATGTTGTTGTAACAACAACAACGAGACTGATACCAACATTGTTCTTTGATAACTTTGGCTTTATATTAGTAAGAACAAAACTTCCATTGCTTGATTTCTGCATTTCAAAGAATCTCCCGTATCTGTTCGAACCTGACTTAAGAGTGAAAGACGCACTGCCAGCCATACCAGAAGACGTGAATTCCGTGTTCAAAGAGTTATCGCTGTAAGTGAATACAGCAAATGCACGCGTGTTCGTGGCTGCCGTCTGATCTATATTTTTAAGCGCAGCAGTTACTTTAAATTCACAGCTCGGCACTGATGGTACTTGTATGGTAAATGAGCTGATCAATTTTGTGTAGCCAACAAGAGCACTTTCTAAAAATTTCCCATCATGATAATCAACGATTCCATTTTGGTCAACATCCATTCTTTGCTTTTGATTGGTCGTTAGGTCTGCGAATAACGTCTTGCCAATAGCTGAGACAAAATTCGTTTGCATTTCCCGAGCATATGTCTGTATCAGAGCTGCATCACTGATATCAACACCACAGTCATTGTTGATATCACCAAGATTAACAGCAGCACAGTTTGGTCCTTTGGCTTTGACTGGAATTCTCTGACCAGATTTATCCGCCATTATTATGCCACTTGGACTCATATTCACAGAAACAGAGAGTAACCCGGTGAATGTTAAATCTGCAACCTTTGGAATTCCATTAATTTTGCTGTCTCCTTTTACTAGGCCAATTAATCTTATCGTACCGGAGCCAGCGATAGCAAGGAAATCTGTGGTTGCTGAATCGTAGCGAACAATGCCTTTGTCGTAACTAAAGAAGGCCAATAAAGTTGAAGCAAATTACAAGAAAACCAAAACTAAGAAATACAGCTTTCTAGCATGGAGAAGAATTGGCTTCAAACTAACAGAGCTGCAACTTTATACTTCAATATATTTTTAAAGATCCTATTGCAGACAATACTAATAGATGTACAATGATAAAGACCAATTCAGAGCAATAAAAGCAATAATACGAACATACTACACGGAATGAAATATCATCTTCATGAGCAAAGATACATGAATGAAATCTGCAAATGTCAACAAAGGAAAAAAGTACCCGACTGTGACATCAATTCCCTCCAAATCTTGGAATGCAACATTAGCATAAACTGGCACAATAGATGTTGCTCCCGATATGACAGAAATTGGAACAGAAGCACGACTAGAACCAACATAGACACTTCCGGCACCGGTGCCACTAGAAGATCTTTCATTGTACAGAACAAGTCTAATATTTGCAGATTTCGGACCCGGGTTTGTACCATGGTCGGTTGCTGCCATCTCAAGAGAGTAAAACTGTCCAGTCGGGATCTTTACCAGATGGAGATTCCCTGAAGTATGATAAATGAAAGATGTATATAGTTTGTAATAGAACAAATGAACTTACATTTCAATCAGGTTGAAAATTTAAAGGAATGGTTAGCGGAGGTCAAACGATGATGATAAAGTGCAGATATATATAACTGACAAAATGCTGAACAATTCAATAATGCTTTAAAGCTAGGTAGCTAAATGATTGATTTAAAATCAAATATTCGACAACAAGGAGCCCATTTTTCATATCAAAGGATAACACAAAGCACTAGGAATTTGGCAAATAAGCACAATTGAAGAAAGAAGAGAAAGACGGACTGAAAATAGGAAAGGAATAATGCTCAAACTAAATTCGAAGAAGAAAAGACTCTGGAAGAAGTAATAGCTAATGAAACATCTTAATGTAAATATATCTTGTGAAATATAAAGAATGATACAATAAGGAATGTATATATATATATATATATATATATATATATATATATATATATATATATATATATATATATATATATATTGAGTTGCTCTGAAGATGGCCAGATAGTGGCCGAAACTAGTCAGCATTGAGAATAAAAAGTGCAAAAGACCACATTGGTGCCTATTTCTTCAAAGAGTACTGCCCTCTTCATATTGTTCATTGTATATATATATATATATATATATATATATATATATATATATATATATATATATATATATATATATATATATATATATATATATATATATATATATATATATATATATATATATATATATATATATATATATATATATATATATATATATATATATATATATATATATATATATATATATATATATACATATTCGGTAACGTTTTAAGATCATAGTCAAATGAATAGAATTTTGCAACAAAAAATATAACATACCAGTGGTGGAACTGAGCGAAAATATGCTATTATCATTTCCAGCTGTAATACTGTATCTCAACCTTCCATCATCTCCATAGTCTCGATCTGAAGCGTTGATTTTGAATATCCAATCTCCTACTTGCTTACTTGAACTCAACAACATCATCATGTCTTCGGAGTGACTCAGCGAAGGCGCATATTCATTTACAGCCACTAATCTTAGTGTGACGTTTACCGAATTATTCAAAGCAAATGGTTGACCTTTGTCAGTCACAAACACTGTCATGTGATATGACTTTGAAGTGAGGCTTTGCGAATCTAGATCGAGGCTGGATAGTGGGATGAACGAGCCTGTAGAACTATCCAATCTAAAGAGTGGTGACGAGCCTGATGTTATTCTGTATTCCAGCTGTCCGTTAAGTCCAGCATCCCTATCGGTTGCGGTTACGGAGACAGCTGCGGTACCTACTGCAGCATTGTCCGGAATGTCTAGAATGTAGGAGGCTTGAGAAAACATAGGCCTATTGTCATTAACATCCAGAACATTGAATAAAACGGTGAGTGTTGAAGATTTCTTGGCACCGGTAGTTGGGTTATCAGATGCAGTAATTAGTAGATTGTAACTAGACTGTGTCTCACGATCCAACTTCGTTTGTAAAATGAGCTGTCCAGCATTTATACCAAATACACCATTCACATTGCCTGATGTTATTACGTATGTTATATTGCCATCTGGACCTGAATCTGCGTCTGTTGCATTCAATGTAGCTATCACTGAACCGGTTGGAATGTCCTCGAGTTTAGAGATAGCGATGGTACTTGGGGTGAATGTCGGAGTATATTCATTGACACGAATTACACGGACAAAAACGTTAATGTCAACAGATTGCTGGAACTCAATTCCATTATCATGAACTCTCATGAAGAAATGATAGACAGGCTCTTGCTGTTCGCTGCCATCGAGATCCAAAGAAACTAGCAAAATGAAAAGTAGAGAGAAAACTTCAAATAGAGAAAGGAAAATATGAGATATTATAGCGCTAAGAAACAATACTATGCAAAGAGTTCAATGATATCTCCAGTTTTTAACAAATGATGCAGAAGCATTGTCATCTCCATTCCATCCTCAGAATTTTAAGGATACAAATTTGACTACTGGCAAAAGCCCAGTCGAAAAAAGATGAGAAATCCAGGAAGTGCATTGACAACATCATTTGTAACTTATATTCTTATATTTAGGTCATTCTATAATGGTCAGTTAAAAAATATAAACAAATACCTAATGCATTGAAAACTCCAGTATTTGCATTCAATTGAAACTTTCCACTATCATTTGATGATACTATCGTGTAAGTGATTCTTCCATTCTCTCCTGCATCAGCATCAGTAGTGCTCACATTAAATGCTATTTCACCTGATTTTACCGTCTCTGGTACAGTGATATTCAACACAGGCCATGGATAACCTGGTTTATTGTCATTCACATCGAGAACGTTCACTGTTAATGCGTGGCTTGTTGTAAAGAAGAACGGTGAAGGAGCACTGTCACTTGCCTGGATTGACAGTCTATATGATGATACATTTTCACGATCAAGGCCAGCTATCAAAGTGAGGCTTCCCGTGGTAGGTGAGAGGCTAAACAGCCAATTGAGGTTAGAGTCAGGCAATGCATACGTCACTGAGCCAGCAATTCCAGTATCGTTGTCGGTAGCAATAAATGTATGTAACATGAAGGGGCTTGTCTTGTTTTCATAAACGTTGATAACACTTGGTGACGATGGACTAAAAACTGGTCGGTAATCGTTTCTGAATCGTACATTAAATGGTGATGTTACAACCTAGATAAAACAAAATGTTGTGAAAAGATCAAGATATAAAAAACTGCCTTCAGTAAGAAAGATAATAAATTTTAACGTCTTAATTCAACTATAAACATTTCACAACTTCTATCAAAAAAGACAACAAAATTAAAGTGTAAGAACATAAAAGTAAATATCTGAAATAGAGAAATACGAAATAGAGAAATATGAAATAGAGAAGTATGAAATAGAGAAATATGAAATATACTGACTGTGTGCCCATAGTTTGTTTCAAATTTCAAAGTATATCCAACACCATAACCAACAATGCGTAGATTTGTGAACATTGCAACCTCTCCCGTTACTGCAATACCAACTGTACCTTTTAATGACCCATTGCCCGCTGCGTTGTTCTCGATGCTAGCAGTCACATTCCAATATCTCTTCAAAGGTTTTGCTGCGAGCTTTGTACCAACATCTCTCACTTCGATCACAGGTTGTCTACCAAATATAACAGAATCATTTGCATCTCTGGGTGACTCTTTGACAGCAAGGAAGAACTGACGCTGTTTCACATCAAAAGCATCTGATACTATGGACATATTAGCAAATCGTGGATTATCCGGAACAATTATTACATTGAACTTCAATCTATAACCAACAGCAACATCGTAGAAATTCAGGTCTGTAAATTGTATGAGTCCAGAAGTAGGAATCTTGAAATACGTTGTACCATTTAAAACCGTATTTGATGCACCGGAATGCATTGATGCATTAATATACCAACTACTACCCTTCCAACCAATATTACCTGCCAATGCATCGGGATATTTTGATCTTATCTCTAAAATAGGCTGATTGCCACAAATCACAGTATCATTACAATCTCCAGGCTGTTGTGCAATTCTCAGGTATAATTCACGCTCTTTTACGTCGAATGCTGCAGTGATAAATGTAGCTGAGTATGTAGAAACTGGTGACGTAAGTGCATTCAAAGTCAGCTGGTATCCTTTACCAGGTGAATCGATGCTCAGGTTTGTAAACTGCGCAAAAGCTCCTTCAAATTCGACACTTGTGCTCCCCATCAGACCAGATCCTGAGTTACCATTTTGCACGAGAGTTGCTGTAAACAGCCATTTTCTTCCTTTCCAACCAGTGTTGTTCACTAATTCTCCATTTGCAGCATCACGTACTTCGACTCTTGGCTGCACCGTAAACGGCACAGTTTCATTTGCTTCTTTAGGCTGCTGAAGAAGTGCAAACACCAATACACGTTCCTTGATATCAAATGCTGCAGACTCAGCAACAAAACTTAAATTCTGTGGATAAGTGACGTCAAATTTCAGCTTATATCCAGTTCCCTTGTGTGACACGGCTACATTTGTAAAATTAGCAGTGCCGTTGATAAATTCAACTGTTGATTCACCCATTAACCTTGCACTTGAATCACCAGTTCCAGATACAATAGTGGCGGTCACTTTCCATCGATCCTTCTCCCTGCCAAGATTCTGCACCCAGCGGTTCAGAGCATCATACATGCGAAGTTTCGGATGTGAGGGAAATGGTACGGTTTCATTGCTGTTCGTTGGCTCTGCTATTATGACCAGCTTCTTCGGAATGTAATACTGAACTGGTTGTGGGTCAACTTGGGAATTTGCATTCTGCTCATCATACCTCAAAGTGCCATTTGTGGCGTTAACAATTTGAACTAGGAGAAAGATCATTAAATTATATTTACCGCATTATAAATGAAATTTGTTCTTAATTTAAACAGGAATACATGGTTGTGGAATATGGCCTCTGCAATGAATCATATTTCCCTAGAATTTGTTCAAAATTTGAACAGGAATGCGTAGCCGCGAAGTTAGACCTCTGTAATCAACTATGTTTCTTCGTGGAATCTAGCTGCAATTTTTAGCTTATATTGGACTTACCAGTGTCAAGGGTAGCCCGTACACCACCGGTCGGATCAACAGGCGGCGGGGTTGGTTCAGTAACAGTAACAACATCAAGGTCCAGTCCTGTTGCAGAAGACAGTGAGCCGGTCTGCGTACTCTGGACAACTTTTGTCGTTAGGTCTTCCAGTTTAGAGAAAGCAGTTTGATTGGCTACAAAAAAGCAGAAAAACATTTCATAGGAAAGCAAAGATCTTCAAATTGGAAATAGGCAGGTTTTCAGTACATAAGGATATGGCTATACGGTTGATCTTGCTGTAAAAAGTGATTAATCATTCACAAAAAATAACAACAACAACGCATACAGAGCCAGACCTCTCAAAGAAGGCTCTGAATCAAAGCATACACCAAGCACATATTTTAGCAATGACATGTTGGCCCTTTCCCTGGTACCCAAACGGAATAATGGAAAAGGAATGAATGGTTTTAGATATGAAAAGGAAGGTATGGTTTTCGATATGAAGTAATAGAAGCCTGCAAGAAGGCAAGGTCTCAGTTCTAACGCAAACGGATTGCCCTGTTTTCCCTATTGATATATGCTCCTTCAAGGTGTTCAAGCAAGGGCGATATGATATTTAATCCTGCTCCATTTACACAAGAAAAGCTAATTAATAACGTATTTTGGGAGCTTCAAAAACGATTGATCTAAAGAGATACGGACGCGGTCATCCTGCTAAAATGATGAACTTCCAGGTTTATCTTACCAGTTGCGTTCGCGTTTATTGATGAATTGAGCGGTGGATCGCCAACTTGCACCTAAAATAAATACAGAAATTACTGGAACTTGCTGATTCCCTGACGTACTAACTCATAAGCAAACATATCAAAATACTCCCCAATCACACCTCACT
Organism: Mastigias papua; assembly: GCA_964019165.1. Lineage (NCBI taxonomy): Eukaryota > Metazoa > Cnidaria > Scyphozoa > Rhizostomeae > Mastigiidae > Mastigias > Mastigias papua. The sequence goes on along the minus strand of OZ025275.1, from coordinate 2,162,330 downwards.
TACCAAAACACTTCATGCATTTGTAAATTCAGTAAGCAGTCAAAAGACACCAATCTATAACTTCTTAAGCGAGAGTTTGGTCAATGTAAACATGCTGTTCAATTTTTTAAATTTTAGATTATACTTCTCGTATCAAATTCATTCAACATGTCTCTATACTATGTTAAAATAAGGAAATCAAAAATCTCAGTTAGTCAATCAGTCGATCGATCAGCCACTAAGTTGATCCATCAGTCAATCAGTCGATCAATAAGCCAATAATTGAATCACTATGTCATACCTATTGGCACATGAATATCGCTTATAAATTACTCTTCATTAAGAATTTTCATTCCTCCCCGCCTTACTACAATCAAGTTTCCCATCATTCCCTCAAACTTAAATGTTGGAACCGATCTTGAAAATGCGGAAATGCAGTCTACAATAGGTATCTATATAAAACAGAAAATGACTAACATCGATATACGACAGGCCTGTTGATCTTTTGCGACGCGCCCCACCAGCAGAAATGACATCCATCACACGAATTCTCGATTCATCAATTCCAAACAATGCAGCCAAATTCTTCACTAGATTCTTCTTAAAGAAATCATCGATGCTGATACCTCGCGATGATACACCCATCCTTAGCTGAAATGAAATTTGCATTGTGATCAGTCAAGAAAACCTTCGATAAAACTTTTGTTGTGCTTCGAAGAGCTGGTAAGAAGGTAATAACAGGTAAATGCATCCTTGAAACCAGCAAAAAGTTTTCGACTAGAGGAACAGCCTTGAAGTTCATGAGGGCAAGGACAAACGTAGAAAGGATGACAAAGTATATTAAACTCGTTAAAGCTGTACACAGTTTTATGACCAATAGCTAATTTAGACCAATTACTACCAACAAATAAGTGGATACTGAGAAATGAAAAACTGATGCACATAATGAGTACTTTAATAAATAACAAATATTGCAACGCCACAAGCCTTTCCATTCCAACTTTTTACATATTAGTTGACAAAAAATTCACGATTGAATTATCTAGGAATGTCACGTAAACAATTGTACTTTGCGACAAAAACACCTGATTTTATCAGTGCCAAAAGCAGTCTCTATACAATTAAAGTTCCTTGAAATTCCTCCAAACACGGTATAACTTCATGACATTATCAAAGTGGATTTCACTATCATCTAAAAGTATTTGCTTGTTGCCTAAAGACACTAAATTGATCAATAACAATGCAAAGCTCCGTATGGTGCATAACTATAAAAAACATTTAACATCAAAGACAAAAAGTGCTAGAAAATTAGAATGAGACGTTCCATACCTGGATAATACTGGTTGTCCTAATTTCAACAAATTCCGATCCTTTCATGACAACGTATAGAATTTTTTCAGTACTATCAAAATAATTCAAACCCGGATTTCCGTCCAGTTTCGGAATGTATTGGTCAGCAGGCTTTGTAGGATCTTTTGGAAGCAGCTCGAAGTCTGTACCTTGGTACTTGCCATTCGTCGGCAGAATGTACACACCTAAAAATTCATTGAAAATACTCGGATGAAAGATGGCTCTCGGGTATGATATCAAAATATTAATACCAAATGAAATTTAATCAAAGTAATTAAAATTTGATAATTGCTACTGACTATTATCAATACTTCAATTATCACTAATTCTCATAGTTACTCTTTCTATCTAGTAATACTATCACAAACTACAAAAATTGATTAAAGAAAATATGAAATATGAGACATATAATATACACCGTGCATAGAAAAATACACTGAACATACGTCTAAAACTAAGAAATAATAAAGCCTATTGATTGGTTGAAGATAAGCAGCTGCACAACAATGCCAACGGCAAGGAACCCTTAAGTCCAAAGCGAGGCTTCCTTCTTCAAAGAAATCAACTGACTTATACAAAACTTTTCCATGAAATTCTCAACATGCGTGTCTCCTCTACATGAGCTAATTACATTCAAAAATATAGCAGGGCTGAAAACTATAGAAAAGCAAAGAACTTAAGCACGTGATAACTGATTAATCACTCACAATACTTTCTCCACAATCATTCTGTCGTTCTACGGTGCCACAAGAATCAATCCTAGGTACATTGATCTTTACTATCCGTATCGGCAATTGCCAAGATTTATTATGTATATTACAGCATATATGTTGCGAACGCTGAAAGTATTGTTCTTAAAATAGGCGTGTCGAGATGCAACAAACACTACCCATGCACGGCTCAACGCGACCTATACAGTAAACTCAAATATTGAGTGACTACCATGTCCGTCAATAATTTTGCAGTTGATAGTATCTTACTATGATTAATGCCATAGTCAAGCTACAGCGTACCCCCTCCACCCCCCGTTAAATAATGTTATATGAAGCAAATATGAAGAACCCTACAGGTATAGTGATGTTTGTATGAAATGCTATCAACCCAACATTACTTGAGGGGGAAAGGAGAGTACATTCTGCTTACTGTCACGGAAAGGGACAGGAGCAGACAATTGATAAATGCACAGGTACTATAACTTCTTTTGGGAGGTATTGCAGCGAAAAGCAAGATAGAAGAGACTTCTTACCCTTGTGATAAACATCAAGACGCTGAGGATTTACATAAAATATCTTGAGCACAACGGCATCTTTCATTTCACTGTTCAGCAAGTGCAGCCTAAGAGTGTATGGCGCGAAGCTGGTGAAGTGCAATTCGTATGTCAACTGCGAAGCAACAACACTGTAGAAAGTCGATATTCTCTCTTGACACGTGTATCCAAAACAGCAGCCATGGTCCATGGGTCCGTTTATTAGATCTATGTAGCCGTTTGCTGCCACAGCAACTGGTGATCGTCGCAAAGTCTCGGTATCATCATCCATAGTCTCAATGACCAGGAAGAAGTAATCGAGGCTTGTACAGTAGTAGGCTCCAAATTCCTTTCTGAAGGTGCAGAAACTCTTATCCCTAGTGCCTCGAACAATACCTTTGTGGGGGTATTTTTCGTCAGCATTGATACGACTACCATCCAAATTTGAAACCATTGTCTTTGGTATTCTGTAGTTACCTAATTCAGAGAAAAAATTTTAATGCTCAAACACAAAACGCATCAAGAGCACTATTGGCTACTTTCGTGTTTAATATGCAAAAATGAACACTACTAATCTTCATTACATCTTTTTCACATATAGAATCAACTTTATTTGATTATAATCACTATAAATCAATGATTTCATCATTCATCATCAACAACCAATCTCTACAGTAGAATCAAGTATAACAAACATATGTTCAAAAATTATCAAAATGTAAAAATAAACACTATTAACTAAGTATCTTCAAGTTTGAGATAAAAAATTGACTCACAACATCAATGTAAAATAGGAGAGAGAGAATTTGTTAGACTGGAATGAAACAGACTAAGGCGGTAACTGCCAATACTTTGATTTAAAAGTAATATTGAGCAAATGTTACCTCAAAGCTAGTATTCAAAATTATAGCATCAGTAAATCCAAATCAACCTGTGAGAAAAACTACGGTTGCGTTACTCTTATGAATTAACACAGATAAAATGTTGAGACTGACTTACCCAAACCAAAGCGGCGATCACCATCCCATTGGTATTCAGAGCGTGAAACCAAACTGCCTCCAACTGTGCCAAAGAAAGAACCGTCAATATCTTTAATTACGATTTTTCTCAACGCATCGCAGTCCATATCAACACAATCCGCCGGGTTCACCCACGTTAATGATGGAGTCTGAATCAGAACTTTCATACTCTCTGTAACGTTAATCAGCGTGATGTCTTGAAGATCAGTTGGATGAGAAATGTCACCACTTAATGGATTTGTGGAGAATATGACTGTCTTCCTTCCACAAGCCTCGACGAAGTTGGCAAATGTTGTTCTGTTATAGGTGCTTTTGCCACCAATTGCAGGATAATCTTTTGCCAAGTTCCAAGGTTTCAAAGGGCCCGGCGTAACAATAGAAATAAAAGATGGTATAATTGATCCAATCATTCCACCTACAAAGGCAACAAATGGTATATAATTAAGTAAGAAAGTAAGTGAATAAGACAAAACGATAAAAATATCAGCTAATTAATAATTCTGTATCAACTGTTTTAATAACCAATTAAATCAGAAACCAACTGTGAAACTAGAAAAAACTCAATGCATTTCAAGAAAATGAAACAAAGAGATTAAAAATTAATAAAATTAACATGTTGTGCCCCTAGATCAACCAACACTAGAGCACGATTGGCCCCACAGCACAGCTTTGAAAATTTGCCTTAGTTCTATGCAGAAATTTATCTGGTATCGGTGCAGAATCTCCCAACTAGCTAGGAGTAATCAAAATTTGCCTACTCTAAAGCTCTCCCATACAAGAACAAAGCATTCTCAAATTCACAACAGCCAAAAGTAAAGTATTCCTTTCTCCTTGCAATCTATTTCCTTTCTTTTTATCTCACTAGAAAGTCAGCATCAACACTAATATACTCAATGAAGGGTGAAGGACTAGGAACACGAAGGAGAATATCATGACTCCAGAAGCACAAGCGAAAAGCCGACTTAAGTGTCTTCCTTCCTAAAAGTTCTGGTACCGTTCTAAAGCTCGAAAGCTGCAGATTTTTATTGTTGTCCTGCAGTGCTACAAAGTTAGACAATAAAATGAAAAACTCCATGAAGAAGACATGAGCTAATCCACAAAACGGTCTACATGGTCAGTGTCTTTAAGCAAATGGTAGGGCAAATAAGTCAACAAACCAGACTATTATTATCAGAGAAATCAACTTTGGAATTAAAACATGGAAAGTAGAATGCTGGAAGCGTTGGAAACCATCCTGGAGGACTGCCAATCCTACTCGAAATCACTTTAAAAGTAGAAATAACATTTTTTATAGGATGCCTACGTTGCGGACTCAAAACACGATAGAATCACATGATTCTTTAATATAGCATTTGACCGCTGCAATATGATTAGAAAAAAATATAAGTTGATATATGAATATGGTTGATTTGAAGCCAATATCAAATTTAAACACAAACATACCACCAGCACTTCTTGGGGCTCTGTTTCCCACTATAGTTGCTGGCATTGGTCTAACACTGTCAGCCTTGCAATCAAAGGATGGACTCACACCAATGATGAGACTGTCTCTTACTTTAACAAATCGATCCTTCCTTACGTGAGTTAGTGCGCGTGGTGTCCCAACGTGCAAAAACAAGTTGTTACCACTATCTGCAAATGTACAATTTGACATGATTACATCACAATCTGCAAATGAGAAGATTCCATAATCGAAATTCTTCCACGAGTAAAAGTTGGACACACGTGCACATTCTCCAAAATTGTTATTTTTATCAATATGAATTCCATGCAAACAAGAATGGGCCTCATTTTCCCTCCAGTCTCCTTCACGATTGACAACAGTGCAGCTCTCTCCTGGGATTAAGAACCCAATCTTTTCGCTCCCGGCGACAACATTTCCAATCATGGTTGTGTTCTTAGCTTTAATAACCTCGATTCCACCAGGCCAGAATAAATCTAAAGGAGGTATCAATCCTTTGTATGTGTGAGGAGCGATTAACAGCACGATCAAGTTTCTTATCATCCTCGTTCTAGATCCGTGGTCTCGTATTCCAGCACCAACCACGTGGTGTAGAATGTTATCTTCGATTAATAAATTATCAGTGCCAAAAACTCCGAGACCAGAGTTGTATCCATCATGGAAGGAATTCCCTTTGACAAATGACTCATTGCCTTGAATTGGACCAAGGTTGAGGAATGCCAAAGCATATCTGAAAAATATATAGAAACTATAGCATACGGCAAAAGATACATAACATGTGTCAGGTTACAGCGTTGAAAAAAGTTAAAATACACTATCAGATAAGTTGTCAAGAAAACAGAAATACCAACAATTAAAGGAAATCTTACGAAAATGTATCTTATTGACATTAACGATTTTGTGTTCAGCACGCAAAGCTACTCGCGACTATACAAAGCTACTCACGGCCATACGAAGCTGCTCGTGGCTATACGAGGCTACTTGCGGCTATACGAGGCTACTCGCGACTACACGCAGTTACACGCAGATTATCTATCAAAAAATTATGTTGAAGATTCAAATTGGTACAATAATCATCAAAAGAGAACTCATGAGTTACCTTGGATCATAATCTTCATTCCATCCATACTGACCACAGTGTTTAAACTGGACATGTGAAATCATAGCTTTGCCACGATATCGTATCCCAGCATCCACATAAGACCCGACAAGAACACGACAACCAAACGATTGTTCACCTAGAGACCCGACAGGATCATCAGCACCTTCAATTACAATATTCCGTGTTAGTAATCCGACTTTTGCTGCCATTCGTAACATATGCTTTCCCACAAGATATCTCCCTCCAAGATGTTTGAATTTAAATGTCCCTTTTACTGTTATTTTGGTCCCATTTATGCTTTCAATGATGAATTTCTCCGCCTGTCGTGGCTCGTACGTCGATGTAGAAACCACGATTTCGTCACCTGCAATCCAATCTGGAGACTTTTCAACAATCAATACATTTTCGCCCACTTCTACAGTCCTTGCAAGAGCAGTCCAATACACTGTTCTCTCTTTACCAAACATTTGCAAACGCGCAAACACAGCCAGGGCTTTGGCACCCACGTTGGGACCGTTATTCAAAGGCATATCTTTTGTGGCATGGTTTCCAAGGAGTTGAATAATTACATTATTAACCATAGGCTTATCAGGCCACCCAACTATCAGATTTCCATGTAATCCACTGATGAATATGATATTTGCACTAAGGTTGTGATTCCTACCATTTTCTAACTCCAATACACCGTATATATACAATCGATCAAGCTTCGGTGTTGGAATATCCACAACCATCCATTTATCAGAGTTAATCATAACATTATCTCCATCTTTAGGCAAGATACCATTATAACCACCATACCCTGCCAGGGTACCCTTCCAGTCAGCTGCTTTGCTCCAGTATCCTGCATTCTCTGGCCTTCCTTTTGGAGCAGGCGGAGGCGTTGGTACAATACACTTTAAAAAGAAGCATCTGTATACCTTCAGATTTACAGGCATCGCTTTCGGTTTAGCATCAGTTGATTTAGGGTCTCCTTTAGCCAGAATTGTCAACCTGTTCTCAGGTGTTTTAAAATTCCAAGTTCCATGGGCTCTGGTTGCTGGGTCGGGAATTCCAACCGTCCCATTCACAATCGCTCCCGTTGTTGTGAAAAAATCCGGTTCTTGGTAAAACTTATGTGATATATAAAGATGGTTATCCTTCTTAAGTTCATAAACTTTCATAGTATAGCTTATATTCGTTATCTGATTGCTCATTTCAAATCCAATAGTTGTTGTTTCGTTCAAAAGAATAACGGCCATCCAGCCCAGCATATGTGTTGTTGATTTTTTCGACCATGGGCTTGTCGTGTTACCATACCTATTTGAGATAATAGCATTCTTTGTGTCGATAGAGCTCGGCTTGATATTGTTCCATGCAATTCGCCGGAATGCAACACCCGCCGTACATACAGCACCAGGGAGCCCTTCAATCGAGAACCGTTTGTCTACAGTGCACTTATGCGGGGGTAAAGTTGGGTTATAGGGGAGGACCGTCCCCCCAGCATAACCTGTCAATGAGCCATCCAGGTCCTCATAAATGGCTCGATGATTTAATTCAAAGTTTGCAAGTCTTGGAGAATTTATAAATTTAAGTTTCTCAAACCTTGTCACCCATCCGCCCTTTTTAGCTGTACCACAGAAGCTACACGCTCGAAATACCGTGCAACCTGGTGACAAATCAAAATTCACGAATGTAACATTGGAAACAGTTAGCCTTGGTGACGCTGGCAAATGTACGCCGGCAGCTGAACACGCCCTCTGCTCTTCATGACGTAACGTATTGTATTGTCCCAATTTGGAGTGACCAACAACTAAAGAGTCTTTCACCATTGCTCCTCCCCAAGGGCTATTGTCAGCGTCTGCTACAATAACGTCTATTCCAGCTATATCATTATCCAACACAACATTTTCAACAAACTGCACTGCTCCTCCAACGTCAACTTCAGCACCTCGCAAGCAGTTCCATGCAAACAAGGAGTGAAAGACTGCAGGTTCTGCTTCAGTGGCTTTGCACGAGCCTCCTTTCTTGGGGTGATAAATCGGGAAGATCCAGAGGCCGTATCTTCCACATGAATGAGCTGAATTATTTCTGAATTCAAACATCGGGACATTTCTGGATGGGGATTAGTAAAAGGTAATTAGTATATCAAAAACTGACCACCAACTGAGTAGTTTAAAATAAAAAACAATTCGAATCCAAAGTCAAAACGACTAAAAACACATGGAAAGAATACGAAACTCTAAGTATGGCAGGAAAGCAGAGAATTCTCTTCAAACCTTTCTTGAACTATGAAACCTATATATGTAATCTAACTAAGCTATGAAATCTATTTATTCATTGTAATCTATGTAATCTATGTAATCTATAATCCATGCAGTATATGTTACCTATGTTAACTACCTAATCTATGTAATCTACATAATCTATTTCTTGTTTGTACTTTATGTAATCTATAATCCATGTAGTGTATGTTACCTATGTTACCAATATAACCCATGTAACCTGCGTAACCTATGTTAATCCTACTGGTAACCTATGTAATCTATCTAACAATGAAACAACTCTTCTAAATGTTATACCTTGGACAAACTGACGTTGTGAAACTTGGCCCATCTGGATGATCAAACATTTGATACCAATATCCAAAATGGGTTCCACCCGCAGCCGCATTGTGACTAACGGTGTTGTTCGCATTTGTCACCCAGTATATTCCAGGAGTAATATCAACATTAAGCGTTGAACTCGACGGCTTAACAAATATACCAAGGTTGTATCTCATAACATTTCCAGTCTCGATTCCATTCTCCATGAAAAATGCATTACCTTTAAAGGAAAGTGAAAGAGGCTTGGACTATGAGCATCAAGAATGAAAGGACACGCACTACTATAGGATGATGAAGATGGAGTTCAAAAAGTCAAGGTAGCTGTTGACCGAGAACTCTAAATCATCTATGGATATGGAGTGTCTAAAACATAAACCATGCACGAAAATATGTAACATTTCGCGTATTAAAGGTTCTGTTTCCAATCATGTTTCAATATTCCAGTCTTCAAATCTGGAGAAAAGTCAATTGTAAATCTTTACGGAAAATAATTTTTTGCATTCTACTCTTGAATGGAAGAGATGTTGTACCCTAAAGCATCAAAGTTTGCTAATGCAAAACATCTAATTCATCACTTTTGCAGATTCATTTCAAGTCACTTTAAGCAACTATACAGATTCAAAGATTATAACAGCAAAATCTGGTGAAGATTCACAGAGCATAGCAGCAACATCTAGTGTGCAAATGACGCCCCCAAAACAAGTCACAATATAACAGAAAAAGAGAGTTGGAATGCAACTAATTGTGGTAAATGTAAATAAGCTGTACCTAGAATGTCATAAATAACATTGTTTTCAACAACCAAGTTGTGTATTCCATGGATAGTGACAGCTCGGTTGAAGCTATGATGGATTGCACAACCTTTCACGTATGAACCAGTCACATCTCCATCCATATGGAAATGTATTGGATAACGACCAAGCCTAAAGGCCTGACCAGCATGACGGACTTCTATGTAATGGAAGTATCCTTTTGCTGCTCGTGAGTCTCGTACACCTGAATGCAATATGATTTGTACACCAAACTGGTCGCTACCTCGCTCTTCACCGAATCGACCGTCAAAACACGTCTGGGTCTTAAATTGACCGGGTTCGAATTCCCTGGGACAATTTTTGATTTCATGCAGCCATGTTTTCTCCATAGATCCTGACAGGAAAAGGATAATTTCAATGACTTTTATACCATTAAACAGGTTTACAAAACAAACTACTAATTACAACACTTAAACTTAATTTATAATACTACTAAGATGATGCCACGAGGAACAAGACTGTGACTACCCCATGATCTTACGTAATAAAAACAAAAACTACAATTACATACGCTTTCACATAAATGCTACACGATAAAAAGGAAAAAAAATTAATATTTAACAGACTTCCGTCAAACATTCGATGTCATGTTAAGGCTGTTTCAAATTCAAGTATTACAAAGAAATGGAATACGATGCTAAACTGAAAAATATTGGCTACAGAACAGAATAGATTCATGCAGAAATAAGCAATAATTAACGAAAGTAGAAGTGAAATATGAGTTGGGTTACTGCATGCAACAATTCAATGATTAAATTTAGCAAAAATTGGCATACCTTGGATGACAATATTCCTTGTAAGGAGTCCAACTTCTGCACGAGTCTCGATCACACGTCCGGCAATCGTTTGATTAAACGATATGTGAGTATATTTCAAAGCTGGTGAAATATCAACAGTTCTTCCACCATCTCTTACCCCTGTGATCTTCACAACCTCATTCTCACGTAAACTTTTACTTGTTGATGCTATGACAATCTCATCATCAATATTCCAATCATTGACAGGCAATTGCAGTTTGATTGAACTTGCTCCGGCATTGGCTGTTTCAGACAATCGTGTCCACGTGTGCATTATATGCTTACCATACAGTTCCAAGGACCCGTTTCTAACCGAAACCGACTTCGCTCCATATACGGGCAACTCAGTTGATCTCACGTGACCATGGATAGTTATTGTGGCTTTATGCTGGAAAGGTTTCTCCGGTGATTCCCCTATTCTAAGCATCCCTCCATCCATGATAAGGATATTTTCAGCTTGTAAATGAAGATTTTTCTCATCAAAAATGAGTTGACCACCTTCGATGAGAAGGATCTTAAATACGGGTGTATCGATATCTAGCAGCATCACTTGTCCCTTTTTTATGATTACAAAATCACCTGGAAAACATAGCAGTAACTTCAAGATGATGAAAAGACGACATTTGAAGATACAATGGATGGTGTCATTGGTATAATATCTATTCCTTCATATCTTTTATATCTTTTTATGATTCTCTATTGAATAACTTAATTCAGGAATATTGCAATTACTGCATAATGTTTATCGATTTAATTATAAAAACTAACTATGTAAATAATTACAAAATTAACGAAATTTAAGACTTCAATCCAATAACACGAATGATGTCTGAATAAAATAATCAAGGATAAAATTTCTCTTTTATGATTTTTGATGAAGTAACAAATTAGACAGGTCCTTCAATTTCTTCAATAAACAGAATTCAACTTAGAAATTCTACCATACTGTATAACTAGTACTTACAAATGGCATAAAATTTACTAAAACTACCATCCCTGGTCAACATTGACAAAAAGATAATTTTGCACATATGCAATGTAGCTTAACACTTACCCGCTACAGGGGGGCTACGTCCACCCCAACTGTATTTTGATGACCATACGTCAACATAGAAGAAGCTAGCATTCAGAGGTAGTGCTTTTCCATTTTGTCCAACATCAACTCTAACATCGGTCTTGATAGTCTTAGAGCTTGGGGCTGTTATGCAGACAATTTCAATTGATGATGTTGATTGAACTGCACAAGGGTGACCAGCTATTGTCACTACAGTAGCACCTGTAGCACTTTGCAGGCCAGTACCAGAAATTGTCACACGGACACCTCCACCTGTACCACCACGGCGGGGACTGACAGAGGTAATTGTCGATGTAAGATTAGCTCTGTATGTGTACGCGTTGGGAAGTGATTTTGAGATGCCAGACGATGTTTGGACATGAACAGAACAAATCTGATCGATAGAGAAACTGCCAGTGTTGATTGATGGACTCTCACAAATCAATTCTGTATTTTGAACGCTTTCTGGAAATATGTGGCAAGTTTCGTTGCATATCCGTACTGAGTCAGTAACACTAAAACCAGAGCCGGTCAACGTGATGTTACGTCCTCCACCAAAACCGCTTTCACCCGGTGAAATTCCCGATAATATAAGTTCGAATTCAAACATGATATTTGTATTGCTATTCCCTAAACCATCAACGTGAACTTTAACCGGTACTGAACCAGCAGGGTGCAAAGGAACTTGACATTGGATCGAGGTATTTGATGATGATGTTATGTTACATGGGACACTGCCAAACATTACAGTAACACCGTTGACAGCTACCGACCGTCTACGCCGTTTGCTTACAGAAGATCTGGCGGCTAGATTCCCACCCGATATCGTAACGACGTCACCTCCACGGCCTCTAACGGATGACAATGAGCCGATGGTTGGAGTGACAGATGAATCATAGGAAAAGCCCACGGATGGGAAGGTTACTGAACCAGACTGAACAACAACATTCACAGAACCACTACCAGCTGGCGTTGTACAAACGACTTTGGTATATGTCACAGATTTGACCTGACACTGTTTACCACCAACTGTGACAGATACGCGGCCAAAAGTTGGATCAAAACCAACACCATCTATGGTGATGTCTGTGCCACCATGGACACTGCCAACGTTTGGGCTAACACCAGTCACCAAAGCGATACATTGTATGGTATCTGAGGTATTAAACCATGCATTACCACTTGGAGATTTGTATACATGGAGTTTATGGCTTCCAGCTGGTGCTCCATATAACACACACCTTATATGGGAATCATTCACTGAGCTTACATTACAAACAGCTGGTCCTATTGCCACCGAAATTTTAGACGAATCGTTGCCAAAATTATACCCTTTTGTGATAATTTCCTCTACTGAGTTTCGGACCTCTCTATCCAGAATATCTTCAACCACCGCTGTGATGGTGCGGTTGTATGAAAAACGACAGTCGGTTTGATTACAAACTGCAGCATCACTATTTATGAGTACGTTTAATGGCCAAGATGTATTCTCTTTAAAGCTGCCCAGCTTACCTGTTGAACAGTCAATTTTTTCATATGTCATATGTGTTATTTTGCATTCAATTAATCCGATTGTAACAATGGCACTCTTGCCTATGAAACCGGAGCCTGTTATTGTAATTTTTGTGCCACCAGCAAGAGAGCCTTGCTTTGGCGAGAAGTCTGATATGATTGCTCGTAATCTAAGGGTTTCATTGACAGGGCTCTTGATTTGTATCAGGGCATTCCCACGGTTATTAACATGCATTGATATACCCATGGGGGTGTTGATGGGTGGTGATTTCGTTGTGTTAATGAGACAGCTCATCTGCGTACCCGTGCTCGAAACTACGTCACAATTGTGCCCTCCTAGTTTCACGTGGTTCTGGCATGGTTGTGAAGAGAAGCCCTTTCCAAGGACAGTTACAACTGTATTTTTTGTAATCCATCGTGGAGTGAAAGACTCGATAATTGGAGTGACGCAAGGAGCATACGTGAATTTGAATGGGTGGCTAGTGTCGGACATTCTGACCTCACTGACATTACCACTGGCATTACTGGAGAGAACTGGATTACAGAATGTGAAGTTTGTTGTAATACCGTTAATACAGTCATCTGCAATACTTGAATTTGATTCACTCTTATTATAAAATGCTTCATAGCCTAAAATAAAACATGGACACAAATGCATGAAAGTTCTCTGAAAAGAAACATTGAGAAGAATCTGTTTACTCAAACACAGGATATGTCCACAGAAAAACCCCACTGTATCCTGTCATCAGTGTCAAGCTATATAACGTCTAGATTCAAGCATTTCTTACTTTCTCGATTCATTGATACAAGTATATTACTTCATCTGTACAGAGTACCAAGTTGCCACAAAATCTTGTCATTTGCTCTACTTAAGTGAGAATGATATCATCAACAGGAATACCATTACACATCACACATCAAGACCCATATCAACAAACATCGTGTTGTGAATAAACTCACCTCCAACTTTCAGGTGTACATTTCCAACATATGCTTTCAATCCACGAACAATGACTCTCCCACTCATAGTTATTCTCTTGCCCGGATCGATCGCTCCACTTGAGAAATGATAAACACCAGGGTTGTCAAATCTATGAATGAATTTCCCACTGGCACCTCGACTGCTGTAAAAGCCACTGCCATCATAATCGGTACCGATTTTCAAAGATTGATAAACACCGATTGATAGTTTTGATAGTGGGTTGCTTGCCCATTGCCACTAAATATAAAAATGCTAGATAAATCTCATGTCTTTGTAAAATGGCAATAGACGATATACTGAAGGTTTATCCATCAAAAATAATTCAAAATACCAGCATTGATCCAAGGGTATATGCTGTCACTAAATGACTTAAAATCAAAGCACTTTCCGTAAAGCTTAAATAGGGTTGATGACTGTTGTGGCATGGTACTACACAAGCACTTCCGAAATTCATTTCTAATGTTGTAATAAGCTGAAATGGAACGCTAGATTGGAGAACAATTCATACCTCGACAGAGTCACCTATGTTGATCTCAACTATAGTTACATTCCAAGCGTAACCAGGGCCATAATCTAAAATAAATCAAAATTAAAAATGTTGCAAATGACAATTACATTAGAGAAATACTGAAGAAGGTAATGAATGTAATATATTAAAATACGACAAATTGTTCTGCTTTAGTTTCCAAGAAGAAAAGTAAATCTATACTAAAAGATAAGAACTGTAGTAACATCTACTTTAAAATAAAGTAAAGAAAAATATAAGATACCTGGATGCCTTGCAGAATTATCAACTACATAAATATTTGAAGCAGCCTTTGTCTTGCATTTGATAATGTCTTTATTTGATGAAATGACGTCACATTTCCTTTTACCAATGGTTACATGAATCTTTGACGCATTTGACACAAAGCCTGCCCCTTCGAGGGTCAGGATTGTGCCACCAAGAACTGACCCGTGGTTAGGATACACATTCTGAACAGACAATATATATTCAACATATTTCAACGATTGAGAGCTCTGAGCAAGACCTTTTCCATTCACTACAACAGCTAGTCGATGCCTTCCTGGTGCATTGGGTGGTGTTGTACAATAAATATCAGTGGCTGAAGAATTCACAACTGCACAAGGTTTCCCACCAATTGTTACTGATGGGTTTGAGCCGTCAATCGAATTCAAAAATGTTCCTTGGATTCTTAATAAGATATTCCCAATTACTGTCAATAAGTCAGATGTGACAGATGTTATTATTGGAGTCAGGCTTGTAGAATACATGAATGCATTAAGCATTGTGACAGTCTCGTCTAATATGGTGATCTAGAACAGAGCGTGGCATAATTCTCATAAATCCCGCTCTTACAAAAGTATGGACCGAGTTAATGCTTAAAACATGCTCGATAAAATTAATCAAGAGACATGTTTGAAATCATACGAAATTCCTTGGAAACCAAGCTAAGAAATAGCATGCTTTTAAGAACATTTGATAAGAAAAAAATTTTAGATTAAAATACGCCGTAACCCTGAAAGGAGTAGGAGTTTGAGGATGAAAACTTTTCTCATCTCAGTACTAGGTATTAATATTGTAGACATCAAGGAATGTTGATCCTTATTCTAAGGAGGGACAAAATTTAAAATATAAAAACAAAACATCATAACAAAATATAAAAGTATAAACAACAACATAGTATGCAACTGATGATCAAACTTACATTCATTGTTTTGTTACCAGCAGTATTTGAACCGGTTATGCAAACAACGGTTGAAACATTTACCGATATGACATCACACAGAACATCACCTAATGATATTTTTACATCAGCAGCAGTATCACCAAAACCACTGCCACTAATGGTTACTCTTGTTCCACCAGCAATACCACCCTCTTTAGGTTCCACTGACGTCACTAGCAGATTATACCTGGCATATGAAAAAGGACAGTCAACATCACCTAAGCTCTCAAAAGTTTTACAATCGATTTTACAACTAAATCATAAAAATGTACATTATCAATCTTTACTTAATTTTCTCATTCACTCATAAAATATTCAATTCATCTATTCATTCATGGATCTCTTCATCCATTAGTTGATGCATTTCTTCATTAATTCATCAACATTAATTCATTCATTATTTCACTATTTATTACTTTACAATTTAATTCACTTCTCATTGCAGCGTTTCCTTTAAATCTCTGAATAGAATATCTCTCTATTCATGATTTCTTATCTACCAAACCAAGTTATTCTCCAAATTGAAGAGTTGTCTGCAAAATAACCAAAAATCGTGTTACGTACCTAAACGTTGCTGAGCCACCACTCCCCATTGCATATCCCTTTCCATTTACGTGCAGGCTAACAGTATGGGTGCCAGCTTGTGAGTATCCTATGTTAATACAATAAACGATAAATTAGAAAAGATCAAATAGAGGAACGCTTGGATACCACGTTTGGTAGGCTCAGTAACAAGGTTGATGTCATAAAACAAGAGGCAAATGGTCGCTACTATACAAAGGTCGTTTCATATAACGGTGCAATTTTCAAATGAAGAAACTGAAGGACTGTAAAGGAACTGCGTATATCTACAGTTGCAATGATGCTGGTGGTCCTAACAAAAGTCAAGCTTGTACTGAAGTGAATGAAAATGCACCCTGGCAGATGTAAGAAATAAGACACGGAGAAGAGTGTATTGTTCTGCATAGACAACTCAAAGCTTTACAAATTGCAACACATTTGAAGAGCCCAATACATTTATGATATCATAACTTATTTACAAAATTCTCAGTTCATTCGTAATATACACACATATTGGATATACTTCAAATTGTCGATTTTCCTCTAAGAGCATTTTGCTTTCTTTTCAATATGGGGCTAATGAACCTTCCTCAAATCTTTCAACAAGTTCAATTTTAGTTTATGAAAATGCATTAATAGTTAGTGATATAATATCTGCAGGGAATGAAGCCATGGGATGGAACTGACCAAATTTAAACCACAATGAAATGAGATAGATCACTGATCAACAAACATACCAACACAACAGGAAATCGAGGTGGAACTGCTATTGGTAACCTGGCAAGCAACTCCACTTATTGTAACATTGTTCTCTGCAGCAACACTACTGAATCCTGAACCGCTTATTGTAATGACAGTGCATGTACCAGGTGGTCCACCGTGTCCGCTTGATGGGCTAATCGATGTGATTTTTGGTGTCCAAGAATCGCTGTATGTGTACGAGCAAGTGTTGTTCATACATGCAGAGACTATATTATTGATAGTGACAACAACCTGCAAGGAAGAAAGTTAAATTGCACTCATCTTTCTTCGACAGCAACTCATAACACGTGACAATGAGAGTGCAGTGACACAAAATAATCGCATTGCAAGAAGAAATATGAAGTCAGACTCTAATTCGTAGGTTTCTGTCACCAAAATTTTGCAATTACTTACAAATACTGTTAATTTAGAATTTTTTTAAATGTAAAGACAATATTGACCGCTTGATTGCTTAATAATATTGGGTAACATAAGATGGTTTACTTCCAAAGCCATAATAAATGTGCCGAGATTCAACAACTGCTCAAATTTCTGCTTTTATATACCTGAGGCTTCTTTTCAGGTAGACGAAGGAACTCTCCCGGAATAGGAGCCATTAAAACACCACCATCTTGTCTTCTTGTAACACTCATAGTTACGCTGTTACCTGATAACAAACTTCCATCTGCAACAAATTCTGGTTTATTTCCTCCAATCGCAATCCATTCCACGTCCCAATAATATCCAGAACAAGTACCGCTGCGCTTTACGGACAATTCACCGCTGCGAAGATCTCTCTGAAGTTTAGTTGCAAAATCGGTTGCCAAGATATCTGCAGCAATTTCTAAAATGAAACAGCAAGAGTAGAATTTATTCAAATGGTTTTCTACCGGAATGGAAAACCTTCAAACACATTCTGTGAGGATCTATATCTGGCTTTCGCCTTATGATCTTCACATTGCTTGACAGAGTCAAATAGAGGACATGCATTTGCAAATACAACAGCACATATATCGTAAAGGTTCTTGCTAACACCATAGCCAAAAAGTTATGTCACTGAGTAATGAATTAACAAAGCTCAGTAAATGCCAACTTTTGGAGAAGGTAAGATGAAATGCCTATTCAATCAATTCAATTGACAAACTGTACAAAAGTAGAGAACAGTGTAAAAGGAAACGCCAATGAAAACAAAACTATTTATGATATAAAAGATAAACATGGTAATAAATGAACAATGCTTACCTACCTTCAATGACTATACCTTCATATGACAAACTGAATGTCCCTTCGACAGGACGACTTGCCGCTTGTACTTGCTCAACAGAAACCACGGCAGATGATGATGGGAGTGCAAATGATTTCTTTGTAGCTGTTTGGTTGAGCGTGGTTGACCCATTCACTCCAATGAGGCCAATATTTGTTCTACATTTGGTTGGCTTCATCGATATTTCCCAGCATCCACTACTTCGTTGGATGACGTCAAAATCTTCAATCAACGCTCCATTGGGTTGGGCAGCAGGAATAGCAGACAAAACTGAAACGGAGGAGGAGATTTGAGTCATGTCTGTAAGAGATAACAGTCCTACTGCACAGTAATGACAAATATTTTCAAAAAAGCACTGCCAAATTATCTAAAAACCACATAGTCAGATCAAAAAGACCTTCCGCAAGGGATGAGCAACTTACCACTTATATCTGTACTTCCAATCCAGACATCATCTAAAAGAATATAATCACTGCCAGACCCATCTCGGAATACTTTGATAAAGTCTAATTTGAGATTTGGCTTAGATGAAATTCTCTGTTGTACCCAAGAATCTCCTGACACTAAGGCGTGTATATCAATACAAATGTAGTTCCATCGGTCTAATTTACTTGCTCTTGCGAATGAATAAGAACGCTCAGCGGCAGTTGTTTCGAGCTCTGTGTTTTGATATTTGAACCGTAATCTGATGCTGCTGGAAATAGCTCCCATGTATCCAAAACAAAGCTAAAAAGATAAAGTTACAAACAACTAATATATATATATATATATATATATATATATATATATATATATATATATATATATATATATATATATATATATATATATATATATATATATATATATATATATATATATATATATATATATATATATATATATATATATTAATATCACAAATAGATATCGCTGTGTGCTCGTCTTACATATGCCTATATCGCTGTTTACGTTGTTGCAACGTCAATATAAAATATACCGAGCGGTCTAGATTCTGTTTCTTAACCTGGCATCTAAAACGTACCTATGAAATATATTTCTATATTAATACATAAGTCAATGCCAATGTTTGAAACTAGAGATTCATTTTGAAACTAGAGGTTGGTATCAAAAACTGTCAATTTAGCATCAATTGTGTGTCAATGCACTGGCATAACTAACTATGTCATTTTAAGGCAACCATTTCGCAAAGATACACTGGCTTAGCTAACTACAAATTTTTATGGCAACCAACCTGGGAAGATGTGAAAATCAAAAGTTTAAGACGTACTTTATTATGGGTTTTCAAGTTGAACGTTTTCTGAAGTATACCATTCTTCTTTGAAAGATCAGCTTTATATAGATATACCCATGATGCGTCAATATTCAATGATTGCCTCCCACACAGTGGTCTTATTGATGATGTCCTGCTTCCATATTCATTGTTCTCTTTCAAACCTTCGAAACTTTGAAAGTAATGACCATTGCCTAAACAGAAACAATATCCGAAACTTCATGATTGTCACAAAACTAGCTGCAAATCCAGAATCAATCATAAAAAGATTTCAACATCAAATTTGAAATCTGGTTGAATCAATCGAAATCATTAATCAAGACCAACTGGATCATTAGCAAACACGTTGGCAAATCGCATCTGTAGAATTTTTTGTATTTTCATATGTTAATATGCATAATATATTAATGATAAATTCAGCTGTTGAAAATTCTCTAACACATTGCCTACGTCATAATTACACGCTATCGGACTCACTTGTACGCTGAGAATAAGTGCATTCCCATGAGAACATCTCTGCTAACTCCTGCTTCACAGAGGACGCATTAGCAATTGATGAAATAGGGCTAGAAACCCGGCCTCCATACGAAAGTCGAAACGAGGTCTCACTTGAAGATGAAACATTTACGACCTGAGAGCAAATGATAGAATTCATGGCTATTGTTTTGTGATAATAATAACAATAAAAATAAAAATAAAAATTAACAATAAAAATTTATGACATTTCCTGAAATTATCGAGCAGAGAAATGATAAGTCAATTTTACAGAATCAAAAATTTAATCAATGAATCAGTTAGCTGATCAATCAACCACTTGATGAATAAATTCACTTAACAAAACAAATTTCTCAATTTCTGTCCTCACCTGTTTTTCTTCCAAATAAACAGAATTGATTCTGACTCTCTGCTTTTCATTATAGCCACCAGCTACTTGTCCTGCTGTTCGTTTGGTTTTATCGACTAGTACTGCCATCTCTGCATGATAACCACCACCATAATCAAAGAAATCTAACTCATAATAGTAAGGCTGCCCTTTAAGCAATTTCCTTTTCGTAGATTTTTGGCTTGCATATCTGAAATAGCTATTATGAGAATATTTCGGTGTTGAAGCGATGATACTCTGTGAAAATAAAAATGAAACAAATCCTTTCTTAATAATTAGCAAGATGAAAATTGTATACAACATTTAATGGTTGCAGACAACATACCTCTTGACTATATGCAACGTAATTTGTAGCATCTCATAAAAGCGGTCTTAATTATCGCCAAGAGTACATAGAGAGATAATGATGAATATAAAAACGAGTGGTGGTAACTAGTAAACCCTTTGACTGACAACATGGAAAGTAACTTATGCCACACGATGATAGAATCTATGAATGCTAGGTAAATAAATGCTGTGATTGTAGGTAAATTATGATGCTAGGTAAATAATTGTTAGAAAAGGATCTTTATTTAAAGATCAATGCTTAAAATTAAATAATGAAGAGTTGTAAGGTTACTATTTCTCATTACTTTGAAATTAATCTGACTTTCTAATAAGGTCAACCCTAAACTTTAGCAATGAGCACAAAATGTCCTTAAGGATAATTATAATTTTTTTAATGACCTACTTTGATTCATCTTTAAAATGGTGTTGCTATTTATTTGTTAATATAATTTGAAAGGATGTTGTTGGAAAGAAATAAAGTAAATTCTAATTTTAATTCCTTCTTGATTTGCATCTTTTATATTCGCGATAACGTCTGCTATTGTAACTACCTAGCTGACTGGAATTTCATGATTTCTCCTTGCTAGAAGCATCATCATATGTTTATAAATATACAAAAAATATTTTGTAATTTTGCAAATATCGTTCTTCTTAAGGGCCATGTTGCAGTTTAATTGTCTTTCTTGTGATTCTGTTTATTTTTCTGGAAATGGGTAAATATGTTTTTGATCACTTGTTAAGTGTGTGTGTGTGTGTGTGTGTGTGTGTGTGTGTGTGTGTGTGTGTGTGTGTGTGTGTGTGTGTGTGTGTGTGTGTGTGTGTGTGTGTTTTGTGTGTGTGTGTGTTTTGTGTGTGTGTGTGTGTGTGTGTGTGTGTGTGTGTGTGTGTGTGTGTGTGTGTGTGTGTGGTGTGGTGTGTGTGTGTGTATGTGTGTGTGTGTGTGTGTGTGTGTGTGTGTGTGTGTGTGTGTGTGTGTGTGTGTGTGTGTGTGTGTGTGTGTGTGTGTGTGTGTGTGTGTGTGTGTGTGTGTGTGTGTGTGTGTGTGTGTGTGTGTGTGTGTGTGCTACCTGTAAAGCTGTGGTATTGGAATCTATGATCTATGTTTGAAGAGCAGCTAGTGTGATTGAGATTTCATAATTGCTAGCAAACAACACTCAATCAGCCAATTAGTAACCAATCATTCAGACAGCCAGTTAGCAAAACGTAGTTCACTAAAATGTTTCTGAAACAATACCTAACAGCTTCACTAACAAAATATTTCCATTTACATAAGAGCAGAGTTCTGAATCACACAAAAATTGATCAAAGGAAGATGCATACAATTATTTTACAAGAAGTCAGAAACTCTACACTCAATCATCTAGTCAGCTAATTTAGTTAATTAGTTAGTTGGTTAGTTAGTGAGCTAAATTATGGTAAGGATTGCATACAAGTCTTCATCGATCAACATATCTCAGGCCTGAAAAGTGAAAGTGCGAGAAAATAACCGACCCGAACGGGATTCGAACTCGCAACCCCTGACTTTGTGCACGTCATGTGCTCTACCAATTGAGCCATCGGGCCACGCTTTTAAAAGCCTTGTTCAAGGATAGGCTGTTTGCTCGCACTGCCCCTCTCCTAAGCAATTTGCACAAGGGAGCCATCGCAGCTGCATCGCAATGTGCACTGGGCCTGCTGTTGAGAGAGGAATGTCCACGCGGGGCCATCGCAGCCCCATCGACAGGACAGAGTTGAAGGAAAGTATATCTCAGGCGTTCTCTTACTATAGCGGTCAGTAACAATGACTGATTACATAAGAGACAATATAAACAAAAGTTACCTTATTTGAGGCCGATTTTGATTGGCTCATATACAATCGTCCAACATCATCGTTTTTAATTAGAAATGTGTACATCCCTGTGTGTGGGGGCACAAAAAATCCAGTAAACTTTCCATGGCTGTGTTCCATTTTTGGCCACTTTGTGTCATAGAATGAAATTGTATCACGCAAAATGTGTCTGCTGTATAATACGGACGATTTATTAAACTTTGAAAAATCAGAGAAGCTCCTAGCTCTTGATCCATTCCAAATGTCCATTACAAAGCCACGGGCGCCTGATGAGAAAAACAACAATAATAATGGTTTGTATAGTAAACAGAATCACAAAAAAAATTTACAAGGAATCAAAAGTCTAATGATTATCGATTCCAAGGTACAAAAAAAGTGCAAATTAGGGTAGTATTGGGTTTAATTTCTTATGAAGTAAACGCCATAAGAAGTGCAAGCTCCACTAAAGAAAACAAATTCAACACACTTCTTTGTTGCTGTCATTACACACAAAGAGTCAACAATTGTTGCAAACAATGCTTGTAAAAAGCAAATTGTTGAAAGCATATGAAGGTGACTACATAATCAAACAGATATAATTGAAAATGAATGGAAAGCAAAGAAATGCACATAACAATACAATATAACGTACAAATAACAGGGTTGAAATTAAAGTAAGATCCCTTTTCAAATCATATAGATACAAAAAATTACAAAAGGACAATAAATTAATTGGAAGATTCATTCATCATATGAAACTACTACAAATGAAAAGGATTTTAGTTTACACAACGATAAATTAACTCATACCTGTGTATGGATATCATTCATTATATGATATTGCAAATGAAGGCAATATAGTGAGTAGACAAATAAACTCATACCTGGGTACGGATCGGATGCATTTGCTGGTGGTAAAGGTGCCTTGCCTGTTATACATTTAATTTCGGTTTTTGAAGCCGAAATTACTTTGCATGGTATCCCTGCGGGAAATATGAACCAAAAAGGTTAACCAAGCACAGATATTGGAGAGGACGGAAGAAATACGGGGAATAGAGGAATGACAATCAGATATTGTAAAATGGGGGCATTGGGCGCAGTGAAATGATTTTTCTCCTATGGGCTTACCATAGTTGTAGATACAAAACATTGTACAGTCAGAAGATGTCATAAGTATTCCTAAACAATCTTGGCTATAGTCTATTCGAACCAAAACTTTAAGCAAAACAGAATGAAGTCACCATACCTTCAACAGTAACATTGACACGTGACATTGTATCTGTAAAGTATCTTCCCGTTATTGTTATCGTTTGTCCTCCCATTCTGCTGCCAATATTTGGAGTGATTGTTGATACATCTGTAAAAAACATTGAAAAAAATCAGTCAATAATGAGCTCTGCATACATTCGGTGTTTCCTAAATGTAATGCTATTACACGTATTGTCCTCCACGTGGCCGAAAGACTTTTTGACATTTTATCAGATATTATAGACTGGTGGTAAACTACACAAACGGATATCATTTCTTCACCCAAGTCTACAGCGTATCCTAGCTGGGATCCCAAATGTCCTGCTTCATAAAGAAAACCCTTACTCTAAATAGTTGAGGAGCAAGTTTTCCAGTTCTCTCTTCCTTCCTCCAAACCGTTACTCTAACTAAATTGACGTCAGCGATCATTTTTCGTACATGCTACACTCACTAGTGCTTAGTCATCTAGCATTTTCAGTTATTTTGATAATCAGCCAATGTGAAAGAGGCCACTCTATTCTTCTTCTTTTGCTGCTATTTCTATCCTGTCCTTTCTTAGAGGTTCCAAAAACAAGCCTTAACAGATGCTTATATATTTTAATTCCTATCTCAGATAGTGAAGATATCTTTGTTGCCGCGGCAAGAAGACTTCCTTGGGATGTTCCAACACGACATGTCAATAACATGATAATGAAAATGCAATATTCAGGGTATATAAAGAAATTCCGGTATGAAGTAGTGCAGTCTGCCTTGAAGGCATACGATGATAGAGTATCAGCTGATGAGAGTGGAATAAGACCTTTGTACAGACCGAGAGAATGGAAAACCAAAGAAAGAGCAATTGAAAAGCAGAGAAAGAAAAATAATTGGTATAAAACAAGAGGTGATGATGCAGTCATCTTTATACCTGCCACTCCAAAATAGGAGCAGCAGAGAAGATACACGGAAGAGATGAAAGCAAGTGGTCTCAAAATCAAGGTAATCGAACAGACAGGCATCTCCTTAAAGAGACTCCTGCAACGATCGAACCCCTTTAAGAGTAAAATCTGTGGGAAAGCCGACTGCATGGTATACATTAATGGGGGAAAAGGCCCCTGTGATGTTCATGGAGTAACCTACAGCGTCACCTGTATGGAATGTGTAAATACCAACGGAAAAGAACAGACTTATATTGGGGAAACATCACGCAATACTTATACAAGAGGAAAAGAACACTTAGCATCTCTAGCGAGGAAGGAGGAGAGCTCTGTTCTTTGGAAACACAGCAAAGGCAAACATAATGGGCGTATACCACGGTTTTGTATGTCGGTTATGGGGCAATTCAAAAATGATGCAATGCTACGGCAAGTTTCAGAGGCAGTGATGATAAACAAGGAAGGAAAGGAAAACACCATGAACAACAAAAATGAATGGAATTACATCACTTTATGTGGCGGGTTGAATAATCCACATCGATATAGCTGTTCTATTGAACATTTCAACTTTAAGAACACTGTTCTACTGAACTTTTTATCTTTATCAACTGATGAGGGCCAGAGCGTCGAAACATGTTTTTACAAAAATGCTATTTAGTTATAATACTAGTGTATTGAAGGAGTATAAAGGCTCATATAGACTATATACAAGATTTGAGTAAGTAGCTTTGATAATGTATCTCTGATAGCCCAAGACAAAATAAATATTATTAACCTATGTAGCTTTGACATCCATCAATTTAGGCTTACCAGCATATGTTTGAAATGTATATGCATCATCAGTTCCATCAATCAAATACGCGCTTTTTTCTCTCTTTGAGCGGCCATTGTCTGACACAATGAAAGAAGAATTCCACGAACCTGTTATGAAAGTATGAATCATAACATGATTATTCTATTCAATCAAACGAGATGATATATGATATGACATGATACTGTTTACTTTATTTAGTTCATGTTCATAGTTGGCCATAATTAGCTGTATATAGCTATAATTATTATCAGTAATAGCCAACTTAGAATAGATTATTCATTATCATTTTATTATATATGATACAATATATGATATAATATGATATGATATGATATGATATGATATGATATGATATGATATGATATGATATGATATGATATGATTGATATGATATATGATATGATATTATATTATATATGACATGATATGTACGAAATGATATAATGTGATATGATGTGATGTGTGTAATATGATATGATGTGAATGATATGATATGATAGATAAGATATGATATATGATATGATGTGATCTGATGTGATGTGATGTGACGTAATATGATATGATAAGATATGATATGATAGGATATGACATATGATATGAAATGACATCATATGATGTGATGTGATGTGATGTGATGTGATGTAATATGATATGATAAGATATGATATGATATGATATGATATGATATGATATGATGATATGATATGATATGATAGGATATGAAATGATATGATATGATGTGATGTAATATGATATGATATAATATGATACGAAATGATATGATATGATTGATAAGATATGATACGTGATATGATATAGTACGGTCGATACATGATGATATGGTTTAACACCATTCCCAATCCATTATACAGCATCTGGAAAAATATAAATTGCAAAATGGGAAATTCAGTAATTACGGCATACCAACAGTTTTTGTTGCTGGTTGGCATTTGAACCATCCTGAACACCTTACTCCATCACATGACATATCAGCACCAATACTAAGAAAAGGGCCAAATACCAATGAAAAAGTGATTTAGCTACACATTCTAACGAAACCAATTCTTGTGCATTAGACGAAGACAAAAACAGAGGGCTGAACAAAAGCTTAAAAATTTTCCACTCAGGTGAAATATATCAAATCAATACAAAAAATAGTCCCTTTACATACAGCTCATCCGTGGCAACATCAAAAGGTTCACAAATTTCATTGCCAAGGAAAGACCTGAAAAAAGGAAATTGCACACTTAAATATAGCTGAGTCTTTATTGGTAACTCTCTCACAAGAACAAACCAATTCATTGTTTAAGTACTTTGCAAATAAAGGGAATAGAATGAATAAGTGGTTGGGAAGGCTGCTTGACAGACTAACAGCTTATCTATTGATTGGTTGACTGATTGATCGACTGGCTGAATGATTGATTGATTCGTTCATTCATTGACTAACTACATGATTGACCAATTTCCTTATAAGTACAAAGGATCAATTCTACACATACTTGCTGATCTCTCGCTTGTGGTAATCATAGTCTTTGGACAAACGGCTGATCTGAATCGTCTGAATCAAACCATAAACAGTTATGACGTCGCCTACAAAGAACAAAATTGTGCAATAACATTTAAAAAAACCTCCAATAAACTTTTGTCTTATGTTTCTCCCTCTCAAATTCGTTCTAGTCAGCTGTTGAATCTTCATAAGGCACTTCAACCAATGGTTTTGCCTTAAAAACTCAGCGATGGAAAATCAAGTTTACCAATAAAAACCTTGGTCTTCACCCCGACCTCCATTGGAGGTTCTGCAGTCAAGACCAAGACCACAGTAGTCATTTCATGAATTCACTATTTTGGACCAGCAATGCCTCGCTTCCCTCAGAAATAATCCTTTATTTGGATTACTGCTACAGACAGGTAAGACTAGTAAAAGGTGAACTAAAAGGAGAGAACAACCTGTTTCATTTAACTAATATGTGTATAGAAGGACCACCAGCAAAACATTGGCTTGTCCGGAAAGTGAGCGCTATTATTTGTCTGTCAAAAATCGATAAATGAGCCCTGTACTAAGGTTCTTCAAGGAGTGACCAGATTCTTATCTCTGTCAAAGACAGGCCCACCCAGTGAAGGGGGCGTGAGGGGTATCACATCCCCTGGAAAAACACTTTGTCCGCAAAACTAGCTTCCTATCGTCAAAACGCATGACTTTTACTAGATAGTACTTGTCGGCACAAACTTTCACAGACATGTCCAGTAGGTACCTAGAATACAGTCGGCAATACTAAATGCAACTTGAAAAGTGTCAGCTGTGCTTCATACATCACACCAATTCCTTGGATACCACGCCTATGTCTCCCCAAAAGCATCATCTTCGCTACGGCTCTGATCACAAGTGACATACAAGGAAAGATTCCTACCTGGTAGGCCACTCCGTGGGTCAACCATTGAGATTGAAGGTGTCCAATAGTTTTGATACTGGAGAAAGAAAACAAGAAATTGTATGACAGGCTATTCCCAAAATTCACCTCTTGGCATTTTGATTGCAGTGAATGAAAAACATGCTAAATGGTGATTTTCATGGCCATAACTAAAATCCTCACCAAAATTGGTTTTAAAACTAATGGTCAATTCATCCAGGAGACGAACTTCATTCCAGTCTTACTGGCAATGGATAATTCTCATGTTCCCATTTCCCTTCCCCCCTTCCCCCTCCCCCTCCCCATGAACAATGTTGATCTCTACGTAGCAAATCACAATCTACCAGTCGGTAGTTAAAGGTGTCGTCAAGGTAGAACAACATCTTCATAGATCAACATTGTATAAGGGGGGGGGGGGGGAGGAGGGGGAAAATTCTGTGAGAATTTATAAAGTGTTACAATTATATTGGCGAGGATTGTGGTAAGAGTTTCAGCTCTCCTATACCAATATCAGCACTTCAAAAAGGTCTAAGACAAAGTGCAATTCCTTCTTAAGTCAGAGTTAAAGACCTACCTTGAAAGTACACATTCCACCACAAAATGTTCCAGGTTTGTCATCATTCAACCATTTACCATCAACTTTTACTTTCACTTCGTAATCAGTATCAGGAATGGGTCCAGCCCTGCAAAGTACAAGAAGAGAACCTTGAACACATGGAAACAGATGCTTTCTATAATGCAAAGACTTAACAAATTTGCCTCAAAATAACAAGAAGAAATATCCCTGCCATAAACATTTTCTGTTATTAAACTTTGACAACTGTCAATAAGTAAGCCAGCAAGAAAACATATTCAGTATGCATAAATCGCTTTGAATTTTTGCCCTATAAAACTTTTGGATAACAACCTAAACTATTGGTACGGCACAATTACCATAGGTAAATAGGACCTGGACTGAGCTTCGAGAGGCGAGGTAAGGCAAAATGAGCTAGGTTACCAGTAAGAGAGAGAACAATCAAAGATGAAGAAATATTCACAAATGAAGACTTACTCGGGGTATAGAAAGCAGGAGCAACTGTCCTGATGCTCTATCAAAGCAGTTTATCACCTCTCAAAGGCAGGGGTGTTTTCCTAAAAAGTTATGAAGGGGGACTGAGCCGTATAGGCCACTTCTGAATAACACACACATGACCACACCCAGATTCTATTCAAACTGTTCAAGCTATCATGCATACAAGGTTGTACAAAAGGAAAATGCTGCAGTAAAAAGCTGGGTCATTCTACCAAGCTTTTAACTTAGTCCCCAAAAGCTTTCCTAATAGTAACAAAGGGGGCTGAGTCCTGAGCCCCTTCCATGGCATCCTCGCTCTACTTGCTCTAAGGGGTATTGATTGTCAAGTGTAGTTAACATTAGGAACGACTAAGTATGAATTGCATCTAGCTAACTCCTGGCACGTTCTCTAACTATCATTATAACTCAGTATATCATTACACGTTTTTTTATATAAGAACATCGAATTTCGACGAAGTCTAGCTATGTTCTTAACGTTTTTGGTTTGAAAGCTTAAATTGTTCTCAACATGTTCTTAATTTCCTTGTTTCTAAAATGTGCACTGATTTTCGCTGGCGTCTTTTTGAGAAGGCCGGCTGTCTCATCACTGGTTACGGATCGGAAGATGGAAAATTACTCCTGAAGGCTTGCCAGGCTAGAAAGTGCCACCTCCACTCGATTACATGGAGTCATCAACCGCACCACCAGAGTCAACAACGCTGAGCCAGTATCTGTTGACCCTGAAGTTATGGTGATTTCGGAAGATGATTTAAACGAAGGAGAAGAGAGCCAGGTTGCCGAGGAGTTATTTGATGATGAAAATATAGGCGATACGATCATGAGCTTGTTGGAAAGACTGTAAAAGTTTTGTATGAAAATGGGTGGTTTTCAGGGAAACTCAAATATTTCAGCCAAAAAAATGTCGTTACTGTGTTTTCTATAAAGAAAAGTCAGCTGACTTGATGGATATCAGTGAGATTGGTGGGGTTCACATAATATTAATGTGAAAAGAAAAACAAGAGACTCTTTACTGCAAATATTTGTTGCATTTTCCTAGTCTTTTATTTGTATTTTACTTTCCATCTTATGTTTTTTGAAAGAAAGTTATGAAGCCTTGTCACGTTCTTAACATGCTCTTAACGTTTTGGCACTTAAAGTCTTATGTTCTTATATGGTTTGTCCTTATAGAAAAAAACGTGTACATACAAAACAACAGCAACCACATAAGGTTGGCATGTGAATCGACAAAACAGGGGGGATACATCATGCTATACCACTTACTGTGTTTCACAAAGAATTCTGTTCTCATTTGTATCAGTCATGACAATATCACAACCAAGGATGTCTCTGGTAACCGTGTTAATAAATATAACTTGGTTTCCTTTTGTAGCATCTTTGAAACTGAACTGGTTTGGGGAGAAACCTGAGAACAAGGAAAACTGAATTCATGATAACGCCTGTAATTGAAAATAAAATTCAATCTGCAGGGTATGATAATTGTACACAAATGCGCTACCTAATTATGAAGAAAACAAGAAAACACTGATTTATTGTCACTTAAGCTGAGCAATTACTCTCAAATAGCATTTTAGTCTTCTTCTAGTGTGTACATATACAAGCAAATATATACATACAACATCTTTGCAAAAGTGAGAAACCAATGAAAAACAAACGAAAAGGTAGGCCACATAAGCACAGAAATATAGCTAACGAGCAGTTTCTACCTTCTCCTCTGATTTGCAGCAGTGTTCCTCCTCGGAAACTTCCACGACTTGGAACAAGTTGTTTGACGCGGCCTAACAAATTCAAATAACGAAAAAATTACCGCCATGTTGTCGTTGCTTGTAAGAAACTCCCACAAGAATGGAGCGACCGATGTCAAAATTATGAGTATACGGAAAATTCAGAGCTGCAAATTATTCTCACTGATACTAAATTGCGGGATTATGAATATTATTCTTAATATTATTTCTTAATATATATATTATTCTTATGAATATTATGAATATAACCTAAATGCAACTGAAGCGCATGTATAGATAGCAGGCACTAAATTATGCATATTATGTTGCTATCCTTTAATGGGAAATAAATTAACGGGAAATAAAATGTATATATAACACTTTATGTAAAGATGATCTTTTTAACTAGCTTTGTGGCGTAATATGCACAAATTATTCTCTAGAAATGCACAAATTATTTTCAAAACTGCACATTATGTGGAGAATTGTACATTTAAAAAAAACCTGGTTTGTGAGTGGATAGGAGACAGTGAAGGACAAAACTACGATAAATCAGTGCAGCGGCGGAGGGGCAGATATCGGACTGGGGGGCTAAGAAGTGCGTACATGCGTGAATGCACGCATTATTTTGTTTGCAACCGGATATAGCCCCACAGCCCCACGTTTCCGTGGCGCGCGTCTCAGTCTGTGCATATGCGATGCTCTATTGTTGACTTTCAGGAGAGAGATCCTTTGTAAACAAGAACCCCAGCATTTGCAACCTTTGACCCTGCTCGCATACCACTTGGCAATGTAAGAATCCTGTCATATTGTCTCCTTGCAAAGCAAACCTTTAAAACCCCATAATGAGCCACAAACTACTTATTTCCTCGACGGAAGGCTCAAGAGAAACCCCAGACACTTGCAAGTATTCAATCAACAACGAAGCAAAGAGGGACAATTTCCGAATTCCAAAATCATGCAAGACAGTGCAACATTGATGAAGTTGTATGAGCTTACCACTTGCAACTACCAAAGTGACCAGGCTGGATATTCCTGCAAGAAAAACCAATCGTGTTACTGGCAGTGCCATTTCTATGGTGCCATCACCTGTGTAAGTAGCTGAAATAAATTAAAGAACGCTGGGTATTGCGTAACACCCACGCATTTCAATGTTGACAGACAACAACAAGTCCAAAATGCTCCTTCATGAGGCATTGTTTTTTGAAGAACTTGTGTACAAGTGCTGCTCGATTGCTGCTGTTCGTGTGTCTGTTCGAATCATTGAATACACGGTTTTTTATAAGAAATAAGTATATAAGAAACATGAGGTTCAAATTAGGCAAAAATTGAGAAACAATTAAGAAACACAGGCAGGCTGAGTTTCAAAAGTAAGCTTGAAAAATCTGTTTTTGCGAGAAAGTTGTTAACTGAACTGGAAACAAAATGCAAGCAATATCCGTCCCTCTCAAATGTTTTAGTAACTAAAACTTCAATTTCTTGTCTCATAGTTGCTTTGTTGTTATAGGAAATATCAGGCATTTTAAGAAACACCTAAGAAACATTCAAGGCTGGATTTGACAGAATATTAAGAAACATCCAGGCTGAAGGGAGAAAGTTGCTTATTATATAGAAAGACAAATAGAAAAGAATAATAAAAACTCAAATAGGCAAAAATCTAAGTAGTAATGAAGTTTGAGCTTTGCATTGCTTTAAACATATTCTTAAATTCCCGCGATTTTGAGCCTTGGTAGTATTATAGACTATAGTCCTGTACAAATGGGTGTATCTGCAGATAGAGGACATTTAAATTTGACTGACATTATCAAGGTATGGTGATCTCTCTGGACAACCCTGTCCCAAAAATCCTTGGTTCAAGGAGGGGTATGCTTGGCAGGGGAAGGACAGGAAACGTGAATATATTCGATTTGAAATTCAATTTTTGTGTAAATTCATAACACTGTTATCAAAGTTATTCATTTCTAGTAAAAAACCTCCCCTTAAGCATATTCCTACTAATTATTTTAGACAGGACAGAGTTCAGTAACTCCCCCAATATTTTCGACCTATGATTGTGCGTGCGTAGCATACGAGATTAAGCAATGGACGATTCTGGGTACGTCCCATAAATGTGTAAACAAAGGACATGGAAGTATGACGTTCAACACATCCCGTTGTTGCTATAGACAACGGTGAGGAGAAAACTTCTTGTTTAATACACTGAATCATTCAGATTAACATGATCAGCAATTATTTTCATAACCAAAAAAATAATCAGCATCAATGTGAATGAGATTTTTATCGCTACTGATAAAAGTGCATATGGTAGCCCAGAAAGGAAACTAGCTCTTAAAGGGAGCGGTCATTATTTATGACCAGGGTGGGGACTGAAGATAAAATGGTGGGGTAACTCAAAAAATAAGCTGTGTTAGGTGGGGTAGAAGAATAATTTTTGACCACAGGGGTAGCGTAAAAGCATATACGATATCTAAGCATAACTGCATCCTTGTTTTACTGTTATCCTTTGGTGGGGTAAGGAAAATTTGACTTTAGCAAATGGTGGGGTAACATTTTTTTGAGGGCACATAATATGTTCTCTTCAGTCCCCACCCCGGCCATAAATAATGACTGCTCCCTTACAATATTTGTTAAATCATCAGAGCTAGAAATTTTATATTTCGATTTCTAAGATTTTTACATGCCCTGGCCTTAGAGGCTAATATGAATATCTCTTATAAAATTCAGGACAAATATGTCTTCTATCAACTGTTGTTTACATATTATTCGCTTATATCCTCGATAATCCAGAAAAACTTTTTCTTCATCACAAGTAATTGTTACTTTGTTTTCAAGCACTATCACCTGAGATAACGTGATTTGTCTCTTGTTGTGAAAGGCTTGCGATTTCGATCGGCATGTAAGAATACATCTTGTCACCCTAATTAAGGTAACATACTGTTTGTAGTTGGAATGAGACACCAAGGAGCCATCTTGTAATGTTCTATTGCATAGGAAGAATCCACTTAACAGCTGCATTTACCAAAATCAAATGCTTCCGCTGTTTGCATCGGGACAATTGACCGTTTTTCAGAGGCCTGTTTTTCATCAGTATTCATGGAATAAATTATGCGAATTGCCTGGCCTTGAACTAGCAGCTCAACCAGCAATGTTTATTGCTTGAAAAGAGCACAAAGTGATCATCATCACTTTGCTCAAATAGGCCATTTTATGAATGATGGTGGCGAAAATTTACGAGAGACGTAGCTGCATTTACTTAGCAGGCAGTACAAGCTTTAGACACCTAATAAAGTCCACATTCTACTGTCATTACTATAAGTTCTCTTGCACTTGGAAATGCAGTATGAATATCGTCACCAAAGCTGATGTGCAGATCTGTCAGAGAATATTCTTCTCTTTTAACCTTACTTCTAATCAGCCACTTATCAATCAAAGTGTCTGCAGCTGTTTTTTCATAAGATTCGTGGTACTTATTTGCTACCCTTCGTGGTACTTTGCTACAGTGTTTCCAAAAATCTCAATTTTTTTAAATAACCACTTTCAAAAGCACTTTGAACCTACGTTTTTGCGTTAAGACATTTGGACACTTTCGCTAAAACAGATCTTTTGTCCCTCCGCTTTTATACAAGGACATGGCAGTGTCAAAAAACAAGCTTGCAACATTATAGGATACTACAAACTAGCATCACGCATTTAGTTCTATCATGGGGGGGGGGGGAATAGCTCGTAAATAGGTTCTTAATAGTACTATTCTTCAAAATACCCATTACGTAAAGGCAGATTCATACCCCCAAAATCACAAATTTTCAAGGCAATGCTGAGTATGAAATCAAAAAACATGGTTGCGAATTCTTTTCGAGTAGTTCCAGAGCTCTACGATAAAAAGTCGTCTTTTGCATATTAGGAATTGGCTCATCCCATCGCAAATCACTGCTAGCAACAACTAGCAATTCAATTAACAACCTGCACCAATAGACCAGCACGAAAGATCTGAAACTCGCAAGAGCCAATCACAATAGATCCACCATTGTAGATGCAAAGCAATCAGCATTTTAAACGCTTTGCAAAAAATGTAATTGCTGTAAAACTGAAGAAAATAAACAATCATCGTAAAATGGACAAGACTGGGGTAATGTAATGATGGGTTATATTGAAAGCGAAACATACCAATGGATACGAATATCAATGACGAAACATGGAATCCCTTTCCCATCTCAGTCGTTAAGTCATAACAACTATAGTTCTTCTTTCTCGTCTTCTGGCTAAATCTATAAGTTAAGACTATTACTCCTTATCTAGACATACGATACACAGCAATTTAGATGTGTGTAGTCCAATGCCTCAAGATGCAATGAGCCGTGGACCAATAGTATTCGATTGTTTTGTCAAGAATACTTCAGCTTTTGAGGAATTCAATTGACTTAACATACATTGAATGCGTATTTGCTCGGGGGAAGAACACAATTAGTTATATACAAATAGTAGACAACGCATTGAAAGCGCCCTAATATTACGAATTACTACGGATACGTCCCGTTCTTTGAGCGAAAAGTCCGATTTCTGTCGCACATTCGTCATAGGAACCATTATCATGACAGCAGCCACAGAAATTGGCATGACATATTTCTTGCACACATTTCGCTCTTTCTTTCGCTCAATTATCCTCCTCCAGTAATAAATCCATCTTCCTTGGTTCGTTCCTTTATTCATATTACCTTTACTAATACTCCTAGTTACTTCCAAAACATTTAATCCTTTGCTTTTCGTTTTTATCTTGTTCCACCTACCAACTGACTTATGAAACAGGCCCGTAACAGTAATGAAATGATGTCTGCGTCCCGCAAAGTTCACCCATCGATACATTTTACTTATACATCACTTAAATGCATTTTAATTGCCCGTAAGGCCATGAATTGGACAGTTCATAAACTTATATAGTTATTAGCGGGTAGTACAGGAAAATAGTACCAGAAACTGCGGGCAGGAGAGAATTTTTAAAAAGCTAGTGGGAGCAGAGGACATTGTCAGAATATTTCCATGGATTTTCTAGGGGTAAAGGATGTGTTGCCAATCACCTCCCAAATAACCAATGTACAACTTATTGCAATAACTAGCAATGATACAGACTTACAATTGGTGTTGCAGTACGTTCACCCTCTTGCCACTTTTATCCTGCGAATTGAAAATAAACAGCACGCGAAAATAATCCAACATTAAAAGCATACATGTTAAAACAAACTGTTGCTGGAAATATGGAATAGATGTTAATATAAAATAAAAATGGACTGATATCAAACAAAATTTATTGCATTGTAAGAGTGGGAGGCAAATGAGTCCCC
This sequence comes from Mastigias papua, assembly GCA_964019165.1. NCBI lineage: Eukaryota > Metazoa > Cnidaria > Scyphozoa > Rhizostomeae > Mastigiidae > Mastigias > Mastigias papua. The sequence continues at coordinate 2,126,331 of OZ025275.1, read as the reverse complement.
TAAAAGGGGTGTAAGCATCTCGAAAATGTTTTTTAGGATTTTCCATTGTGCAAGAAACGATGGTGTACTTGCAATTGAAAGCAGATATATTTTAAATGCTGCAGACAATTGCTCATTGGATGGCACTGTGTATGCAATGCATTTCAATATAAATGCGATAATACAGGAAAGAGATTGAAAAGAGAATGACGTAACTGTGGTGACCCAGATTAAATATTACAAGATCATAACATGCAAAGCTACATGAAAGATTGAGATTGCAACAACAGAGAGTTCATAGCTCTGATTGATTGGCCTCTCTTTGAATAACATATGTCAAATTTGATATTCTCCAAAGGGTGTTGTTAATGTATAATAGGGAGCGACATAAAAAAAAATTATTGAGTATTAAGGGATTTTAAAAGGATAAATTACACGTAATTTCCCCTACCGTTTTCCCAATCAACTTAAAGTGTGCCTGTTAGAAGTCCATTGTTCCTGGTTTAGAACAAAAAATCTCCTTCAGGGAGCGCTTGGGTGCGATTGACATCTACCTGTTTTAAAAGAAATCAAAGAAATCCCAGAAAAATCACTGTTATAAATTTTTATGAAGTTATTTACTGAACAAAATTATTTTATATTTTTATTAATTTTATCTTTTTAATTACAGTTCTAGTAGGATTAGAATTTTTAATGATTGAATAAGCATTTTGAATAATAACTAGAAGACAACCCGTTTGAAAAAACTCACAGTTTTAAGACTGACCATATTCTCTCCTCGATCTTCTTGATTCTCGATGATTGCCGCGAGGAAGGGTTGAGTTCACTGAAAAAATGAAACACAGATTGCAGCTAACAATAATTATCCACAACTTTCTTCCAGTGTGTTTATGTAAGTTTTGTTAGTGTCACTGGATTTGGTAACACAGGCTCAAGACTTAGCTAAACTGTAGAGAGTTGCAATATGCGTTTTTGTAAGAAACAAGTATATAAGAAACATTAGGGTCAAGTCAGGCAAAAATTAAGAAACTATTACGAAACACAAGCAGGCTGAGTTTCAAAAGTAGACTTAAAATGTGTTTTTGCGAGAAAATTTTTACTTGAACTGGAGACAAAATACAAACAACATCCGTCTCTCAAATGTTTTTAGCTAGAAATTCCATTTCTCGTCTCATAGTTGCCTTGTTGCTATAGGAAATTTCAAGAATTTTAACAAACAATTAAGAAACATTCAAGGCTGGATTTGAAAAAATATATTGAGAAACATGCAGGCTGAAAGCAGAAAGTATTTCTTATTTAAAAAACGTGTAGTAGTATCATTTGCATCGGGATAAGAGCAACATGCAAGAGTGCACGACGTATGCATGTGTGCAGGCAAATTTAAAGAAATCTGGCATTGTGCAGAGAAACCCACACGAAGAGCAATATTGTCTTCCATTTAAGCAATTCTAAAGAATCAAAAAGCAACCCTGCTATGAATACCTCTTTCGAGGCATACAAATCTTTTGATTATCAAGTTATGGTATGTCATTGTTGCTTAGAATGGAATAATCGCGTAAAAATGGCATTACTCGTATGCCGTTGTGTACTTACGCATCGCTGCAATGAGTAGAATCCAGTTCCTTTGTTATGCCTTAAATAACAGTACGAGCAATTTACTTTTGCCCACTCAATTGCGTGTAAGCAATAATCCCAACTATTCTGCAGTGTGCAGCTCCAAGAAGTCAAATGGGACAAAAATATCTAGCATGACCATTGCAATGGGCAATCACAAGTTAGTAGACCAACAGATTTAAGGTAGTTATTTACGAAAAAAGCAAAACAAAAAATAAACACATCACTAAATTAAGATATCATATACACTTGCATGGGCTGTCCAATACTTAAAGAGACTCACTATCATGCAAGGCAATACTATGAGACATAACACTATTAAACTCAATATTGTGAGACTCAATATTATGTGAGTCAATACTATGCTAGACCTAATATTATGTGAGTCAATACTATGTGAGTCAATATGGCGAGACACGATATTATGAGACTCAATATCATGAGATTCAAGATCATGAAACGCAATATTATGAGATTCAATATCATGAAACTCAATATTGTGAGACTCAGTATTATGTGAGTCAATACTATGTGAGTAAATACTGCCAGACTCAATGCCACGAGACTCAATGTTATGTAACTCAGCATTATGAGATTCAATATCATGAAACTCAATATTATGAGATTCACTGTTACCAAACTCAATAATGAGACTCAGTAATACATGAGACAGTACTATGTCAGTCAATACCACGAGGCTCAATATTATGAAACTCAATAATATGGGACTCAATAATATGAAACTCAATATTATTAGACCAACTAAATATTACAAGATGAGACTCAATCATGAGATAATACTATGAGACTCAATGTCATGAGAGTCAATATTGCCACATGGTTTCAGAATATTCAGATAACAGTGTTCACAACAAATCCGGCATGTCCGTCAGTAGGAACATCAGACAAAAACGTAATCAGACATTGTAACAGAAAATGAACCAGTGTATTTAAGAAAAAATGATGTAAAATGAAAAACTAGGAATTTACAGTATGCAGATTGGCGTCGGTAAAAATGAAATGATTCAATATACAAAAAATAGCGATTATTATTGACCTTACATCTTACATCACAATTCTAGGCATCACTATCGTAACTTAGGTCTAGTCTTTGGCACGGTAGGCGGTGGAGAATTAAGGGAGGGGGCAGCCTGGGATTGTCTATGTCCTGTGTAGGGTTTATTGACGCCTGCTGACTCGCCACGTGGGGGTAGCGCTGGAGGAGGGCGGCTCGGGAGAGGCGGGGCAGCTTTCTGCTTAGTGTCGGCTACTTGTGTTCCATCAGGTTCTGGAGGTGAATCTTCATGCAAAAGCCTGCAAAATAAAGTTTGAATGTTCACATGTGGCGCAATGAAAAGCGATTTGATAAACTTACTCTCAAAGATTTCATTGCAATGGATATTTTGTTTTCGTATGCTTACCAAACCGCCGGATCACAATCAATAAATCCCCTAAGTACAGTGAAGGTAAATCATTTTCCTGTTCATGTAGTAATGCATGCAAAACCCTTCGCATATAGCAAAGCCGCCAAATGGTTGAGGACCCTACCAGGTCTATATTCTCCCAACATAATTGACCAATCATCATGCAGGATTCTGACCACACATGCTACGACTAGGCCCATTTTGTATGATGATTGGTCAATTAGGTTGGGAGCAAATAGACCTTATCAGAGTTCTCGAGCATTTGGCGGCCATGCTTTCGCATACTAGATGATTAACTATAGCAGATGAGCCATTTGCACACTACCCTAGAATAGTGAGGTGATTAATTTCAACTTCAATACTCTTTCGCTATCATGAAGTTTCAAACAAAAACTTATTTACAGTTGGCTACATACACAGCAAACATGCTAGTTCAGGACAACACGATAATACACGGAATGTACAACAAGAATGTAAAGATGCATAAAAAAGAAAAGTAAAACAGAATAAAATCGTGGACGTATACATCGGCAAGCGCATAATCATAAACAGCCAACTTGATAAATATACAGCTTGCAAGTCTGCAATCGCAGTTATTGTTCCCTGATCTACTACTCTTGTTGAATTGATTGAATTGAATTGGATTGGTGGGCCAAAGTTGAGTTCTTGCTTTCCTGTAGAAGGGATTGCCAGATGCACTGTCCTCTATATCTCTACTTGTTTCAATTCCTTGATTAACAGTATGTACCATGGGAAGTCAAAAGGTACTAGCATTTCATAAATCATAAGTAATGTTTCTTTGCAGAAAAATTGCTTCCGTAAAACTAGCGCTTGAATGATTGATGGTTCTTAAACATCTCAGTCATTAGAAGTTGCACAGAAAAGGTCTCTAGGGCATTTCCTATGAAAGTCTTGAATCCACATTGTCTACATCCTTGTCAAATGTTCTTTAACAATGCCCAGTGTACAATGACTTGTCCCCTAACAGCAGTTGTCACCAGGGCATATTCAACATTCAATTTTCTTGCAGAGTCAAGTATTATTCCTTAGTAGCACTTGCGCTCTGCAGTTCACTTCATCTGCTTTGTTGTCAAAAGGGCACGCGGGGCCACTGGTATCCGAGGCCTGTATGAAGCCTATTCTAGGGCGAGAATTAGCTAGCTCCATATGAGAAAGGATTAACAAATAAATCCACAAGGGAAATAATATTTTATCCGTCACTACAATGTGTTTGACTTAACACATTCATCAGAAAGCATACCATTACAGGGATAACTCTTTTGTGCTTGTAAAAACAAAACCACACAAATGTACCATTGGGAAAAAAAGGTTGAAGATTATAGGAAGAATAATATCACCTTTAAACTGGTGGAATTTTGAGTCTGCTTGCGCTAAATCACAGAAAACAATCCGCCATTTTCTAAACGGAAGGAGTTGCTCTTCACGCTCAGACTTTCATGGCTTATTTGCCGCGTTGATTGGTTAAACACTATATTACTAAAGCTTTGTTGCCGTGATTGGGGTAATTCCGATCCGAAAGCGAGCACATTGTTTGCAATTAACTCTGTGAAATATACGCTTTCATATGACATCGATTTCACAGCTCAAAACGATACTCAAAATCAAAATGGTGTTACGGTGTTCGGGAAAACCGTTGCTCAATGAAGATGCAGGGGGTCAAAGAACGGGATACTTTTAATGCTTCTTCTACCACATCAATGCAATATTGCAGGGCATGTCACTTGCTTCCACCAATCGATACAAGGCCATTGTACAATTCAAAGATACCTTTCTGAAGAAGGTCAAATGAAACAATGCCAAGAACCCTACTCGGTATTATCCAGGTAAAATTGGGTCATGCAACAATTCAGCTGTGCTATCAAGGAAAACTATAAACTGAAAACATTCAGGGAACGCAGATCTACATTGTTATCTTTCCTGCTATTAGGCTGTTTTATCACACTTTGTAATTATTCTTATCAAACTATTGAAAATAGGTTTATATCTTCTAAATTTAGGTATATAACTATTTTCTTTTTCTTTTGCTGGGACAAAATGGAAAACAGTTAATTTAACTGAATTGTAACCAGGGTACGAAATAAACTGTTGACTAACCCCATTGTCGTAGAGGCTGGCAAGTCCAACAACTGCGAAACTTCGCTGAGGAGGCTACCACTGAATGATGGCTCTTCCTCTTCGTTCGGCTCATTTGCAGGTGGGCTTGAATTGGAAAGGGGGCTCAGGTTTAATTCTCGCTTTGAGTACACGACGCCTAAGGAAAGACGGAGCAAAAGAGGTTACGAGCAATGGCCCAAAACATCAATAGATGAATCTGGACGTTGTCAGTTTGATTATTTATGGTGACTAATAACAAATTGATATCATCAGGATGATTATGATCCGCAATTGGATTTCAGTAACATCGATAAATACGCCTTAGGTAATGTTCTCTATGGCAGACTAACAATTCGCGTAACTGACAACCAAACATGATTTTAGAGGCATCTATAGCTTATACCAAAACAACAAAAAGACTCAGCTAGAGTGTTCTCATTGAATCTATTGCACTACTTATGTTGCCGTTTCGATAATATTCAGTTTTTGATTAATTTCATTATCATAATTGGATTGTTATTAAAGACATTGTTAAAAGACTATTCGTGGCCAGGACAAGATGAATCATGCCTATCTGCCATAGTCGATCTAGACTATTGTATATATCATATATTAGGGGTGTCCAAACCGCGGGTCGCGAGCTGCACGCGGGTCTTTGAGAGTTACTCTGCGGCTAGGGAACATTTCGAATGTCTAGAGCAACAAAGGTAAATTTCCTAAAATTCAAATGGGAATGAATTTGAAATTTATCATCTATTCTGCTTTAATGTCAATTCACAAATTTCACAAATAGAAACCCTCATAGTTCATTGCTATGTTGAACGAAGTGCAAAACATTTTTAAGTACCGATCTCCTGTAGCCCTCAAACATCTGAATCCTATTGCATGTGGCTCTTTCCTAAAGGAGTCTGACCACACCCCTGGTTTATTGTTTAACAGTTTTAGCTATGGTGTACTATGATTCAGAAGAGAAAATAACATACTATGCATGAATATGTAGCAACTTACCATTTGGAAAAAACCACTCAGCGTGTTGAATAAGTGAGTCAAGAATTAGCGTGGTGTTACCAGTTTGAAAAACATTCATTCTGCCAATCAAAGGAAAAATATTCAAAACAAATGTGACAAACGATGTTCCTAAAGAAAATCTGGGTCTCTCCCTCCTAAAATCTCGGTCTGTGGACCTCTCCCTCCTTGAATTGCCAAATCCTTCCAGTCACGTAAGATTTTCGTCCTCTACATTCCTTCGTTCCTCCACGGAAAATGTGCAAAAATGCAAGGTGTAAATAAAATGCTTAATGAATAAAGTGCAATAGCTGTACAATGTAAAACAATATCTGTCATCATAAATAACTTGATAAGAAGGACACTCTGAACAGCTTTGATATCCATTTGTAGTCTTCTCCGACTTCCAACCTACACCCTAATTATCATGGTCATTAGGTGAAAGATGCTTAATACTGCCAAGAGCTGTATTCTCTATCTTGGAAAGAAAATATCCCTATACAGAGGTAAAAATATAAGTCTTTAATAGGCGTGGTGTCTAACGATGGGACTGAGTAGCGAATGGGGCTGCGTGGGAACATAAGGAAGAATGGGGGTCTGAAGGCTTAGCGCTATGAAAATTTTTAGCAACAGCCGTTCGGTTTTAGGAAAACGACAGATGAATTACAAGTGCGAATGACACTTTGCGCGAATTTAACAACCACCTTGTGTATGATTATTCAAAATCAATACTAAGGCAGGTTCACGACCGGATCAAAAACCGATTTTATTTCTATTAAATAGCGACTGGAACCGGGTGCTGAAATTATCCGGGGTACCAAACCCCCAAACCCTAATTTCAATGCTCAGTGCATAGCAATTACTGCAATTCATGGTATAAAAGCACACAAGTCTATTAAAATATCGGATTACCATCAATCAGGAAAACAAGAGTGAATGACCTACCCTCCCTCATCGGATCTGCTCCAAATCAAATTCGGCGCTATCACGATAGCTATATTACTACTTGACATTTTGTTTACTTCTGAGTTTTCAGCCACTTTGGAAAAAAAGCATACTAGATACCTAAAAGGTAAGTTAGAAAATATATGTTAGGCACAGGCACGGGCTGTGCTGCAATGGATAGACGACAGGATTACGTATCACTTGAAATGCTATGCATCGCATATATATATATATATATATATATATATATATATATATATATATATATATATATATATATATATATATATATATATATATATATATATATATATATATATATATATATATATATATATATCCTATGCGCAGTAGGGCTTATTAAAGCTTTGAGGATCTACCACAGAATATGGACTGGGGCATACATACATACTTATGTGAATTATTTGGTAATGCAGGTTTACATAAAGGCAACCAAAGCTTATGTGGACCTGCAACTACAAACAAAATAAGCTCAATTACATATTTCTAAAAAAAAGGATAAAACAAAGGATTGAAATGATGAAAAGTATATACGATGTCAAAATTTGCTAAAATTATTGTCCATAACATTTATAATAAAATTCCTTTCTTCATATGAATGGGCAACTAACTACTTATTGACCGAAACTTTTTGAGTGCGCATGCGTCTGTATAGGAAGCATACAAAAGAGGCTAAGCAACTAAAGAAAATCCTCATTATAGTCGTTTGCTATGACTTGAAAATGAGGTTAAGCAAAGTTTTATTGCTCCCGTGCATTCGAGCGATAAACTTCGCGTTACCAAAAAGTCAAAGGTGCCGACGCACGTCGCCCTTATGCCCAATTCATAATTCTGTGGTTATAGAGTGGGGCAGAAAATTAGGGGTCTAAAAAAGTATTGACAAACTTACTTGAGATTTACTTTGTTCGCATGAGGTAATCTGTCACAAACTGTCCACAACGCTTGTAATCTGGCATCCCTTTCAGTAATGCTGATAATAAAAGATTACGTCACATGTTACACAGATGAAGAGTCATTTATACACGTTTTTTTAATACGAAACTTGAATCGGCACCTAACACCAAAAGTTTCTTAATTTTGCATGAAACTTCTGGCATCCCAGTACTTAAAGTCTCTTAATTTGTTTCTTATTTTCGGAGCGCCTATGAATGCTTTATTGCCTGAAAGCTAAGCATTTCCGGATGGATATACACTTTGATATTCAAGTAATAACCCCAAGCAGATCAAAATCAAAACTTAAATTTTTCCCCAAAAATTCAAGCAAATTATGACATACAAAACCCTTTGACAAAAGGGCTCACCGCCTATAGTCTACAGAGCAGTTTCTTAATTCTTCTTGAGTACAGTATTGAAGTTTCTTAAATTTTTGGCCAACCTAGTAGTACTACTTCTAGTTTCTTATAAACCTCATAAACAGCCTCTTAACAAAATAAAAAACGTGTATCTCAAAAAATTACTGGGTTCATTATGCAACAAAAAATTTGACAAATGTTTTAAAAACTAGAGAACATTTAGCAGTGAGTAGTTCTAAATATGGAGTAGATGCAATGCATATAAAAATAGGAGTATTTTCCCGCGACAACCAAATTTAGCTACCTCGCAGAAGACCGTAAATCGTACACAGTAAACGCAATATGGCAGTGGTTTTCAGCAAGGTTTGTGCATCAAACAAGACTTTAAACATCATTGCGCGGTCACTTCACAAGGAAAAACAAATTGAATAAGAGGCAAAACATTTCGACCTATATCTTTGACATCAGGATATATTGGAACTCTTTGATACAAATTTTGAACCCAAGAACCTCTGGTTCGCCAAATTATGCCTGACTTTTTAGCATAATGCCACTTACTATGGGCAGACCATGGTCACCATATTCGCTTTAGGGGATGCAATATTTTTGTAACATAAAAATGTCTCACTAATTTCATTAAGTACCCTGTTGAAGTTGCAGATTTGCAAAACTATCAAGTTGCCAATATGACTGGCAGTTGTAAATGTAAGCGCAAAATTAACGAGAACAATCCTTAAATCTATGCAAAAAGCTCCATCAAATTTTGTATATCAAAAAAGCAAGCTTTGTACCTGGTTGCCTTGATCCAATCATCGTAAAGTTCAAATGTTAACAACGGCTCTGGTAATTCCCTCAGATACTGCTTCAGAATACCTTTGTTGGAAACAGAAAGTCTTTACAACCATCGGGAGAGCAGCAGAGCTATGGAATACTTGCAAACTAAACTTGGCAAGCAGGTGACAGGCAGTAAAAACTAATTCAATATGTTCAGCCAAGATTTTTGATGGAAAAGGAAGCATTATGTTATTATTACAATGAAGACTAATACCTGTGACTGCATGAATATCATTGTCGAATTCAGTTAGATCAACCAGCCCAGCATCAAATTCAGCCTAGAAGTTTTGGAAAGATAAAGCTTTGTCTTTTATTGACTGAACAGACTGTAGAATATTCTTTCAAAAAACAAATTAGCCCGATAAAACTGCCAGAGCAAGCGAAACCACTTGTAGAGCTTGCAATGCTCATGTGCAAGATGGTTTGATAAAAGAACAATTTGATATTTGACAAATTGATGAACAAGACTGTAGAAGATTTAACATGGCAGCTGTTGCAATCATGGAACACGATGAACACCTAAACAATAAAGGACTTACAGGAAATTAGGAGTACAACAAATCAATGCAAAATCGTAAGTAGATTATGTGTTATAGGAAGATTTGAATCAGATTCTTCTCTTCTTGCAGATCTGGAAAGGTGTGCTACAGAAGGACAACATAGCACCTAAGTGGCGAGAAAAACCAAAAAGATGAAAAGAGAAGTGTGATGAAACTATCAAAGCCATTTAAATTGAAAAACCAACCTTCAATTTCTTAATTCTTGCTGTGCTGCCAGCCACTCTGAAAATTCCCTAGATATAGATATGAATCAAAGATTACGTTTGATTGCGGGTAGGTAAGAATAATTACCTGTTTATATGTACTTCTCTGTCTAGCAATTACACTGGTCTCCCAACGTTTACATGCTACGTTTGCTTTCCAGATCACGAGTGTGACAAACTAACTATATACACAAAATGAGATACTGAGAACTAACAAATACGTACCTCGACATTTAATCCATATTCCAACAGATGAAGAACGCACTCTTCAATTACAAATGCAACCTCTCGATCGCTGACTCGTAAATGATCTTCCAAAGAGCAACCAAAAACTGGCCTGAACATCGACTCGTCTAAAACGGAATTAATTACATGTGAAGGTCACAATGTATGAAAGACAAAATGCAGGTTACTATATAATGACTAACAATATAAAGAAAGTCAATTTAACTTCTGAATCAGTCTCCAGATATATAGAATGATGACAATTGCAATAACTGCCGTATAACTGACAGCCAATTCTTTTGCATGATCCATTTTCCCCCAAACACATTATTTTGGTAATAACAATATTCTTTGCCTGCTTTTAACTATGGCTAATACTGTAGAATTTTACAATTAAAACCCTATAAATCAATGCCTACTTCGTGATATACTTAATCAAAAGCAGGCTTCTACCGCGTAATAACAGTTACAAGGACCGAAAAGCACTCTGAGAATGACTGATCAGTATGTGATTGAATTGAATGCGTAGCTGAAAGGCAAACAGAAATGGTGTCAAACTCAAAATTAGCATCTATTTATAGAGCCCATGGCTGGAAAAACAATTGAATACAAGGCAACATTACCAGATGAAATGGTGTACAATATACAGGATCTTCGCAACTCACCTACTTGCGTCTGTAAATTTGGTAATATTTTTTGAATAATTTTCAGTGATTCATAGTGATATCTCTCTTGAGCTTCTAGTAACTGGGAAACATACAGAATCATATCAAATCAAACCAGGTCATATCATATCAATCAAATAACATCAATCCTTGGGCCAAATCACGTCATATCATACCACATCACATCGTATCATATCACATCATATCATATCATATCACATCACTTCACATCACATCACATAATATCACATCACTTCATATCATATTACATAATATCATATCGCATCAGATCATATCATATCATATCACATCATATCATATCATATCATATCATATCATACCATATCATATCATATCATATCATATCATATCATATCATATCATATCATATCATATCATATCATATCATATCATATCATATCATATCATATCATATCATATCATATCATATCATATCCTATATCATATATCATATATCATATATCATATATCATATATCATATATCATATATATCATATATCATATATCATATATCATATATCACATATCATATATCATATATCATATCAAAGCATATCGAAACATAAAAATACACAATTACCTTTGTTACCCAACAAGACAGCTCGTGCTCCCTAGCAACAAACGATAACATCTCTGTTGCCAGGGTATCCTGGTATGTCTGAAACAAGGCAGTTTCTGCCTCTAAATCCTCTTTTAAGGTCTCCACTTTTGCTGCCGCAGTGACCATATCTCCTCGCGGATTATGTGATGTTTTAACAGCATTTAGCCACCTTAAGACAGATGATCATAAACATTAATACAACCATACTAGCATTATTTGCAGGGGTGGACTGGCCAGTCGGGCGATCGGGCGATCGGGCGATGACCCAATGGTTCCCTTCAATTTTCTTTCTCTAGGACCCCCTTTTCTGCAGAGATCTATTTTTATGAAATTAGTGTATTTTGAAATGGCACAAAAGACGAATGTGTCATCATTGATGTTCCGGACGGAGATAATATTTTACAATATAACACAATTTACAATAAAAAAGCCCCCCAAACCCCTTGATATATATTTACCCTGGGCCCTAAACTGGCAGCCAGTTCGCCCCAGTATAAGTCTCCTAGCAAACTGAGAGAAATACTTCTACTTACTAATAACCAAATAACTACATTACGTCACCTACCCATATTAATTCATGATAAAACTACGTCACACATGATCAATTACCTCTCTTTTCGTTGGCTCTTTTGCATATCTAAATATAGTGACTTTTCATGAATGTACATACACGCTTTTCATAAGAACAAAGTTTATAAGAAAATGAGGCTCAAATTGCCGAAATCTTAAGAAAATATTAGGAAAATCACCAGGCCCAAGTTCCAAAATTCACCTTTTTTACGTGCGAGAAACCGATATTAGCTCATTCTTTGCAAGCTCCTTTACAAAAAAGATTGTAGCTTTTCTTTGATAATCTTGGTTAACAAAAATCAAACTTTTTATAACAAATAGTGGTTTTCTCTTTTAGCCAGTTTACTCCAATAAAAGTTAAGAAAATCTCAGCCTCATTTTCAGGAAAAGCTAAAAAATTGAGGCTCAGACAAAAAAGTGGTTTCCTTATAAAAAAACACGTCAAGGAACAAACTTGAGCAGTCCTATATCAAATGCATGAGGGTCTAGCCACTGGAGCAAAAGGAAAAAGGTATGGTTGATCAGGTACATAAATTAACATTACCAGGCCTCCTTAGTAGCCGTTTCCCATCAACCATTGCTATAGACATAGGGGTGCAAGGATCAAAATGACTAGACGCGGAGGATAGTAGGAAAATGGCATTTCTCAAAAACTTGAAAATTTCTCAACGAAATGTCTCCCTATCCACCTAAGCGTCATTTCTGCCATTTGACATGCTAATTAGAAATTGCAAACACGACTTTTTACTGAGATTTGAAATACTTTACCTGGTTCTAAGAGAGTCCATATCCAATCCGGCTTTGGCGAGTTTCTTCCTTGCTGTTTGAATATTTGGTATATCAACCTGAAAAGATAATGAGCTTTGCAACTCTAATCCTTGCGAAAAGTATTTCTCTTTGAAAGTAATAACAAAAATAAACCTTTAAAGAAAGCACTAAAAGGTCACGATCCGCCCCGGCCATTACTTCAATGAAAGCAAGCATCACTATATGAGATACTGTCAAAACAGGGGGTTTCCTTTCCTAGAATTGTCTGACTATTGAGAGAGAGCTCATCCGTAAGAAGTTTCGTCTATACAATTTATCTTGCTCTCAGCTCTGTTCTTTTCTTTTTCACTTGCAGTTCAGTTATTTGTTTGTCTAACTATCAATTTGAACTCCTCCGTAGCATGTAAGTATGCATTTCAATAACAGGTCTTTTTGACCATGCCAAATTGGCTAATTGATTAACTGAAGATAAGCTCTGATCCCTGCGAACACATTTTCGAAATCGCAGAACTCTGTGAATACCTTTTCGAAACTGCAGAGCTCTACGGAATCCGACAAAGACAACGTTAACGAAAAAGAAACAGATTATTTGGCACTTGCAACTCGATTGTTCAAGTAAAGGAGTTTTGGGCCTAGAGATTACGAGAGAACTCTCATATATATTTATATACTATGCGAATGCGGCTCTGATTCAGTGACATATAGATAGATATATACATACATACATACATACATACATACATACATACATACATACATACATACATACATACATACATACATACATACATACATTTATATATATACATAAATATATATATATATATATATATATATATATATATATATATATATATATATATATATATATATATATATATATATATATATATATATATATATATATATATATATATATATATATATATATATTTATATATATATATATGTATCATAAACAACTTGGGTCTTTGCCTCAGCATTGACTAGATACAGTATGGCAGATATACATACATATATATTTGCCTTACTGTATCTAGTCAATGCTGAGGCAGGGGCCCCAGTTGTTTATGATGTGGCTCAAGTTCAAATTTACTAAAGAATATCTCAGCACGAAATGAAATCACAAAATATAGGCCATTCAGAAGCAAACTCACTTCAAGTACTTTTGTCAAGGGGCCAAGGACATGCTCATCAATATCCATGTCACAATTAGCTAATTCTCCTGCCAAGCCACAGTTTGCTTCCCCACATTGTAGTAAAACCAGCCTGAAGAAACAAGACAAACAATATTGTCAGGAAAATATCCATGTTTGCAAGTGGAAACTAGTGGGGTGTTGGGTGTAGCACCCCTTAATGGTAAAAGTGGATTTCTGGGCAGTTTTGCTTGGCTGCTCATACACGGATCACCAATTCTGGAGATATTCATGTAAAGTGGTATTTCATTGCAGCTTTTTGGAGCAGAACATTATGAAGCAGATGGACGATGAGCACTATAAACTTTTTCATATATTTTGCCCACTCATTCTTTGCCCAGTGTTCATTTTCTCTGGCACAGCATACCCATTCATCAAGCAAATGATACCCTTTCATTGGGCATGCATGTTTTATTGCCCCCTGAAAAAAACAATGAAATGTTGCCCCTAAAATAGTTTGAATAAAAAAGAAAAGTTTCCATGGTCATCTTACATCTACAGACAGAAAAAACACAACAAACTACAGCAGTTTCCATGGAATGTCAGATGATCCATTCTTCACATTTCTTTCATAATAGAATCCTCTATTTCTGACAGACTGCGTGGTACACATTTCTAATGTTTGAATACTCCATTGGTACTACAGAACTCCACTATAGCTCAGAAAATCAGGAACATTCTTAAAGCATAAGGAAAAGTTTCTTTTGTCATCTGAGTATGCAGCATTGATAGCATCCAAAAGGTGAACCAAAACATATAGCCAGATGTGGATGCATGTTGTGTAATAAATTGTGTCTATGATTGACCAAGTAGTACCTATTTGCCATTGTTTACTTGAAGAGTCCAAGTGAGCAAATGAACTCTTTTTGCTTACATCAGACTGGGTTCTGAGTCTCTATGTAAACTGATTCCAAAATGCTTAAATGAAAAGGCAATCTTACCTGCCCAATGATCCAAAAATTATCACCTGTAGATGTTTTTGGCACATTCTGAATTTGTAATATGATGCTGTCCTATAGCTGATTCACAATTCACTTTAAGATTATTGCTTTTGCACATACAAGGTGGCTGTTCTCTCAATGTATTGCTTTTCTTCCAGATACTGATGGGAACAGGTTGTTTTATCTCATCTGCTAGTCTCTGTGTAATGCATCCTACATTTCTAATGTTCTGTACATTTTCTTATTATACTAAGACTTACCCTAACAGTGACTCTCCCCCTAATACATTTCCACTCTCTATCATTGACTGGCCAAGTGACATCTGGGCTAACTTCTTCTAAAACAGTAAATATAGTCAAATCTTTTATTTGCAAAGCAGAAGGCTAATTTAATATGCATTAGTCAGGAACTTGGCCTTGGAAAATCCAGTGCCATAAAGAAAATCAAAACTCAAATATGATCACACACTTAAAACACCTTTCAATCAAAAATTAATCTCTCCTCAAGAAATCACCTGACTTATAACGTAAAAGAACAACAAAGCAGGAAGAAATATAAAAGTTTTAAAAGACATACTTTGAAATCAATACAGAATATCCAAAGTTTAAAAAATATACCTTCCTCTTCTCCATGTCTACCCCACTACTCTGTACACATGGCACAAGCTTCTTGGCTGTGCTTTGACATGCCACTTTGATTTTCTCAACAGTTTTCTCAACCTGAAAGAAAATTTTCATCAATAATGAGGCAGATATAATATGGTTTTGATTCTTATCAAAATGTGTGGCTTCTAACTGTCTTGTACTAAGCTATGAAGCAGAGATTAGAAAAGTAGAGCTAGAATGGCAAAAAGTGTTATGTGGATTGAAATAACTGTCATATATAACAATTCCGTTATTACTGACTGACCTTACTATCATAGACAAATTCCTGTACAAAAAGCCCTAGGTGTTTCCAGCCCATTTAAGGTCCATCATAAATATGAATGTATTTCAAAGAAGCAGACTTAGCCAGGCAAAAGGGGACTAGAAAAATAAATTCAAAAAATAATAAAAGGGAAGGATGGTATTTGTGAATTAAAAATATGATAGTCTCTGTAGATAAGTAGAGTAAAAAATGGGAAAGGACAACAAAAGGTCCCCCACCTGTCATTTCCACACATAGCAATACATTCAAACCACTCACATGTGTCAAAATTGGATAAGAGTTATAGGTTAGTACTCAATATGAATATTCTCTCCTCTCTTCTGACATTCTACCTATTCTTAATCCAACTCTAGAACCCCACTGCCCAGATAAATTGAGAAAATTCTCTGCCTATGGTTAATCATCATGCAGACCCCTCAGAATGAAATTAAAATGTTATGCACAAATGTACTTACATAACTAAAGCATGACTAATGCAAGACTAAAGCAAGGCTAAATAACTCTAAGACAATTTGTTAAAAATATTTTTCCAGAGATACCACCTGCATGTAATAATATGATTAGACCATAAAAATACTTGAGAAAAATGGCTACTGCGCATACAATAGGTATTTATACAGATCATCTAACTCTTCTGGTCTCAAAATCAATCATAATAAATTGAATGGGAAAAGTTTGCCATGCGATCAATAATTTATGCAAAACAATCTTGTAAAATACCGTAAGAACTGCAAAACTGAGACGAAAGTCAATTCTAACATTCAAATAATCCAATATCAACTCAAACAACTTTAGAATTATGTTGGTCCTGGTTTCAAAATTGCAAAACGAAATTACCTAAACATAGTAACAGACTTTAGCTAGCTGTGCGAAAAGAAAACTAAACTTTATTTGTTGAACTCACATGCTGCAAGTCTTCAGATAACAATTCTGTCTTTTCCGCTCTGTTAGGAAAGAGATAAACCAAATAAACTTTAGAAGTGAAGATTGATTCACAGGGAAAATATTTACACTTTTGAGCCCAACTCTATACTCTCCGATGTGTCAAAAAACAAGAGGTATAAATTCCTGCTGTTTACTATGGATTTGTTTATTTAGCACGAACAATAAGTTTGCGAAACAACACAAATCCAGTCTGACTGCCATGTTCTAAGTTCCACTTCCTTCCCGAAACTTTGAAATGAAACCTAGATGAAACTATCAGTCAACCAAAATATTTCCACACATGGATCGAAATCTAAAAATGGTCAAAAGCCCATTAATAGATCCTAAAATATTCGCCAAATGAAGAAAGCAGACACAGCCATGCTTGGATGTGAAAACGGCCTATACTACTCAGATGTCGGAAATCAAAATAGCCTACCTTCCCACTTTCTGGTCGGCAAGTTGTTTAACCCTGTAGAGTTGCTTCTTCATACTTTCAAGCCATGTACTATCATATCAGCTTCTACTTCCTTGTACTGAGCAGATGTTTTCCAGACGGATTTATGCTAGGGCGGAGAGTAAATCAACATGTCATAGCCACAGACCATCCGCCATTTTAATAAGCGGCGTGAGCACAGGGGACTGACAACAACGGGAAACTTATGCCAAGCTAAAACCACACAGCCAAGCCAAAAAAAGCAAGGGATTGTAGCACAATAGATGCTTAAAAAGAGCACAACCTGCCCTTGTTTATTTTGTGCTAAGAGATTTAATGCACAGCTGGGCTGTAAAAACATTAGCACACTGAACTGCTAATTTTGAAGCTGCTTTTAATGAGCTCGTTCTGGTTTCTCTCCGACCACCTGACATTCCAGACAAATCTCTCGTGAATTTCTGTTTCATTACTCTGGGTCTAATCTGTTTTTAAGTGCGACAAAAGTCAGCCAATTATCAATCAAATCCGTCGATTTGTACTAAAGGCAATAAAGATACAATTAAATAGTTAACATAGTGTTTAAACTGTGCAAATTACTTCCCAGTATTGTTTAATGCTTCTTAATCGGCGTACAATTTAATAGCTTTATTGCACACAAATCCTGTTTGACATTACGACATACCGAACAAAGAACATAAGACCTGAAAAGATGGGCTAAGACTGCCAAACGACGTGCTAACTTATTGCAGAACAAGTTGAAGACAAGGGTATTTTGGAAAGATGTGAAGTTAAGGTGCAAGAAAATGAGTGACGCTAGAGGGTTGAGGATTTTGACTTTGTAAGAAGGGTAGGCCACTGAATGAACGGGTCGCATTTTCGAGCTGTTGCTAAGGGGTACATAAATTGCCCGCACTGTCTCTCTCTTCGCTGCCCAAACCAGGGAGGGGGGGGCATCACAGCCCCATCAACAGGATAGTGTTGTTCGAAGGAGCATTAAGGACGGCAGGACTTGGATAACGTTTATTTTCAAAGATCCTGGTACCCATATCTTCCGAAACAATGCCACTTGAATGATTAAGTTGAGTTGAAGAAATCTTTTCGACGTCCAGAAACCAAGAGCTAATGAATATTTGTAATCTCGCTCTCTCAAGAGAAGACAGGTACTTCAAGAAAACAAAGCAAAACTCGCCTTAGTAATCTAATATTGTTGGGTATCTTCAAATATTTCAGATATCAGACTTTTTAACTATCTATATACAATCTCAAGTTAAAAGAGAACAACAAATATAAAGCAACGTAACTAACAGCTGAACTAAGGAAAGATGTTGGCGCCAATACCTCCCCATCCTGGACAGTAAAAAATATCAGGACTCTGCTATTTCAGAGAAATACAACTAGAAGAGTGAAGGGATGTAGATCAAATATACTTATCTTAAGAAGTTCACTTACTAGATATGCTGTATTACACGTTTCTTATTAAGAAAGTGGTTTATAAGAAAATGTTCACCGACTACTAAAAAACTTATGAAAGTTCAATACTGGATCTCTGAGACCAAAGAAAGCTGGTATGTTCACAGAGACACGTTTCAAATTACAACTTAACACAACCCTGTCGTCTCATTTATTTTATTTATATATATTTTCAGGTCAGTTGTTTTCTCGCACTTTCACTTTAAATGCTAGCGATGCGTTTGTGTATTGCCTGTCTGACTGTGTAGTATTGTAGTGCTACGAGAAAGTTTCAGTACTGAAATCGTGAAAAAGCTATAAAACTTTGAATACTAGGTGAAAAACTTTCCTATAACAAAACGTGTAATTGTCAACATACTGTATCGTAATCAGAATGAGGGGATTTGAAAAATAACATACTCCAGAATGCCCTGGCATCAGAAATCTCTTGTCATCGCGAAAAATCAAATTATAGGAATAACTTCTAACGAAATGGAAAAACAAAGGAAGAAAGTGGTAAAATGAAAGAGGGCAGAATGCTTCGATCTGACTATAAATAATCTTAAAAATATTTTAATGTACAGAATTTACGGAATCGGATAAGTATCCATGTTTTAAAACAGGGTTTGTTTTAAAATATCGGCCTTCAATTTTTGAGCCATGTTTTGCTTACTTTTCCCAAGTCGAGGTTGGCATCCTTTTGAGCTGCCTTAAAAATTCTAAAATTTATGGAAAACTAGTAACGGACTGGTGGTCGGGTGCAGATAGGACATCCTCTTGTTTTCGGATAATTCAAATATCACATAAGTATTAAGTTAAAATCTACAAATTACGACTTTTCAAAATTTAGAAAAGTCGAAGGAAATAATGAAGTATAGAGAGAGAGAGCGTTTGTGAGATGAGAGAAAGAGTTTCACTAATCTGAAGATTTTGCGGTTGGGATTGAGAGTTGAATCATTCCAGGCCTACAAGACACAGCCAGTCCGTCCTGTACAAAGCAATCAGTTAAAACACGCTATCAATTGGAATTCGTCTCAGAAAGAACTTATCGAACATTGCAT
Source organism: Mastigias papua (assembly GCA_964019165.1). Taxonomy (NCBI): domain Eukaryota; kingdom Metazoa; phylum Cnidaria; class Scyphozoa; order Rhizostomeae; family Mastigiidae; genus Mastigias; species Mastigias papua. Next base: position 2,106,554 of record OZ025275.1, on the reverse strand, counting down.
AGTCTCTGACAACATACACAATGTACCTATTTTTACCCATCGAGTGGAAATGCAATTAAAGGTCCTGAAGTAATAGCTGCAAGGCATCAAGTCGTCTGAATGCCAGGAATTACATAATTTAGGTTGTCTCTCGCCAGGTTGAAAACGCACAGGTGTTCGATTCGTATGAGCTGACCGACGCTATTTCGATACTTTCTGTAGCGTATTTTTAAACGCTTTGAGCTTCTGAACGAAGAAATTCTCTAAAACCTCAGCGCAACGATAAAATGGCGAATCTGAAGTGTTATAATATCGACAGTTGTCGAAAATTCGAGACGCATCAGCGATAAAGTCTTTCACGGTTCTGTACTTGTTTGATCGCAATTTACCCTCCATTGTTTGCAAGTCTAGAAGAAATGGAAAAAAATCAAAAATTGGCCTAGAAATTGATAACAACATAGTTTTGATAACTAAAACAGCTAATCTATCTTCAATTCTCTCTTACCTATTACATAGTAACGAGGGCCAAAACCCTAAAACCTTTTTTAAACAACATTTACATTTTGCCTTCTTCTTCTCCTTTACAATGTTTTACTATGTTTTTCTTTCATATTATATTAATTAGCTTCGTATTACATTGTAATTAGGCTTGTAATTTTATATTTTAGTAATTATTTTGTATTATATTTTATCATAAATAGAGGCCCCTTGAAAACCAGCGATTGCTGAGGGGTCACCCTCTTTAAATATTTGAAAATGAAATGAAAAATGAAATGAAAATGAAATGAGCTCAAGGCCTATTTCTTAAATTTCCTCGTTTGTAGGCCTCTTTTGATAACATTTTACACGCACTAAAAATTCCTTAACAGTTCCTAAATCTCAACTGGAAATTTAGTGCCCTGACAATAGTACAGAAGCAAGAAAAACTTGCTATCAGGGAATTTGCTGTGAATAGTTGCTGTGCATATAGACTTAGGTATAAAGAATGCACCAAAGCTGTAAGGTAATTACCCATTGGTTCTTTAACAACTCGATAGTAATCAGATGCTTCGTTGATATCAACCGGCTCGAGGAAGGGCCATGCCATTTTATGACTCTGAGAAATGACAGAAAAGATGCGTAGGTAGAAAAAATCCATGACAATATGAATGAAATGAAATATAATATTGTACTCTGATAAACAAGTAACTAGATGTAACATATAGAAAATACAATCTTCTCTTTTTTGGAACACAGTCTCTAAGACTACTTAGCTTCAATTTGCCAGAAACATAAAACAATGGCTAGAAAACATACTCAGCCTCATATGAGAAACTAAGAAAAACAACAACAACAATATGATTCACAAACAGTCAACAACCTACTTTCTATCGGCAAGAAATCTACCAGGCTACTGGTGAACACCAGTATTTATTGCTTCAATTTCAAAAGTAGCCCGAGTGTCCTAGAGACTGTATACTGCATGTACTTTCTCAAACATTTCCCAAAAAATACTCTTGAAATATGAACAATTTTCAGAACATTTGAGTACAAAATTATCAAAGAATTTAAGGGTATCGAGTATCGGCCTTTTTTTCTATTCATATAATGCATTTACAATACAATGACATTCTTACAATACTTTATGATTACTATACGACAAAACAGGGACGATACCATGGGGAGCAAAGGACAGTGACTACCCCACGGCCGTAATCAGTAGCGGATCCATAGGTGATCTGGAAGGACCATGGCTTCCAAACAGTATGGTGCCAAAATGGTTAGACAGGCCCTTGATTGGTGTGCATCGGCCATTGATTGGTATGATACGGTTGACATGAGCTAATGAGATACGATGACATAATAATCAAATAAATTAAAAGATGGCCGCCTTAGAATAACAACTCCAAGGTTAATAGGCGCTTTTTATACACAATTTGTATTCAGATTTAAACAACTTAAATAGTATGCTATAGTTACCCGCTGAAGGATTGTTTCGTGTATATAGAATTTATTAAATGAAAAACAAAATGAAAATACGTACCTGTAACGATCTAAGAAGCCTCTTAAGTCCTTCGACATCTTTCTGAGAGAGGGCCTTGTTTTCTATTCGCTCCTCCGCATTGACAGAAGAGCAACGCGGGCAAACATAGTTGTCAATGAAATCAGCCTCAGCCTGAGTGATTCCAACACACGTACCGTGAAACCAATCCTGGCATACGTCACACCCGATGTAAAATCTGTCAAGAAAACAAAACGGCATTGAATAGGCTTTCACAATTAAGTGGAAACATAAAATGGATAGGTATATGGAAGTTTTTAAGGAGTATTTGGATAAAGGACTGGCGTAGAAATGGGCTACAGGCCTTCCAGCCAAAATGCACCGTGTTCTTTTATGAATTTATGGCATTTTCCCCACATTTTATGTTATTTCATGCCACAATGAAGCCTAAAAGCTATCACCAGAATCAAGATGAAAAGATTGTTATCAAAACGAGGAGTGTAAAAAGTTGTCTAAGTGAGGGCCAAACAGAAAAACGAACAAAGAGCCGGGCCACACACTACTATGTAATATTCATTGCTAAATTCCGAAAACAAATTTACTCTGTCATTTGAAATGCATGATAAAACTATGCTGCGGGTCAATAAAACCTAGACTGCAGGCCGCGGTTGGCACGCGGGATGTCGTTTGGACAAACATGATCTACACTTTTAAAAGGTCACACTTACTTGCTTTCGTCATATGGCTGTTTGCAAAGGCAGTAAAGCTCCTCCTGTTCGACGCCTTGCTGTTGTCGTTTACAATCGTCGCATATAAACTCATCCATCGATTCCGCTTGTACCTCAGATATGCCAACGCAGTCACCGTGAAACCAATTGTTGCACAAATCACAGCCAACGTAAAATCTGTCAATCAAAAGTTATTCATATGGAATAGACAAATGCATATATATATATATACACGCATACTGTAAATCTTCCAACTAACCCCCTGGGCACTTAATTACTTTTTATACTTTTTGGGCGGGGGCTTATTCGCGGGGAGGTCTTATTCGACATGGGGCTTATAAACGTATTTGACAAATGCCATATAAAAATAACATTGTTAAAACTTATATTCTCCATAATACTAAAAGAAGAGTCTAAATACAAGCATCACTATGTATCCAGATCTTTATCACCCGCTGTGGTGAGGGGCATATTCGCGGGACAGCTTTTCGAGGGGGCCAATGCGAGGATTTACGGTACATACAAACAAACAAAGCGCTGCTCGGTCCTAGGTAAAGAGACTATATGGTCATATGCCAGGATAAATCCTGCAAGTCTGATTCCACCTGGTCCATATGAAACCAAATCACATACCTAGGGTCATTGCTGTCTTCGACATTCTTATCACAAAAAACTTAATTCTTAACCAAATCAATGGCAAAAGTTGCTAAATAAAACTTGCATAACACTTAAACACACATAATTTTATTATTGTTCACAGAATATGGGTACCACGAAGCGTAATAAATTCCAAATAAAGATAGCATGACAAGATCGGTAAATCAAGACACGCAGAAACAAAAAACCATATAGAACTTTTCTACTATCCATGGAAAAGAGGCACCACGAAGCTTAAAAAACTGCAAATAAATTTAACAGAATAAAACTGGCAAACCAAAACACAACAGAAGACATGGAAGTGTTTACTTTCCAAAGAATAGGGGCACCACGGAGCCTAATAAACTTCAAATGAAGACAACAGAAAAACAGGGAAAGAGAGAAAGAGAGACTACCTCATTTCATCATAGGGTGTTTTGCACAAGCAGTATAGCTTCTCATCAGTAGTGGTTTTAGCTTTCTTCGAGTCTGTGCGAGTTGAGTCCACTTCGTGCTTTCTTTTCGTATTGCTAGTCTTCTCTGCTTGCTCCTCGTCATACAGTTCATCTCCGATTTCAATGAGAAGGTTTCGTTCCAGAAGGTGCCTCTTACTCAGCATTTGATCCTTCAACCTAAAAGAAAACGAGGCTCATTGGGGAAGAGTATACAACCATGCTTTTCGTGAAAGCACTCGCTAAGAAACTGTGTAGATGACAAAGATTTCAGTAGATATCAACATGGCAAATATGATTATTAGCTACCTACAATTCAATTAGGCTGAGTTTAATTAGGCTGAGCTAATTTCCTTTGTATTCACATGGATATTTCAAACCGCCTTGAATTCACATCAAGCAGCAGTAACAACACTTCTGTGTTTTCACAAACCTTACCCATGTGAACACTCAGAGGGACTTGACCACACATCGAACTGACTCAGGCCGGAGTGAGTTTTAAACCGGTCTGAAATTTCTCATGTGAAGGCCCTCTAACACTTGTAGTCATGCTCACGTTTTACATAATATTCTGAAGCAATGATTCCCAAACTGGGGCCGATAAAGGGCTTCAAGGGGGCCGCAAAGGGCTTCAGGGTGACCGAGAGAGGTTGCCGTCGATTGTTCTACTCGTTGTTCTACCTACCTGTATCACTGTTAACACCTGTCTTCCTGTGAAATTATATATATCATAACATATGTTCATGCCTCGATGGGACCCTGCTATGAAAAAGTGTGTTGCAGGGAACGGTCATGTAAAATAATTTGAAAAGTTTGGGAACCACTACTCTGAAGAGTTTTACCCGAAAAAGTGCTCATAATCATGAAATACTGCAACTTCTCTACTAAGCTACTCCCGACTTACCGATCTCACGCATTATAGAGGGGGACTTATTGATCTCAAGCACTGTTGCGGTGGAGGTCTTATTGGAGAGAAGGGGCTTAACTAAAAGGGTCGAGAAACAATGAGAAACACGACAATACTCACTTTTCCTTCCTTTCTCTTAGCTGACGCTTAAATTTCCGTTTTAGTTCTAGACTCAATTGGGCTTTTCTAGCAGCTTCCTTCGCACTTCCTTTCCTCTTGCTTGTACTAGTACTGATTTTTACTGGCGATGTCTTGTCTTCTACTACTTTTGGTAGCAATTTAATCACAGGATCACTGTAGGGAAAGATAATACAGTACACGATCGCATTCTATACAATTAATTTATCGTATGTTTCTAAGAGCAATCCTCAATGACTAATCATATTAAAAATCTTAACAGATCACACTTTGGATCGCCAATATCACAACTAGGATTCTCAACGATCACAACTAGGATTCTCAAAGATCACAGCTAGGATTCTTAAAGATTCCAACTAATATCCTCAACGATCACAATTGAGGTGAATTCTAATACAGGATGTCTGCCGAATAAAAGAAGGCATTTTCTCTTATATTTCCCTAATTTTTCCCTGATTTCCACCATGTTCTCCCTGATTCAATATAGGCCCTGGGCGAATGCCGCACATTATGCTTATCATAATGCAAACCTGTCTACGCAAGCCTCAGGCTGCTTGAGCATATAAAATGACTTTAAATTTCATCATAAAAAAGAAAACTAAGGTCTCATAATACTGCAAAATATAATTACACAGTTACAAAAAGGATTGATCATTTGAAAATATTTTGAATGCCTTGTCACTTTGCCCTTTCTAGGCATTCCAACCTGAGTCCATATTTTGTCTACATAGATTCTGAATTTGGAACAATGGTATAATTTCACAGTTGTATGTGGAAAGTCGAGGGGTTTTTACAGTTCCTAGGTATCTATGAGAATGCTTGGATAAGAATTAGAAGAAAAGACCACAAATATGAGAACAACTTTCCGCCAAAGATATAGAAAGTACCTCCTGAACCTACAAAGCCCAAACAAGACCCCTTGGTAGAACAGTAATTTATTATATTTCTTTTCCTTTTCCTTTTATTGTAAGTATATCTATTTATCTTGCTGAAAGGACGTCTGTGTTAAAATATTAAATGAAACTGAAAAAATAAAAAGACCTACGTGGTGGAATCATGAAATTAAAAAGGCCGCAGAGTTTTGGCTAAAGATGTACAAATTTCATAAATGGCACACTAAAACAGCATTACAGTCACTCTCTAAGAAGAAATGCTACACAATAACAGTTTTAATGCAATAAATGCAAAAATAATATTATTGATCTTCCAGCAGACCTGTCGCGAGGGGCGGTGGGGCGGTGTGGGGCGGTGTGGGGCGGTGTGGGGCGGTGTGGGAGAAGTGGGGAGATGTGGGAGAAGTGGGGCGATGTGGGAGAAGTGGAGGGCGTTAAAATCCCTTGTAAAAATACTTCGTCCGTAAAACTTGGTTTTAATAGGCAAACCTATGATTTTTTGCTAAATCATGCGGCTTGTCATCGCATATCGCAACCGACGACACAGATGATATCAAAACAGGTATCAACCATGCTCTCAGCAACATTGGCAATGTATTGTGAAGTGTCACGACTGTGTTACTTCATTTTTATTGAAATTATCAGAGACAGTACCCAGTTGTTGGATGTCACGCCTATGTCATTAGCAAATTTTTATTTCACCCCCTCTCCCCAGAAGCATCATCTTCGCGACGGGCCTGCTTCCAGACCAACTTACGTCTTAGCAACTACAGTCGTCGGCTTTCTTTTGGATTTCTTTTCGGGCTGAGGCTTTGATGCTAATTGTTGGTTGGTCCGGTTTATAAAGTTCGACGTGGTTGTTGTTGTTCCACCGCTTCGAGCGACATTCGGAGAGGCTAAAGATTAAACATATCAACTTCTTTAAGAACAACTCCGAGAAAAGACATGCAATACGCTTCAATGTAATTTGAGAACTAGCCAGTTACTGTATATGCAATCTCATTACAACATACTCGGTTATAATGTACTTTCGGATATAACTTACCGAAGTGGTCAGTTCCGGATAAAAATTCATAAAAATACTAATAATAATAATCCTTTATTTATAGTTGGGATTTGCAAAGCAATAAGCTAATAAACTCCTTTATTTACAAATGAAACTAATACAATAAAATAGCAGTTTGGTTAAAAAATAATAGGAATGTTTAAAGAAAGTAAGTATGTATAAAATGCATATACAGTATAATCCCGTTATAACGTACTCGGTTATAACGTACCTTCGGTTATAACGTACCATAGTGGCCGGTCCCGGCAAAAGGCTCATACAAATCCTTATAAAAATACTCCGGTTATAACGTATTCGGTTATTAAGTACTTTCGGTTATAGCGTACCCTCTTTCTGGCCCCTCGAGACAAATATATTCGGTTATAACGTACTTCCTTGTGGTTTTTGTTTCTTCCCTTTCCGAATTATTCGTAAAAATCATCAACACTGTTACTATTACCTGTAGTAGCTGTTTTAAAGCAACCACATATTTGATGCAGCCGTATATAACGCTTGGATTAAAAAGACTGTTCAGAAGCTGTTTACAGACTTTTTTAGACCTTACAGGAGATAAACATTAGTCATGAACATAGCAACTAAATCCAGGGACGCTGGAGAAGGGACAGAGGGGAGCAAGCGTCCCTCCTGCCTGTTATTTGAGGGAGGAGGGGGAGCAAAATTGCCCTTTTTTGAAATGCAAAAGAATCCTTTTCAGACATTGATATGGTACAACGGAGATACAGTAAGCTACATAAATTATATGATTGGAGGAGAGATATATTTGTATGATTGTGAGAAATATAGCCCTTGCTAAACGATGGAACAGAAATGTTCCAAAGAGGTGTCTTAGGTCCCAAAGAGGTGCCTATTCTAGTCGGTGCCCTTTTGATCCTGTTGCCCCACTATTGATCGGGGACGCCTTATTAAAACTGCCCCACTACTAAATTTTATGTTAGTCTTTCAAATATCTTTCCATGTTATGACGCTTATCCTAGCCTCTAGTTTTAATATTTCAATCTTTAAAAGCTACAGTAGTGGCCCAAAAGCATATATCATTCTATACTTTACTAAGTCTGGTATATTTCTTTTTCTTCGGTTATAACGTACTTCGGTTATAACGTACCAAATCAGTTGGTCCCTTGAAGTACGTTATATCCGGATTATACTGTATATGTATATGTATATGTATATGTATATGTATATGTATATGTATATGTATATGTATATGTATATGTATATGTATATGTATATGTATATGTATATGTATATGTATATATATACATATATATATATATATATATATATGTATATATATATATATATATATATATATATATATATATATATATATATATATATATATATATATATATATATATATATATATATATTTATACAGGTGCACATCGCGGAATTTTTCAAAGCAGGGGTCTACTCAGCAAATAAGGGCAAACTAAACACTTAATAAAACGAATAAAACTTGAAACCACATTTTTTAGATTTCTCCAAGAAACGGATTCTCCAAGAGAAGAAATAGTTCTACTTTGCTGTGAAAAACGGCAGGGCCCATCCCATAGTTGCTCGCCTAATATATTATTCATAACGTACAATCCTGAAAATTCAGATGAAATACACCGGGCATATGCCAATACAAGATAATGACAAGCAAAACATACCAAGTGGTAATGGCCTAGCGACAGACACAGGAACTTGTAACGGTGTCTGCGCATTATAAATCTTCTGTGCAGGGCTCTGCAGCCTCGCACCACTCTGCTGTTGGCGTGACTGGAGAAGTAGCAATTGCTGATCAACTGCAGTCCCTCGCTGTACCAGTATTCCAGGTTTGCCCGGTACAGGGACGAGAGAAGGAGATGGGGTAAGCTTTGTGGCTGTAGTTGTCACAGCCCGACTGACAATTGTCGGAGTCCCAGATATGACTGGTCGTATGGTAAGCCTTGAATCGAGTACTGGGGTCTTCTGTATTTCTGTCGTTGTTTTAATCGACCTCTGACCTTTGCGCTGTTGCTGCTGCTGCTGTTTGATCATTTGCTCCGCTTGTCGGCGTAAAAGTGCAGCACGTTTTGCTTCGAGGTTCTTCCGCGCATCTTCTTCAGCTTGCTGTCGTTCCCGTCGGAGATTTCGCTCAGTCTCAACTTTATCCCAGTATTGCCGTATTTCCCAAAGGTCCAAAGTATCCTGAAACGAGAGAAGTTATCAGGAAAATTTCCAAGAAGTACTCATGGCTAGAGTACTGATACAGTACTTTACCAGATATCAGCTTCATCAACAAACTGTCTCATACAAGGCCGTTCTTTTCCGATGCAACACTCGACAAGAAGATGGGCCTAAAATCGACACTACCATTCAGCTCAGGAAGTAGGACTATTCAAAATGCCAACAATGTCATCTAAGTGCATATTCAGGGTTCTCAGTAGTTCCCTGATTCTTCCAGGTTTCCCAGACCAAAATTTAAAAAATTATTTGACCTTATTTAAATTGCTTATTTAAAATGACAGTGAAAAACCCCCTTACCAGAAGGATTTCCCTAATATTTCCATGATTTCCAGGTTTTTCCTGACCTAACCTAAAATATAATACCCTTACTTTTCCCGGTTCCTAGATCTTGCAGACTCCTGAGAGTCCTGAACATACCACAACAAGAACACTTGTCCCCTGGTCTTTGGCAAAACCCATCAATATCTGTTGGAGCGTGGGTTCTAGGAATGCGCATTATACAGATCATGTGAAATAGCCTACGCACGCGTAACTGAGAGAGCATTCCCGTTTCTGTGGGATTTTCTACAACACTTATAAACTCATGAATTCATTTACTTTACTTTTCATTCTCTAACAATTACCCAATGGAACTTATTCACCACAGTACCATTAGCTCAGAGTCCTGAACAAAGTTTCAGCCTTCCTCTGGCTGTAAAATCTTTATCATAAACCTTCCTCTTTTACGAAAATCAAAACTCATCAAAGTTCTTGAACTCTGCATTGTGTATGTCTCGGAAAATTGTACGGTGGAAGGGCTATGCCTTTCACAGCCGAGGTCACATTAACTTAAAACTTTGCTGAAACTGGATTGTTGATACAAATTACTAAACCTTCCTCAAATACGACATAGGAAGCAAAATCTTCCTCCGGCTCAGAGCCGTGGAGCCGTGACTTTTTCTGGATTCTGTATTAGTTGCCCAGCAGTTTTACATTGTGCTTCGTAACAATTCCTTATTGAGCCCTCTTACGTTGGTCCCGCTAACGCCGACCCTTCTGCCGCCGGACCTTTTAACGCCGTTTCCGGAAAATCAACGCCACAAAGGGTTGGCGTAGAGGGGTCCGACAAGGCAGGGCAATGAAGAAAGTACACCATGTAAGTCAAACAAACCTCGGGAAGCCATTCGACGATGACCTGTCGTGTTGTCGGAAACGGGACATCATCGTCATCATCATCGTCCGATAGATTAAGGTCATCGTCGACGGTGTATTTCAAGGGCACGGTTCTCTCGCGTAATTTAATTCCACCTAGAAAAGGTGAGGTATAATATATTATATAAAGTCTTGCATCAAATTGAAAAGAAGGATCCAACATATGCTTATAGGGAGCTCTAAATGAAGAAGTCAAGAAGTGATCAACGATAATAAATGAATCAGATCAGTCAATCACAATCAATCAGTGAAATCATGCAATCAGACCTTGGACAGTAAAGTTGTCTCACTACTGGCTATCAATCTATCAATCATAGAAAAACATGATAGGATCACAGATCGATCACTGTCCAGACGGGATAATCGCATTGCTTATTTTATATAGCCACAAATTGGAAACTACACAGCAGTCAGCAATGCCCTAGAGATCATAATCAAGAAACGGCCATTTCTCATTAATCAAGCACCAAATTTTGCAGGAAAATCAACTCTGCTGGCAAAATATTCAAGGTCACTCGGAGCAGAATATTCATAGACTAAAAGTGATACCTTTCGTAGTTTTGGCAATCGGAGTTGAAGGCCTCTGTTCCTTGTCCCCCATCATGATCTTCGGCTTTGGCGGGTTGGCCTGTATTTTAAAAGGTTGCATGACTTTTTTCACGTTATAGGAATACACTAAGCCATCTGCTGTTTGAGGCTTACCATCCAGGATCTCTACGGTGATGATGCCTACGAAGACACAACGATAGCGTCATCAAAGCGAAGGGGACATTACAGTACGTAAAAATATATCCTGAAATGAAGGGCTCAAAAAATACCCGCTCTATTGTCCACAGGGTTATTATAACTAATGGCCAAGCAGTCAAGCGGCCAAGCGGCCCAGCCAGTTTCCATTAGCATAACTGAACTTAAGCTTGGCTGCGTTAGGTCAGCAACTGGATGGGGAACTTTCCAGGTAAACGACCAAAACAACTCACTCCGCTGTCCTTCGGAAAGGAAGGGATGTGGCACGCACAGTAGGCATAAATTAAGCAAAAAAAGCTAGATATTACAGCTTACTCAAAAAAGCAAACAACAACAACAACAGCAACAACAACAACAGCAACAACAACATTAACAACAACATTAACAACAACATTAACAACAAGAACAACTGAAAGTCACTGGATCGGCAAAGTAGTCAACAGTTATTTTACGCACAAATAGCCCAATATGGAGCAATAAAGTTTGTTCAACAGCCAAGAAATAAAAAGCTCTCAAATAAATCCACCAACTCTTGTTTGAATGAAATATGACTCCAACGCCACCTTTCCCAACCTGAGGAGTTCCTTCCTAGGGGCGCAAATCAACCTTGTAAGGGTGGATTTAAAAGGTGCCATCATCGATCACAACATCGAATAATTTTATGGCAAGACCTGAATAACATGGCCTTTCTGACAGAACTGTTCCTGTCCTCATGTGATCAGCAGGGGCTTTCTTTAATATTTAATCTTTAATAATTTCCTTAATATTTAATCTTTAATAATTTCCTTAATATTTAATCTTTAATAATTTCTTTAATATTTAATCTTTAATAATTTCTTTAATATTCTTAAATAGCTAATAAAATAGGTGCTAGAATTGCAATATTTTTGGATAGCAAACTAACATCTAATGAATTAAGCTACTGTCAATCCAAATCAGTTGCACATTACCGTGGTGAAGCATGCAATCTCATTCACTATATTTCGTGAAAGGGGAATAGCACGAGAAAGTTGGGAAACAGGGCACTGACGCCTACCTTTGCTTGTAGTGATGGAGTGGTTCACCCCTTTGGGTGGCCGAATATTGATAACATCCCACCGCAGGCAACAATGAAGTATACGAAGCAGGTGCCCCACAGAAGCAAAAGACCTCGAATTCAGCAGCTGAAACCTCCAACCTGTCTCGAAATTAGGCCTGGGAAAGCCATGGTTACCAAATATTCCTGTGCCTTGCTTTGCATTGTATATAAAGCCATCAACCTCCTTCATTCCAGCCTGTCTCGATAGTCTCTTAAGTTTATGCTTATTGAGAACGAATATACCTTTTATGTCTTTTTTACGCTGCTTCCATGCACGCAGTTCGTGTTTTAAAAGTTTAACTGGATCATCGATAATCTTGTGGATACTCCGCATTGACTTTTCAGCGTTTTCGTATAACTCCGTGTTCGATGCTAGTGGCTTCTTGCCGTCGCTTTGCTGCGTCCGGAACGATCTGGCGTCTGGTTTACTGCCGGCCATCGCCACCGACTGCAATGCAGCAGCTTTTGCTGACAGCGTATCCTGGACTCTCTTGTTTCCAGTTTTCATTGCATTGCTGGCAAGTTGTGTCAGATAAGTAGCTATGGGTGTTGCCTGAGGCACTTGTTTGCTACCTGGTATGAAACAACAACAAATTTCATCAAATCCCATGAACAACTGTCTACAATTATCGAGATATGTTAAGACTTTAAGATCAGATACTTACAAAGGATCGAACTGATGGCCCTCTGTGAGATATTGGCCTGTCTGATTTAATTTACCTGATGGCTATAAAACTGACCCATAAACCCAGTCCTGATGGGTTATAAAACTGACCTACGAACCCAGCCTTGATGGTTATAAAACTGACCTATAAACCCAGCCCTGATAGCTATAAAACTGACCTATAAACCCAGTCCTGATGGTTATAAAACTGACCTATAAACCCAGCCCTGATGGCTATAAAACTGACCTATAAACCTAGTCCTGATGGTTATAAAACTGACCTACGAACCCAGCCTTGATGGTTATAAAACTGACCTATACCCAGCCCTGATAGCTATAAAACTGACCTATAAACCCAGCCCTGATGGGTTATAAAACTGACCTACGAACCCAGCCTTGATGGTTATAAAACTGACCATTACCTGCTTGAATAGCTTGCATTGTCTTCTGCATATTTACAGAGCCTTCAGCTGCAACTTGGCCCCCAGCTCCAACCTTCGATAGCATGATAGCCGTGTTGCCTAACAATACAGCCCTCTGATTCTGCTGCTGATTACCAGTGTTTGCCACATTCGATCTTATAATAAACTGACCAGGGGATGCCTGGATTATTTGAATGCCGCCACTTTGGAAGGCATTACCTGAAGCTAATGCCTTGAGAACGGCAGCATTCGATATCTGTGAGGCAGCTAGGCCAATGGGTATGCCCGTCTGTGTTGATGCTGGTGCTGGTGCTATAGCTACTGGTCTAGTGGTGACAAGCTTGGGTGCGGCAGGAGTCTGCACCTTGGCACTTGGTCTCAGCGGCTGTACCTGTGCCAGAGGTGGCATAGGTATTGATGAAACTGTTGGTGCCAATAGCGGTAGTTGGACAGTAGGCATTGATTGCTGAGTCAATACTGGTTGTTTACTCTCTGCTTTGCTCCCAATTACCTGCAATTTGGCTGCCCCACTGTGCACTGGTGCACTTGGAATAGGTACTTTTATCTGAACTGGCTTTGCCTGAGCCAATGGTGGCATTGTCGCCTTATGTTCTGCTGGGAAATTTTTACTAGTGTTTGGAGTTACCGGTAATTGCGAAGAAGTTGGGAAAACAGTGCTAACTGGCCTTAAATCTGGCACAGTCCCTGCTACTGATGAAACTGATGAAACTACTGGCATAGAACCTATCCCCAGTGCACCCGTTGCTGGTGTATGGTTCTGTGGAACTGCTACAGTGGTTCTTGTCTCACTGTCTGGCTTTTTTAGCAGTTTATTAAGAATTCTCTGTGTCTCTTCTGCAAGAGAGAGCTTATCTCCAATCAGTGAATCTGTTGTTGTCACCAGCTGTGTGCTCTGACTTACCACTGGTGAGCCATGACTTACCACAGACAAACTCTCAATATTACTTTCCACAGAAGCCTTAACCTCAAAATCATTCTCCTTAAGCTTTGCAATCACATCCCGAACAGATCTAGTTGGGGACAACAAAGTAGGACTTGACAGCCTTTCACTCGATTGGTCTCTGGCTGGAATGAACTCTCGAGGAATGCTCTCGTTGGAATTGCTATTCTTTACTCCTTGGTGAGTCCCTGACAATCCAGGTATCACTGGCTTGCATTCTTCCCTGCTTGACGATATGAACTCTCCAATTTCCTCTTCCTTGATCACAATACTCCCAGTAACTTCTCTATCTTCCAACTCAGACCTCTCTGGTTCCCTAACTTCTTCCGTAGTCAAATATTGCTTAGCTTCAATTTCCCCAGTTTCAGCATTCCTATTTACATCAACATCCATCGTCGCCTCTCCACTATCATTAAATCGCTCCACTAGATCCCCTTTCTCTAACTCACTCGCTTTATGTTCTTCCTCAGTACTCTGTTTCTTCTGAGCTGACACTGGCTCTGCTTTATCTGATTCGTTGATGTTGGTCTTTGGCAGAGCAGAATCAGACATTTCAGACTCAGGTACGAAATCTTCTGGCTGCTTGGTAGCAACTAATTCGGTTTTAAATGAATCATCCTGCATTTCACAATCTCCAGAAGATCTCTGGATTTGGTCTACATTTGCTTCACTGCTTAGCTGACTATCATGTTTAGCTTGCTCATTTGTGAGAAAGGAATTGTTGGCATTGATCTGATTATCACGTGTTTCTACAGTGCTTTCAGTCCCAACCAGAGACTCTGTGCTACATGTGGCATGCCTTTCTTGTGGGCTACTCATCTTCATTTCACTGTCATTTACCAGTATATCTTCCAAGCCAGTCTCCGTGATATCTCCTCTAGGGAAAGGACATTTCACTCCTTCAATTCTACTACCAATGCTATCCTCATGCCCTTGGGGAATGCAGGCACCAATGGGATCATTCTGTTGCTGTGTAGTTGTTCCCAAACTGCTAGTAATGGCTGATGCAGCATTCGCACCAGAGGCAGCTGCACTAGAAATAGAAGTTTGAGTCAATTCTGTATCAGCTCTCAAGACAGTAGTTTCCGGTGTGTATGTGTCTGTGAGCTTGGTAACATCTGATACAGTAGTGATTATATCAGATGTAGAAGCAGCTGGAGACATCGCATTTGTGGTAACAGGATAATTAACAGCAGTTTCTGATGTAGGTGTGGAAAATGACGTAGTGCTTGATGCATCTGGTACACTACAGGTTGCATTAGATAGGGTATTGCTTGCACTAGAAGTTGAAACAAGTGTATTTGAACTGACATCCGAGATACTTGCAATAGGTAATAAGTCCTTACTAGGTAACTGGGATTGGTTGTTAGTAGTTGATACACTACTGGCTGACAAAGAGTTGGCATTGCTTGTAAAGCATGCTGGTGAAGATTCTGGTGGAAACACTAATGCAGAAACTTGTGAAGATGCTGGTGCAGAGCCTTTATAATGAGATGGCACAGAAACTTGTGCATGAGCTGGTGCAGAACACTGTACAGCAGTTGGTGCAAAAACTGGTACAGGAGCTGGCGCAGAGAGCTGTGCAGGAGCTGAGGTAGAGACTGGTGCAGGAGCTGGTGAAGAACCCAGCATAGGAGCTGGTGTAGAAACTAGTACATGAGCTGGTGCAGTAACCTGTGCAGGTACTGGTGTAAAAACTGATACAGAAGCTGGTCCAGAAATAGGAATAGGAGCTGTTGTAGTAGCCTGTGCAGGAGCTGGTGTAGAAACTAGTACAGGAGCTGGTGCAGAAATAGGTGTAGGAGCTGTTGTAGTAGCCTGTGCAGGAGCTGGTGTAGAAATAGGAACAGGAGCTGGTGTAGAAATAGGAACAGGAGCTGGTACAGAAACCTGTGCTGGAGCTAGCGCAGGAACTGTTGCACAAGTTGGTGAAGAAATAGGTAAAGGAGCTGGTGCAGGAACTTGTGCAGTAGCTAGTGTAGAAAATACTACAGGAGCTGGTGCAGAACCTATTGTACAAATAGGTAGAGGAACTGGTGTAGAAACTGGGGCAGAGGCTAGTGTAGAAATTGGTGTAGAATCTGGTACTAACAATGGTGCAGATGAGACGCTAGGAACTACATTTGTTGAACTAGTGGTAGGGAATGGATGACTGGCAGTAGTGGCACTTGGTTCTGAAAGATCTACCCGTGATGCAGTCACACAAGGTGATGAAGTGTTGATGATGACACTGCAAGTAGTTGGTGTATACATGCTTTTTTCTGAAATACTGACTGCAGGCTTGTTGCTAGCGTCAGCAGTAGAAACTGAGACAACATCTACCATTTCGTCATCTTTTTCACTTGAAGTAACCTTTGTAACTGTGTTGTTAATAGAAGCCAAACTGGTGGTGGTTGTTGAAGCAGCTGATCTAACAGTCTTCCCAACTGTAATTTCTGTCTTTGTGTCCTGTGCAGTTACAACAGTCGCACCTGATGGCTTTCCAGCTTCACTTGTTGATGTAGGAGCTGTTGATATCACCGGCTGACCTGGTAATAAGGACACACGAAAATTAGTCCGTCAACTACTAAAACTACAGTAGAACTCGCATAATTCGGATCGGCTTTATCCGGATTTTGGTGTATTCCGGACAGAATTACTAAGTCCAATTAATTTCGTATTGAAATGTACTAAAGTAATTCCCATTATCCGGATTTCCTAGTCCGGATAAATGCATAAACCGGACTATATGTTTGGGCAATTACGCTATTTTTTTACCGTAGTCCGGATAAACGATCTTAGAAACATGTCAATAAGCACAGGTGTGTCCTTCAATCCTAACTGCGTACATTATAACCAATAAGTGACACGAATTCCTGCTTCAAGCAGAGGCCAGCATGTTGGCAACACTTTAAAACAATACACTTTCATAGTTATCATGGCTTCAAAGCGAAAGCATACAGATCGTACGTACGAAGAGAAATATAGAGTAATTAAATTTTGCGATGAGAATCCGGGAATAAAAAGAAGCGACATAGCGTTAAAGTTTGCAATAAAACCACAGACTTTAAGTTATATGATGAAAGTAGAAACGAAGAAAAAAGTTTTCAATGTCGTGGAAAATTCGCCAGATGCAAGAAAGGGTACAATAGAGCATGTAAAAATATACGTTTCCCAACATAGATGCCGCGCTTATTATTTGGTTCCGTCAGTATTGTACCGATCCTGATTTGAAAATTGATGGAAACAAGCTTGTAGCAAAGGCTAACTATTTCTGAAGGAATTCGGTTATGAAAGTTCGGAAATGACCTCGGGATGGATCCACCGATTTAAAAAAAGCTACGGAACGGGAAAAATTTTGAAATCAAGCAAAGCAGCGGGAGTGGATACTGAAGTGTGAGAGAATTATGACATTGTACGTGAATCCAAAATATGCTGGGAGTGACCTCCAAACAACAACATACATTTAACGGGGCCACTGAAAAAATTTTAACGTAATCCGGATTTGCTTTAATCCGGACGAAATTAGGCGGTCCAATTAGATCCGAATTATGCGAGTTCTACTGTACAAACAAAGCAGACAGGTGACAACGCTATTATTACATTCATATCTAATAGCATTTTTACTAAAAGTATAGGGATTTGCTACAGCAACAAGCTAATAAGTATGAAAGCGATAGGTTAATAGAACTGCCGATAAGTGTTTAGTTTGCAATTTGACAATACAAGTACATCACTAAAATGTTAACTGAAAGTACTGATGAAGATATTAATCCAAACGTTTACAATACCAGACAGAGACAGAATATTGTTGAATTTCTATATTATATATATATATATATATATATATATATATATATATATATATATATATATATATATATATATATATATATATATATATATATATATATATATATATATATATATATATATATATATATATATATATATATATATATATATATATATATATATATATATATATATATATCAGTTGTCATAAAATGAACTTAGAACCCAATTCAGTCAGGCCCCTACAACTCTAAATGAGTGCAATAACTTCGCACTGAGCCACAGTGACAAAAAACTATTTCTGAAAAGACCCTCTTCCACCACCCAAAAATAACTTTCACCGGAAACTTTCTCAGCAATAAATAATGAAAAATAAAATGCAGCAGCCATATTCTCACCATACAATGAAAGAAAACGTAAAAAAGTATGTCAGCATATGTCCATTATTTCAATATATTTATTCATGTCCTGTTTACATTTATTCAATACATTAAAAATGGTAAAAGCTGAATTGGAAAGTTGACCTTTATACAAAACGTAATACAATCCGGTTTTATACAAAACGTAAACGTAATACAATCCAGTTTTATACAAAACGTAATACAATCCGGTTTTATACAAAACGTAAACGTAATACAATCCGGTTTTATACAAAGCGTAATACAATCCGGTTTTAGCTCCTTCCAACTCACCTTCAGCCTTTTTGGCTTTTTCTGCTTCTTCTTTCTTCGTTTGTACTTTAGCTTTTCGCTCCTTCACAATGCCAACGACATCCTCTAATTTTCGTATTTTGGCATTTTTCTCTTCCTTTGTTGGCCACGTGATATCCCGACGGCGCTTGCGAGTTCGTAGGTTGCAAACGCCCCCATTCCACACCCAACCACCGCCACCATCAAGTCTGTATTCTTCACCCTTCTGCTCCCACACTTTGTGTCTTGGTATCCAGCTAAATTTCACCGGTGCAGCTGCAAATTCAAACAGGAATGTAAATACAACAACAATGAAACATTCTATGAACTACTACACTATATAGTAACATCAAAAACAAGCGCATAGATACGAACGGAAATATGAACAAGGGGTTCCGTCCTAAAAAGCCAAAAAGGGGGCCATCTGAAATTATTTCTACGAGACACACCCACGACCACACCTAATATCCCATTCAAACTGTTCAGAATGACATACATACAAAGTTATATACTTGTCAAATGCAATTAACGTAAAATGCTGCCTAGTTAGGAGCTCGGCCCCTTAAAACCCTCCTCACTTTAACAAGGGGAGCTAAGCCTCCCAGCCTTCCCCCCTTCCACAACACCACTGACAAGAGCACTTTCCTCGCCACTCTTAGATAACCATCCTCCGGAGATAAAAAGTTGCATAACCAAATCACAAGAGCCTAGCCACAACAATCATACATGCTTTATAAAAATGTGCCGCATGTTACCAAAAGTGTTCAGAAATTCACAAATCCCGTCGGTAATTGCAGTTGTTGCTAATTTCCAGTCTTCAAAAACTTGATGGAAAACTTGCCGAAAGTAACGTTGGTGCATTGTGGCAAGCCCAACCGCAGATTCAACTTTCGTTGTGTGCTGCTTCAGATAATCTTGCAGTTCAGATCTTTACTCTTTTTGGTCACAATAAAAAACAAAACTTAGTGCTACTTGTCCAATTTCAGACTGAATCATAACTGCACAACAGCCTTTAATACGCTAGGATTTATGCGAATAATCAATAGGTTTACTGTTCCAAAGTTTCTTCGCGGATTAACACGTGTTTATGGCCTCCGCTTTGTGATAAGGCATCCCTACAGAGACTTAGTCATCTTCAGCCAATGAATATCGGTAATTATTTTCAAGATTCTGAGGAAATTTTTAAAAAAAATCCCTGATTCTTCCGGATTTTCCAGACCAAATTTAGGAAAATTCCTTTACCAAATTAGATTATATCACATTCTTCCTAGAAGTTTTCGATGGACTAACGAAATGATTTTGCATATGTACCGACAATGAAGCAGTAATAACAATGAGTGTGTATAAAATTCCATAATCAGAAAAAATTCTGACTTTTCCGGGATTTTCAGGCTTCTAAAAACCCTGCCTTGAAATAAAACAGGAAGGGCTTCTTTTTGCAAAAATAAATACGCCATTGAACAGGATGATCTCTCATGCATTCACCCCAAAATAACTGCAAAATCATGGCATTTATCATTGTTCCAAGACACACCAGAGGATTCTACCCTATCAACTTGAAACATAATTAATCATACAATACTGAATAGAGTCCAATATACCTTTCGGCTTGATTATACCATTCTCATCATCATCCAAATCCTCTTCTAAACTGTCCTTATCTCTAATAGAACGCGGGCCTTTCTTAATCTTTCCTTCAGCTTGCACCCTCTTCAGCGAGACGTTGCCCAGCGCTTCCCTCCAAACATTCAACACAATAATGGGCTTGATGGCTCTCTGCAGTACGGACAGCATGGCAGCGAATTCTGGCACATCTTTGCACATTCTGACACCCTTTATCCATGACGGTAACTGCTTGTACCACATAGGATGCAGGAATGCTGTCGGTATCGAGCTTTCAAACGACAGTAATGTGCTCCGAAGGGTATTAACAACCAGCGCAGGACCTTGGTATATTTCACCAAGCCACTTGAAGTCATACAAGCGGAACTTGTTTCCCAGAGCTCTTCTCTTATCGCGCTCCGCTTGGTGGTCGTGTTTGCTGCTAGCAAGAGAATTCGAATAGTATTGATTTTCGTACATGACATAAGAGCCCTCCATCCCCAGCTTGAAATAGCTCTTTACCTCATCTGGTTTTTTCTCGGGCGCAGAAGGCTGGGACTTGCTCGTTGAGGTATGCTGCATCTCTACTTTTTCACTTCCTTCTTTCACTCCAAATGCACTGCTACTGTTAGCCTCCGTGGCCAACAATCCTGTGACCCCTTGCTTTGAAGCTGTTTCTGGCCTTGTGCTATGAATCTGCAGGGTGGTACTACCAGCTGTCCCGGCAGGGTCACCAAGAGTTGCACTTTTTTGCCCATCAGCGTCAGCTAGCTTCTTTGAAGCTTTCTCCTTGGCTTTAAGCTGTTCTATATCCACTTTGGCGGATGTATCAACATCCTCTGCCACCAAGTCAATAGGGGGTTTTTCTACCATCTCTCCTTGATCTTCGTCAGTTTCATTCCTAGCCTTTGATGCAGAATCAGTCATAGTAGAATCTACGGTAGCATTCCTACTTTCTGTCGTTTTACTATCGCACGCCTCAGCATTATCATGCTGGTTGCTTTGTTGTCTGAAATAATCCCTGAATTCCTTCTCGATTTCAACAGAAATCTGGCTATCTTGACTCAAAGAATCGTCTCCATCAATTTGCTGATCAATTGAAGGGGTTGCAATCTCAACATCAGCCTCTCTGTCATCCTGAACTCTTTCACGGTTGTACAATGGATGGACAGTCATGGGCTCATTATCAGGCACAAATCTAACTTCTTCCTGCTGGGATACTGTCTGTTCCTGACCAATGTCAGCATCAGCTAAAAGCCAAAATTTGCAATTCATGTACATATCTATCTTAGGCTATGAAACATTAAATAAAATCCCAAAAAAGGTGACAATGTCAGCTAAAGTGAATTCAAATAATATTTAAGAACATGATTTCCAAAATAAGATGAAATATAGCAACTATATGAAAGGAACAGATTGAAATACAATATTTACTATTGTCGACTTTCCGTTGCTCTTCCACCTCTGCTTGTTCTCTTGACTTTTTTTGCTCAATAGCATCTTTGCTCTCAACAGTTTCACCTTCCTTTCTTGGTTTGTACAAATAAGGGACCAAATCACCTGCAATGTACGAAAAAAATTATTATTATCCAAGCCACAATCACCATCTCCCTTGATAATCACATCTCATATCTATCATTTGGATTTTTACATTTAATTTTTATCTAACTCATACCACCACCACCTAAGTCACGTGTCTCAGGTTTGTCATTAAATCGCAACCCTCAAATCTACATGCTAGACCACATACCTTATATCTCCCTCCAAAATCATATCTGTTACATCTACCACCTAAAATCACATCTCTTTCATGTCTACCATCTAAATCACATCTTCCAAATCTACCATAAAAGTCACATCTCAAAGATCTACCACTTAAATCACATTCTTTATATCTAAGACAAAAGTCATATCTACAACTACCCCTTAAGTAACATCAATCAGGTCTACCACCTAAAATGCATCCCTAATATCCACCATCTAAATCACATCTCTCATCAATACATGTACCATGGAAATCACATCTCTAAAGCCTACAATCCAGATCACATCCCTGACACCTACCACAAAAATTGCATCTCTCAGGTAAATTTTCTGAATAACACTCCTCATATCTACCATATGAATCTAATATATATCTACATACTTGCACTTCTCAGATCTGCAAATAAAATCCCACCTCCCATGCCCATCACAGTAAAGAAGATCTCATATCTAGCACATAAATCAAACCCCCATCCCATTCATGTCAAAACATCTCTCTTGTCTTCATGTCTGCAGTCCAAAAATATCTCCACCATACCACACATTGTACTTCAAATCTCTCATCCAATATGTTCAACTAAAATTCTAATACCACATGTCTAGTGTGAATCCTGTTTATGTCACTTGATAATCATTTAAAGATTTCTGCCCAAATGGCACATTTTCTAAGGCCATCTAAGCATGATAACCTGATGAAATAACACTCATTATCTCAGAATGATAAAATATCTACATTTAATTCAATAATGTGTATTGCAGATATTTCTATAATTGAACAAAAGCCCTTCCAATGCCACTAATTTAACACACATATATTGTCTTTCTGACTATATTATGCTCCTTGTTTGGAAATACCGGGGGTGTTACAAAACCTTAGATCCCCCAGCAGCTGCACTTCTGTAGATTTATCATAAGTAACTGAAGACTTCCTACAAATTTATATATAGAAATCTGATGATAAGTTTCAGTTCTAGGTGGTCAAAATGTATAAAAACAAAGTGATAATAGCTATGTACTAAAAAGCCCAAAGGACTCCACATAATGGAAAGTACAAGAAGGACTGGACTGCATCTTAAGAGAAACATGAAAATGATGCTGGAGATGCTGCTATTCAGATCTTGGGCAACACAAGAAAGTGCAACTGATCAGAAAGGTCATATGCTATGACAGCACCATTATGTTATAGATAAAAAACCCTAAAAAAAGCAAGGAATGAATATTGGAGATGCTATGAATAAATTCCAATATATTATTGTTTGTTATACTGCAAATTGACAGCAAAGAAAAGAACATAATTTACCTTTTGCTGCATTTGTAAGCTCCTCAGTGCATTTCATTTGTTGAACAATAATATCAAATTTCTCCTCCAGAGTCTGCACTAACGGCCTTTCATATCCATCATCTTTTAAACATTTGATTAATTCTTCAAGATGGGATGGGTAGCTGTAGTAGAATGTCTCATACTCACCCTCACTAAAATGTGAACAAGAAGACCACTTACAGATAAAACATATACACACATGCATGCATACATGCAGGTACACGCATATGGATAAATATGGAGACTACTTTTTAAATGCTATTTTGTGTCTCCATCTTTGAGGAATGTGCATATACAGCAACATCATATGTAACCGATTAAATACAAAATATACTTTAGCAAAATGTAGACCTTTCAAATTAATATTTTCATCAGTACAGATGAAGATATTAAATCAAAACATCTAGATGTAAGTAAAGTATATTTTACTTTTCATTGTGATATACATACACAAACACACACACACACACACACACGCACACAAACACACTCAAAAGCTCCAAACGCTAAGAAATCACAAAAATATTGTACATAGAAGAGAACAAG
Organism: Mastigias papua; assembly: GCA_964019165.1. NCBI lineage: Eukaryota > Metazoa > Cnidaria > Scyphozoa > Rhizostomeae > Mastigiidae > Mastigias > Mastigias papua. The sequence goes on along the minus strand of OZ025275.1, from coordinate 2,082,804 downwards.
TAAAAATATGAATTTGTTTACAAGTTCTAGCTTGTGTCTTCATCAATATTTACGATACATTCAGTGCATTTATAAGCACAACACAAAAAATAATGATATTGAACTGAACAATGAACATTGTAACTGCATGTAATACAACTGCAATGAATAACATATGGAATTGAAAAGAAGGGAAATTAAAGTTGTCAGATAAGAAAACCACGTAGGAGAGCACAATATCATTCATCTCAGACCAGGAGAGAGAACATTGTGCAAGAACAAAGCAAGTGCTAAGCTTTGAGACAAAACACCAAATGCAAACATAAATGGATAATAGAAGGTAAAATAATATAATAAAAGAAGCAATAGATAAAAATATGATACAAGACAAGTGAGTGGAAATAAAAACCATGATATATAATGAAGAAATTAAGCAAATCTGAACTGACACAACTAACTAAAATACACTCAAATATATTGCCATATATACATGTATATTCTATTTGCTAACTCAGGTCATACAAAGGCAGCTCAAGAAAGCTCATGTGGACATGAGATAACAGAAAGAAAAATAGCATAAGTAGTGACTTAGAAATACTTGATAAAACCTATTGTAATTTGTAAGTGTATATACTTGATAAAATCTACAGGTGGTTTTTTCATTTCAGCTTGATTTCCTTTTATTGTTATCATTTCTATTAGCTTCAATGCATGTACTATACCAAGTTTGCCAAATACAAGTTACCTACTCTCCAGTCCAGAATAGAAGGGGGTGGCAACAAACAGGGGGTTGGAAAAAGTCTAAAAGCTAATAAGCAGGGGGTTGCAATAAGCCAGGGGTGCGTGGAAGATTTCCATAGTTAATGTCTATGGGGTGGGCTGTTATAGATGGAAGTGAAGAGGAGGACATGTGCATTGGATAACAAACCTCTGCATTTTGAAAAATACCTTACTACTTTTCTTGCATATTTTCTAACATACTAAAAATGGTGTCCACTGTCTTTGTTCATTATTTCATCATCACCAGCATGACTTTCAGTTGCATTTTCAGTGCTTCTGAGAGCACTTACTCATTTCATGCAAACATTTTGTCAAATAATGACCATGAGTTACTTTTGCAGGACATTTCTGGGTCTGGTTGAGAAAATGCCCTCTTGACCAAAATTAATAAGTGGGGGGGGGGGAGCTGCAATAACAATGTCCTGGTATGCATTTTTTGAGAAAATAAATAGTTGGGGGGATGTCTATTCTGGACTGGAGAGTAATAGTGAGATTCTTAATTGTACATTAAATGTTATATCAGATATCAGAAGTTTACAGATACATTATACTCTTGATAAAGCCTATTCAATAATGTGAGTTCAAGTAAATAGTTTACTCTTATCAATAATATACATAATGTTTCAATAACATGCGTCTACTTCCTTAATACTAAGACCCTAGGGTGTGAAAGTATCTGCCTTATATGTTGCCAGAAACTCTAACTGTATTGTTTACTACTTGATGAAATTCAAATTTCTTCAAGAAACCCAAAATGCACAACCTCAGAGGAAGAAAACTATTGTGGGGACTGAAGACCCTCAAACCCAGGATAACACACATTATGCTTATTAAGCATAAGTCTAACAAATGTGCTAGTGCCACCCAAATGCTGAACACCACACTCAATGCAGTCAAACAAATACACAACATTAGACAAATCACAAATAAACAAAGAGCCTTCTTATACTTCTTTATAGTTGCATGGGAATGGAATCATCACTATCAGATATAGAGAGGCAGACTTGACACATGGACTTTTCCCAACAAGTATTGTTGGTAGTAAGCCTGCCATATACATTATATATATATATATATTTTTCTGAGCATTATATATATATATATATATTTTTCTGAGCATTATATATATATATATATATATATATATATATATATATATATATATATATATATATATATATATATATATATATATATATATATATATATATATATATATATATATATATATATATATATATATATATATATATATATATATATATATATATATATTATATATATATACACACACACATATATGCATCTCCTACAACACTAAAGTGCTCAACAATTGAATGGAGTGTTATAAGAAAAATAATAAAAGTTGAAGGTACACCTGTAGATTTGTAACATGAAACTGACTATTGCATATGACATTATAGTATAACTTTTATTACATCTTATATATTCGTTTATTACATCTTTTATTAGATCTTTTATATATATATATTTATTTATCTAATTGTATATATATATATATCTGAAACAATACACCTAAGATGACTAGAAAGAGTCATATAATGTCTTTTCATACCTAGAATGGTATTTCTTCATCAATGTAAAATAACACCTATATGACAATTCTATACTTTTGCATTCCATACTAAAATTGCCTTGAATTTATATAAAAATTCTATTTCATTCCAGCTCTGATTGATTTCAAAAGGTAACAATTGACTTTGAAAAGACAACCTAGAATTTATAAGCCAATCATTCTGACAAATCATCAGTCTGAACAATAGAAGTCCATTTGTTTCCTGATATCATTCTTGTAAAACCCTATTCACAGCAGCTAACCTATCTTCTTTGGCCTGCAACAAGGCTGAAGGCCAAAAGGGTAGCCATACACCTCCAGTACAAGAGCGTCATACAACAGGATTCAAATTACTAATAGCCAAAGAACATTGATAAAACCACCTTGACATTTTCTTAAACTACTCAACATAGCAATAATGAATTACAGGAACTTCTATGGAAAACTTCTGAAATCATATTTATGCAAACTAGGTTAATAACTAGCAAATTTGTTCCATTTTGTATTTTGATAAAAATTGTCCTTACTATCTATTGGCTGAAAAGTCATCTCAAACAGCAGATTAAGTGTCAAAGAGCCACATATGACTAAAGAGCAAAAGTTTGGCCACCTCTGAAGACCATACAAGTTTTACAACATCTGTGATACATTGTGACAAATGCAGTAACAAACTGTAACAATTTTTTAAATGTCCACAGACAAAACACTGACAAGTTGGTTCATGCTCTGACGCCTGTCCAGTAACAGATTTTTGGGAGTCAAGGGGCAAATGCACTCTCCTGAAGTAAACTAGTTGGCATATTGGGTTAAGATGGGATGACTCTTCGGAGCTATAAAATGGATCTATTTTACAACAGTTGGCAAATCCACCACTGATGCTACCCTTATTGATTTACAAAAATGCACCACTGCACCTGTTCCATACCTCTAAAATAGGTTACCATCTAGTGGTGACAGTATAAATCTGATTTTGTGTGCAGCAGAAAGAAATTGAAGAAAACAACTTACACAATAAGTCTTCTGATAAGGAACCAATACTTCCTTCTGTGTCTATCTGTACCAAGGGGAGTATTTCTGTAAACTGCATGTCTGTCTTGCTCTGCCAAGAAATCTGTCACTCCCTTAACTTTTTGTGACTCACACACAGGACATAACCAATCACCAGCAGGGACTTCAGAGAGAGGGGGTTTCAAACATGCTAAGTGATAAACAGCAGGGCACAGTTCACAACAAAGAAGATCACCCATTCTGCCACAGCTTCTGCAATAATCATCTGATATAAACATTCGCTCATTTGCTATTTCTTCTCTGACAGTATTTGCGGCCAGAAAATAGTCACATAATCTTGTCAATACCTTCAGCTTACCTTCTACTGAGATAAATGGATATGAGGCATCCTCAACAATCGAGAATAAATCTGAGAAATCCTTGTCGGAAAGAATATAACTACGCACAAGCTCCGGCCATGTAAAAGAATCTAGTAAATACCAGTGAATATTTGTGCTGTCTTTCTCGTCGTTAGGCCCAAATACAACACCGCTGCTTTCATCCTCAAACAGAAGCGCCCTAAGCAAGCCTGTATGGATTTCTGCAATAATACACGGCTGTTCTTCAGCACGAAGAGCTGCACAAAACTCTTCAAAACCAAACGGAGAGATGCGAAGAATTCTAGAAAAATGCCGCACAGTTTCGTAGACTTGCAACGCTTCCATGAGCAGTTCGCTGGCTATAAGAAGATCATCGGATGAAGGTGGTATATTCAGAGGTGTTGTGACGATTGGTTCCTCCATCCTTAAAACAGGTTTGTTCGGCGTTTGGGACCGTTTTGGAGTTCCAGAACTATTTTCACTTGAGGCTATGCTGCTCAACGACGAGAAGCTTGAGTCCATAGAATCACGGCTATCATCTGAAGCTAAAGGATCACCATAAACAAATTCATCTCCTCGTGATATAAACTTCATTGAGCGATCAGATTTTCGATAATTTTTCCTTGAAGAGGCCTCACTTGAGGCCGGACTGCTAGGACCGGGACTGTCCTTCGCGCCATTTTTCAGATACGACCATTTTCTGGAAGACGCTCCTCGTTGAGCCCCTCTTCCTCTCGTGCGCGGCATTTTATTATCAATTATATATCACAAGGTCCTCGAAACTGTTCTGCATATAATGCGTGTGTCAGTTTTGGGTGTCCGGCTTTTTCGGTCATCAGTTTTCCATAATTTCAAAGATGGACTCCATTGCTTATGTTCCACTAGAGCACATTTCTCGAACAACGAAAGTTTGCATATCACGTGACCTTACATCCCACAATTCATAGTAATCAAGATGGCTGCATTAGCAGATTTTATCGCTCTGATTGTTTGCCGTAACACCTTCAAGACCATCAATGGTGGGTTTGGAAACTTAGCTGCAAATGCTGACTTATATAGACTTATTGGTAGCAAATTGTAGGGTAATGTTTTTCCATTGAGCAATTGCAGGAGCATCACTATGTCAATCAACAAAAGATTAGAAAACCGGAAGATAGTTGTAAAGGAACCTGCTTGCGAATATCCTTTTCGTCAATAAGAGCAAGAAGATAAATATTAAATGTCTGACTGTTTGATACATATATTCACTCTGTTTATATAGGCCTTTAGAGATTATGGCCACATTACGTATTAACAAACATGAGTGACAAGGATAGGAATAAAGAGACCCCTTATGCCCCAACTGGGCTGTTAAAAGCACACGGCTTGGATTAAACTCATAGATAAACAATGGAAAGAAGAGAACTGAGATAATGCTCAAACATCTATAGTCCTATCGCCTGTTGACGAGAAGTTACGGGTTTATTACAAGATATTACGTAAGAGATTAATGCATGTATAATATGTAGCATTGTTTCAGTAAGCACAGTCTTTTTGCAATGTACTGTAGTGTCGATGATGTTCATTTCCTAGGAGCAGTCTGTAGTCTTGGCTGAAGCACTAAGTACTGGCTTCTATATAATCGTGTGGATTCCTTGGATCGTCCCTAATGTCATGCATGATGGAGATAGTTACATGAAATTGGAAAGCACGCCCAGACGATCCGGAACGATCAAGATTACTGTAGACAACCGGGACGATCTAAACAATTATATGGAAAACACCCCTTTGGTTTACCAAAACTTGACTTTCCATTTCCCGGTGGGCGTCACCTTTCTGTCGTTTCTCAATAAGGCAGTTTTCTGTTTTCATTAAAAGACCATGAACTTTCGTCATCAGGGCCACAAGATCGAACTTACTTGGCCCTTAACAGTGTGTAGGAATTGTACCCAGAAGCACTTAGAGTCAAGAGCTTCCCTGCATTCGGCCGTAGGGTGTGTATCAGCCCCCAGGAAAAAGGATCATTTAGCAGATAGATAGGAAACGTTAGATCATTCGGCAAATCTTTTCATAGTTTACACGTATTTTTGCAATTTCGACTCCAGTTGACATCCCTCATCTCAAAATCCCTTTCATAGGCCCTCATATAAGATGCCTGTTCTGCTCATACAAAGTCTTTTGTTCAAAGAATTTGTTCAAAGAAAAGATAAAGTCAGAAGTAATACAGTAATACTAATCATAGATAAATGTGAATTGAGAAGCTTATTTATTATCATTCCCTACTAATCACTAATCTACTTGTACAGTACTATTGTTAAAAAAACTGCAACATGGCCTAGTTTTCGTTAGAGATGTAGTGACGTCGAAAGGATTTCTGCTAGGCAGAACCAACAAAGCCCGCAACGGTGGAGCGTCTCTTAGAAACGCGGTTAGAAACCAAGTGATTTCCAATATGGCTACTGTGGAGTAAACACTGAAACAATGAGGCTGGCGGTAAAATTTGTTCATAGCTATCAATCTATCATTGTACACATAGAGACGTGCATGGAAGTGTATCGAAGATAGTAGAGGAAATGAATGAGAAGTATGATTTTCTTGTTGTTATAAAACTACACTGGAAAACCCCCCGCGTGCTGTAATTCATTATTGAACCCAAGTTGTAGCAAGGCCAGCCGTTGGAATTTGTCATTTCATATGCCATATTGCAACATATAGAATCATGTGTACCTCCTAGAATTGACTACTCATTAATTATAAATAACTTGCTCTTCTCCTGACAAACAAAATGAGCAACCACCAGACATAATAAAATAATGGATTATAATTTATTCATTACTACCCAATAGTCAATTTCTCATTTGCTAAGAATAATTTGTTGCTTAGCAGTGCTCTTTAAAGTGGTGCGGTATATTTTCCATCTAGTAAATAATCATGGGCATGACTGTGAGGAAATGATCAACATTTTACATAGTTCCCCTGGCAATTGTTTGGTTTGATCTCTTGCGATCGACTGTTTGTATATTCCTCTTGATCACTTTAGCCATCAAAGGTGGTTCTCCTGTGATATCGGATGTTTTACGTTAACTCTCCGTAACTTTGCCTTTTCATAATCATGAAATGCACTACCTTTCTCGTTACAATTAATTTTCAAGTATTTTTAGCATGGAATTTTTGCTTTACACGTTTTTTATAAGAGACCTAGATCAAGGCATAATAGTAAAAGTTTCTTAATTTCTACCAACGTTTTAGTTCTGAAATGTTCATAAAAGTTCCTTAGTTTACCAACAAAATTGTAGTGAAAACAAAAGCAGAACATAAAAAACATTGTATTTTGTATTGCCCATAAGGCTTATTGCCTTTTAAACACATAAAACATACTTTAATGGACACTTTTCAATTTGTGAAGGAAAAATGTTTTTCAATAACTGTGAAGGATAGCATAGGAAGTTCAAAAAGTTCTTAACTCTATCCTTGTAGTTCTTGAAGTTTCTTAAATCTTAGACTGTTTAGTATTAGGTTTCCAATATACTGGCTTCTTATAACAAAATGTGTATATTTGATTTCCATCTGAATCATGCACCTTTTTCATGTTTGCTCTATTGTTTACATTATTATGTAAACTTCGACTGGTATTCATTCCTTTCCATTTCATAATATATTGCAAGAATTTCTTAGAACACATATAGAAGTGTGTGGGATCATATTGATCTACTATTTTTAACATTTTAGTAATATTTTAAATTGCATTTTAGTTTATGTACTATTATCATTTTTCATATAAATTTTCCAATACCTGCTACTAGCATTACCCTTTCCAAGTATTGTGCAGATCTTGTACCATGCTTTTTTATTCTTCTTGTGTTTTAGCCCTAGCAAGCCTTGGAGTATAACCCATTCAAATATTGAGATACCAAGTGGTAAAAGCAGCCCACCTAAAAGGTAAGAGGGGATAAAATTTTGGGTTTGATGCACAATCAGTTTTTAGAGAATGTCCAATATTCCATATAGGGCCTAAGCAGAAAATTAATCATTGCACTCTGCCATTATGTCCAAGAATGAATTTGCATATGTGCTTGATCCTGAATTATCAGGTACATGAAGGCATATACTTTAGGTTCATGTTTTGATGGGTTTTATGGAATCCAAAATAACTATGATTTTCCAGATTCCATGTAAAAATCTTTTGGGAACTTTGTTGCTGTTTTGTTTTGTTGTGATGGCTTTATCTTTGCATTAGGCATTGGTTATGAAGTCTTTATCAAATATGATTAAAATTCTAATGGAAAGTTACTTTTTCTCTAGAAAAGTAACAAAACCTGAGAAATCCCAAAAAAGAGAAGCAAGAACACCAAATCCAGAATGGAATAGAGAGCTATCACCAAACACAGTAACCTCCTCACAAGGGGACCTAGTTGTCACATCTGTGAGACAAAACAATGAACTACAGGTATATTTTTAAAGGTTTTTATCTTAACCTTTTTTGTATTATTCTTACCTTTCTCATGTGGCTGTGAAAAAGCCTGTGGACTAGGGCCAGTGCCAGATACTTAGCTTAATGCCAGATAATATTTGGGGTCTGGGATTTTACAAAAACAGTCATATTTGGGGTCTGTGAAAAACAGCTTTAAAAAAGTCAATATTTGGGGTTTGAGAGCTACAGCATAAAGAATATTCAATATTTGGGGTCTTAGAACTGGCAATGAAGTTATTAAAGAAAAACAAATTATTGATAAGTTTGATATGATATTAATGATGTGAAGTTGTGATATTCAATGAAACTTTATGTAAGTAGTAGGCCAAAAATATGTTACAATATTTAGGGTCTCAACATTTAGAGACTCAATATTTGGGGTTCCTCTAAACTGTGGCTTAATATTTGTGGGTCAGCTACAAATTACTGACATAGCACTAAAGTAGCTTGAGCAAGGGTCTGAGGAAAGCTTTTGACAACCATACCTTTAACATATTCCATGTTTAAAACATATTTTGGGATGAGTGTCTGAGGGAAGGTATTATGCTACAGGGAAATGGAGTGCAATTGAGGGGCCATCTTTGCAGAAAATTTAATTCAGATTGCTAGGTATCCAACTGAGGCTTTCTTGAAATTCTTCATCGAGGATCAGCTGCAGAAAATCCTTGCAATCCAAGGCTGGCGAATATTAATGGAAAAATATTGAACAAATACCTGTGAGAATACTTTGAAATGATCTAAGATAGCAGTGATCGTCAATGGATCTAATTCATACAATATTGTAACTGGAACACAGAGAGAACTTGAAAAAGGTATTTCAATACAGCACGAAAAAGCAGGAACATTCTTTTAGCCTACTGAAAGCTTTTTTCGTCCGACACTCGTCAGAGTATGAAACGTCGGATAACGACCGAAAGGTGAACTGAAATATATAGCCAGATGCAGTTACACGTGATATGATAAATAATACGTCTATTTGGCCCTATGATTGGCCAATTAACACCTATTTCCCATTGTTTACTTGAAGAATCCAAGCGAAAAAGATGAACTCTTTTTGTTTACCCAAGACTGGGTTTTGAGTCTTAATGTAAACTGATTCCAAACACTTAAATGAAAGGACGATCTTGCTTGCCCAAGGATCTGAAGATTATCGTCTTAATATGTTTTGGGGCATTCTGGATTTGTAATAAGATGTTTTCCTATGGCCGAATCACAAGCCATTTTAGGATTATTGTTTTTGCACATACGAGGTGACTGTTCTCTTACTATATTGCTTTTCTTCCTGTTGCTCATGGGAACATGTTGTTTCATTCGGTCGGCTAGTCTCTGCGTAATGCGCCCTACGTATGGAGGTTCACATCGGCACGAAAGGTATTTAGGGAGTTAAGAGATGACTAATCAAGGCTTTCTCCTGCCATCTGACAGCAGTTGCCGAGTTGGAATATATTATCTTAGATCAAAGATGGCAAGCCAAACTGCTATTGTTTGTGTTTCCAAAATGCTGGCCAGGTCTCAGGTGTGACTGATAGTATGAAAGTATTGCATGCTTAGAGTGATCCTGGGCACTTGCCATGCTCTTTCAAGTTATGATAGTGACTTGTGCACGATGTTGAATTGATTGTGTAGCATAAATTCATATAAAAGAGTTTCATCTCTCGAAAATAGTTTGCAAATCATGTCTTGGAAGTATTATCAAAGGCTTTAACTTATTCTTTTTTCAAAAGTATATGCTAGATAAGGTGGTATTTTTCAGTGTTTTGTGTCCATGGGTTTCTCACGTTTTATTCAAATCACTCACAAACAGCCTAAATTGTGAATTAGAAAGAGTCCTGAAATCAGACAAAAGAGCACAGTCTTACTACCCAACGGTTGTGTTTGTATGACATGGATTTTGATGTCTGAGATAGAGAAAAGATGACTAGAAATTCTATCAGTCCGCCCTTCTGGGTGTTAGTTTAAAGTGATATATATTATACACATAAACTATATCCTGCGTACAGAAAGAAACAATTTCAAATTTTATGTCACTCTATACCTACATACCTACATATGGAAGAAATGATAACAGCTGTGTTTAAGAGATTTTGATCGGACCATAGGTAGATACTTGTTTATTTATTAATGCCATGGCTAGAATACCTGTTGTTGGTGTTTCCATAGCGTGTTTCAAAATGGCGTCCGGCTTAGGCCTACTCTCTAGTGATATCGCCTAGCGTTTTGATTTTGAATACAATTAAACATGCTTGCTGAAAGGAATAAACAAGCATTTAAATTAAGAGACAAGCACTTTAATGAGAAGGATGATGCTTATGTGAAACAGGTATGTGATCCGTAAGGTCTTGTAAGAAACGATGTATTTACTGAAGACACGATTTCTCATACTTTGCAGAATTAGTTGTTCGTTTCATAGTTGTATGTTAAAAGATGCCAGCTGAAATCTTGTATAGATTTTTCCAGCATGTTGTAACTTTGATAGAATACATTGAGAGGCAGCAAAACTTTGTGTTGCAAATTTACTACAGCTAAGTTCTTCATTTTCTCAGACTTGCAAATTTCGAGTGGAAGTTGTCTATGCAGGATACCGCTGAATACGTTCGATTTGTCGATATTTGTCCAGATTCCATATCACCTTCGCTTATTTATCAAAAAATGGAATTGCTATGGCAATGTTTAAGTCGCCTTGCAAACTCTACTAATCATTGGTGGTCGAGGACTTTGAAATTTGACATGCCTTTATTTTTTGTCGTATGATATTAACCGAAAGCTTTCTATCCATCTCGACAGAACGACTTTTATTCATTAAAGGTAGATATGTCTGAATCATGATACCTACCTGTTTAAACAAACGGGGAAACGAATAAATGGAAGGTAGCAAGAATCGACATCGCAACACATAGCGTTAGACTTTCGGGCCCTTAGATTTTGGATAAGAAATGCTTATTGTATTCTGAATCCTTGGATCTGCAGCTGTGAAAGGTCCATAGCTTAAAGCAAGTGGTTGTAGATTCATTTTGCGGGGTTTTCAGCCCTAGAACATTCCTACTATTGTTAGTAGTGCAAAGAAGTGATGAAAATGACAGCAAGCAATTTTCGTCTCAAGCAACAAAAGCATCTGTACCTCAATCTTGCTGGCTAAATATTTCTGAATTTGATACATGTGATATTGTTGTTTGGCTAAAATCATTTGGGTTGTATGCACGTATTGTGGCATTACCCTAGTCTACTTCTTGTATCTAATATAGTACCTTTTCAGTGATTTATTGACAAGTAAGTAGCATTACCTTATGTTTGTTCAGGGTCTGATATCTTAATGCTTTTGTCTCTTTTTGCTCTAGCTTGTGAAAGATATAGAGGTAGCAAGAGCTGAAGGTCAGAGCTCCAAACAGTGGCTAGAGAATCATAGCCTTGTTTCGTTGAAGTTAACTATAGATGATGTTCTTAGGCAAGGCATTCCTATCAAGTAAGTTGATCTATAAATCCACGTGGCAGTGACGTCCTTGTCGAATTTATATCATTATTGTAAAGAGAATGAACTGGTCACTCTGCGTCACTATGCTGACGGTGTAGTATAAGTGTGTTCTCCAGCAGCCACTTCCAAACGTACGGAATCGTATATAGAACTAAACATTACATTTTTTATTGCAATGAAGTAAGTAGGCCATGGTTCATGTAGGCTGCAAGGGTATGTGGTTTATTATACTATGGGAGTGATATGCAATTAAATTGAGGATTTGGAAGACACAATACCTATTCTTCTTAGGTAAAGTTTGCAATGACCTATATCCTACAGTTGCCTACAGTTGCTGATGATTGAGAACCTACAGTTGCTGATGATTGAGATTTACAAAACCAAAAATCGGTTGAATCCTCCGTTTATGATAGAAATTTTTGGCGATAAGGAAGTGCCCTATCAGCTAAGAAGCACGAGTAAACTAAATCTACCAAAAGTGAGAACTACAAACTATGGTACAGATACAGTACGGTTCATGGGTCAAAGAGCGTGGGCAAAATTGCCAGTAGAATTAAAAGCTTCCAGCTCTTTGACAGTTTTTAGAAAATATCTGAAATCAGAGAAAAGCAGACATTGCAACTGTAGGATCTGCAAGACTTTTTATGGATTAGGGTATTCATAATTTTCATATTTTTTTTTCCTTTTACTTTTTTATCTTGTAAATAGTTGGCCTAAATTAGCTATAGTAGCTACTATAAACAGCCAACTTTAAATTAAAGAGTTAATAATAATAATTAATAATAATAATATCACCGTTTTAGAAAATGATATTTTTTTATCTATTCTGCTTAGAACTTGGCTTCATGCAAGTGTGCATACTTTGTGAACATAGTATTATTTCCCTAAGAGAAGGAATCAATAAATATCGATACGGGACTGTTAGTTTGTATTCAGAGAAATTCATAGAAGAAACATCATTTGTCTGAATTTTCCATTGAAAGCCAAACCTTGTGTTAATTTTTTGGTGATATTTCATTACTCGTTATTGTTATCATTTGTACTTGTATTTGCTATCTTTTGTTTCAATTTGGATTTAATCCTCACAATCCTTGAACTTCTTGTTAAAATCTGTGGCTACCAGACAGGTGTAGACTACAGCATCATCCATGGTTGAGATTCCAGTTCACCCAAACTCCGCCCTAGCAATCTCAGCTTTCAAAAGAAACCTGATGGTATTCCTTCATGGTTAATGCGCTCCGCAGCTCGATCCCCACGTTGAGCAGGATGACTGTTTCTCTCTGTGACTTCTTTTCGCGAGATTTTGCTTTCGTTGTTGGAAAACGCAGCTTAATGATGAAATTCAGTACAAGAATCGCGACAAGAAGTAAAGACATTTTATTGTCTTTGTAGATGTATTTGATGTCGACAAATCATTCTAAATACGACATAACCGGTAGACCTAAGACCTAACAAGACATAATCAGTAAAATTTAAGACATAATCAAACGTTTCGACTCAATCATGAGCCATCATCAGTGAAGGGATGGTAAGGTATTCTGATTTTGCTTTATTGTAACTCATATTTAAAAGGGATGGTAAGGTATTCTTATATAATACTGAAATACGATGATGACGATGTGTTGCTGTTGCTGTTGTCATTTTGTCATAGTTACAATACATAAGTTGCTTGTGTTGCTATTGCAATCAGAAACATCAATTCAATTCATCATATTTATCGATTCAAATGTTTGCTTGTGATCTCTTATAGACCAGTGGCAAGTTCTAACCATGTTTGCCAACATCTTAAACTCTACAACTCAGTACTGGATGAATTTGAGTCTGAAATTAAAAGGTAGGATTTCATATTTTTAGCTAGCACCTTAAAACAAGCAAATCTAGACAAGCTTTAGTAGGAATGCACCTATTTTTTTAATTGTTTTCTTGCTTTTGAATGCCTTGTGAACTGAAGCTAAACCCTTTCGACTGAGTAGCTTTGTTTTTGGCTATCTTTCCTACCTTTCTCTTATCTACCAAAATATTAATTTGATTCGCTTGTCATCTTGTAACTTCTTCTTGCAGGTTCTTAACAATCTGCCAGGAAAGGATTAGATGGCTGTTGAGAGATAGCAGAAGGGTAATGAACTTTTGAATTTGTTATGCGATTAATAGGCAGATAAAAAGATAAACAGCTAACGAGAATTTATTGTCCTTAAACACCCTATCCTGACGATTGGCTATTCTACCCCTTCCGACAGTCAACCAAATTTAATTTACTGCCAGATTACCGTTTAGCATTCCTATAACTTGTCCCTTTACCACCAAGACCATTGTACAGTCTGTCGATAGCTCCGAAAGAGCTGATACGCAGCAATGGAAGCGTATCGGAGCAGGTTTCGAAGGGTGAATAGCCTGGCTGTGAAGCAGAGTGGCAGATCATTACTTTTAGTGAGGTTGTTTCTTGAGGGTTTGTATCCTATGAGAGTCAGTGGCAGTAAAGCATATACAAATATACATAGATATCTTATCATTGTAGCAAATTAATTAGTAGATATATAGCATCTAAAAATCAAATCATCACATGATATTGGCATTTAAAGGCATTTGGCTTGGTTACTGGAAGGAGTCCATGCATTCTGCTCGATGTATCAGACACAAATACGGGATTTGGAAGATTGAAGCTGATACAAAATTCACTTAAGGTATGTTGATAGAAGTGACGACTACATTTTAACAAGGACCGGGAATAGCAAAATATTATTTTTCTGACTTGACATTATAGCTTTTTTGATAATGAGCTAATTTTTGTGGATGTTGAATCTCTGCTATATCTAAGTCACAGTCCTGGTCTTCCTAGGACTGAATTTCTTAGCGACCCTAACGAGTTCTGACCATTCTTACTGCTTTTGCTGACTCTCAGTACTTCAGAGTGCCATAGGAATGCCTAAAATTGTTTGATATTTTTGTCCGTCTGTTCTCTTGTATTCTTCCTGCATCTCATTTATCATTGTTGATGATCGCTGAGGCAGAATATCACACTAAAATTAATAGTTTCCAATATTCAATTATACTCTCTAGTACCAAATAAACAGGGGACGCTTGTTTTATTTCCCACCCTTGAGCTTATTAAGGCCCGCCGCTTATTAATTTTTCTATTTTAATTTGAGCAAGATTTTTTCTTGCTAAGAAAATCCTGTTCACAGCCTTAGTGTTTGTCTCCACAAAATACCATTATTATTATTCTATGCTAAAATTTGCTGAAACTTTATGGTTGCAATAACTGTAGACATGTGGACTCTCATCTGCTATGTAGAACAAAATTATCCTCTTTATTTGAATTTTGGAAAAGGTGCGCTCTCCCGTTTATTGAAATCCCCTGTTTGTTCGGCCTTGTAGCTAGATTCGTTTCCGTTGATGGAAGCTTAGAATTTTGACAAACTATTCCTAACGTGATGTTTTGAATAGAACGATATTGATTTTGTAGTATCATAGTGCTAGGGAAAATCCGAAGATTGTCAGTTAAATCACTTTGTGTTGCTTTCAAGAAACTCGTCGACGAGCAATTGGCTAAAGCAGAGAAGCTCTACGTTTGTTCATTTGGTACCACAGTTCAACCCCTTTGGGGTACTTTAAGAGATGTCAACTGTCGCATGTGAGTTTTGCTGTGTTTTTTGATTCTCTATCACTCTGAGAGAAAACTAAAACTAGCCGGTCACGTCTGGCGATTGCAGAAGCAACCTCAAGCCAAGACAACATTCGGGTGTGAAGTGGTTGGAAGAAGAAGGAAACAATGATACAGAAAGCAACATGGCATAGAACCTTGATGGAGGATTTGAAGGTGCTAGATAAAAGTTAGAATGAAATCTAGACAAGGGCTGCTTATACAAAACAGTGGGAACTATTGTCTTCCCAATGCGCAATCTTGCGGGAGAATGAGTAAGGTCTATAGCCTAAGGACCGCTGTGAAACCTTTCTACATATACCGTACCTTTTCTTATCGAAAGGTGTAGAACCGAGGATTGCACATGTTTAAAAGTATGCAGGAGGATTTGCTATAGGGAATGCTTTCGTCAACAAGTGATATTTTTAGTTAAAATTTATAGTTGTAATTAATTTATTGTCCAACGCGTCATCCCCTTCTCATTCCTTGTCTCCATTACTTGTAAGAAATATCGTTAGTAAAGGTTATTTAGTTAAGTCTCTATTCGCGCATCTCATTCTGATGTTTGCTGTAATTATGAAATATGCCCGTAGAACATTACCTCTGATATATTGTCAATTAAGTGAGGAGGATTTTGATTTTTCCCAAAAGTAATTCAAATTGTATAGGATTCTATTCATTAAATGCGATAACGTTTCTTATATCACATATTTTTATTAAAGAACTGAAGATATGCATCATTGGATTGACTGCTTGCAACCTGATGGTAGATGCAATGTGATGTCAGCAGTGCGTCATGTCATAAAAAGGAAAGGAATTGATAGTGTTATCCTCATCCTAGGGAACTGGTATGAAATCAATTTTAAGGACGATGTATTTTACAGACCTTTATGTTCCTTTTAACTAATTTAATAAATGTACGATTCTAAAGAGTTATAACTATTGCGTTCAAGAAAGAGAGTTCGGATTGTTATTGTGAAAACCAGTTGGGAGAAGGAGCCTAGCTCAAACTTCAAGTTAGAGACGACGCTGGATGGCTGACAATAGTTGAACCGTAAAGTAAAATGTATGACGCATCTTCCTGGTGCCAATGTATCAAACATCTCTTCTCTGTTTGATGAACTTCAATGAATTATTCAGTTGAATTCTCTAATATTGAAATATGCGTAGTTCATCTAACATTTCTGACGTTAATGTTGCTATCTCTAACTTTTTTATAAATTTTGTTATGTTGTGATTTCTAGCCCTGACCAAAATCCACAGACGATAATTGATTATGTTGACGAGTCGATTGTTGGAAGATCTTTGCCATTCCATACAGTGGCCTACAACTGTAGCATGTCAGCCACTAATGTAAGTATCATAGTGCAAATATACTTTCAAAAATTCTTTCTCATCATACATCTACACCTAAAATACGCAACTGTAATTACCAATAGCTTTCTTAGTTTATTATTGTACATGTTATTGGTCAGGAACCGCTTTATAATGAAACTCCATACAGAATGCCAAAATATCCAAGGAGTTTGTACTACTATAGACAAAGTCCTAAGGGGCTTTCCAGTTTCTTGCATTGAGAATTAGTAAATCAAATTCGCATAAAGTGTATGTAGCCCCTTTCTGTAGCAAGTGGCTCATAGGCGGGTGCCTGTTGAATTTGCAGTTTTCATAGATTGCTGTACTAACAATGAACACCCACAAAATCTATAGCACTAAATGTGCAGTTAAAATTAAAGGACTATTAAGAAGCTTTTTATTCTAGAATGTCTTCAAAAGAGGTCCAGAAATATGAACTTTAAGAACCAAGTCATGTGCTAAGCTCCTTATATAGCACCTGTATAACGTCATGGAGTTTCGAGTATGTTCCGGCTACGTTCCAGCTAATTTCTGATCAATAGTAAAGCTTCCAACTACAGTTTTAACTTATTCTGGATATTTTTAATGCATTTTGCCTATTTTCAGATGTTCCTTGAGGAGTTAGCGAATAAAACTAATGGCCGATATCACTGTTATTCTGCAACAAGTGAAGTAAGTAAAAATTAATTTCTCATTTTGATGTTCAGTTATCGGAATATTTAAAAAATGTTCGATCCCAGTGTCACTTCAAGAAACATTCAATGTTAGCCTGGCCTGGTTTATATTCTATACTTACTTCTGCTTAAATCTCATTTTGGCTATAAATTTCTATCTCATTGAGTTGTTAATTATAATAAAGAGGCTTTCAAATGATTTACTGACCTTTCTTTAGATCAAGTAATAATTTCCCAGGTAGCTAGAAATGACGTAAAAGCCAGACAGATATAGAAGGAGAAAGCAAAGGATTGATAGCAATCAGAAATAGTTGCAACAATTTCAGCCAAGTTTGCATATTTATATATGAATCAGCTCGTTTTAAATGCACTCATTGAATCACAGACTTTGATATTCAACTGTGTTCTCTTGTTTTAATGACTTTTCTTGTATGATTTCAGGCTGACATCATGTCCGGAACAGATTTGAAATATCTGTCTCTTGAAGTCAAAAGGTATGAACTCAGTAGCTTGCGAGTAATATATATATATATATATATATATATATATATATATATATATATATATATATATATATATATATATATATATATATATATATATATATATATATATATATATATATATATATATATATATATATATTTATATATATAAAATATGATATAATATATGATAATGATATATAATATAAATTATTTTTATTTATTTCATATAAATTTCCATTGTACCAAGTTTGTTATTTTGAACTGCGTTGCATCTCAAGAAAAAGAAGAAAATTCTGTTGCCATTATCTATGATGCTGAGATTCCCATTGGCAAGGTAGAGCTGAGGCACTAACAATGAGGTACTCTGCGACTTTGGCGTATAAAAGCCGTTTCAGATATGAACTGATAAGGTGATTGTTTCTTACTATGAGTTTCATAAGTCTTTAACCTATGTACAAAATTATGGCTGCTTCTTGACTTGCCTAATGGCCTTTCTAGGGCGGTGCAGGTCTTGTCACAAATTCAAGACATGAGGAATGGCACTGCAGTAGAAAACAAAATCATATCCATTGCTGATCAGGTTTGTATTCAACTGTTTATTACATCCTTAGGATCACTTTAAGATGTCTTTAGGAAAAAGATCTTTATTTGGTTATGACAAGCAGTTATGATTTAACAAGAGAATAAAAATCATATGATTGATAGTTCGGTAGTTAGATGACCATTGTATGCATCCTTCGAATAACAAGAGCTGTGAACAAGATGATAGTTTTATCAATGTCTTTCCTAAACAGCAAGTCATTTGTATCATACATCGATATGATGCTATATTTCACTGGCCATTGGAATTTAGCTAATTTGTTTAATAGTCTTTTGGCACTGCAGAATTCGACCGTCACACTATAAATTGGCAATTCTTAGCGTAACTGAACTTGTTTCGTCCGATACTAATCAGAGTATAAAGCGTCAAAGAATGCATGTTATTTAGTTATTCTTTAACTAGAATTCCCGCAAGGGAGGGCAATCAGCGTCATAGCATATGGGGATGTCAGTTCAGCAAACTGTATACATTACCCAGAAATATCAGTCCATTTCTACCAAACCCCTAAAATATCAGCATTCTGTTCTACAGAAAACCAACAAATAATCGTGAAGACCAGTGGGCTATGTTTTGAGGGAATACAAAAATATCAAACTTTTGGAAATTGAATACCTAAAAGTATCAGACCTCAGTTTTAAAAAATCTTATAACCCAGAAATTTCAAAAAGGAAAAATTTCGACCCAGAAGTATTGGGCTGATGTCCCCATATGCTATGACGCTAAGTGCCACCCCTGGGATTTCCCAGAGTGCTTTACCGCCAAAATTTAATCTATTTCAGCCTCGTTTGGATATCGAAGTTGTCGCAACAGTTGCTCAAAAAGTGGACGAGCTCAGAAAGTAAGTGGATTTTCAACAACTTTCAAAGCTTAGGAGTGCTTTATAGCTACCTTTTGTAACTGAAGCGTTTTTCATGCTTTGATCTAAGCTGATGTGTTTATTTCATTGGTTTTAGAGATGACGATGATGCTCCTAAATTAGCAGTGGAGGCGCCCTCCTTCCCAGTGCGAACTTCGAAGGAATGGCTTCGTGAGCATGGATTGAAGGGTGGGTAATTTTCCTTCTTCTTCACCGTCGTTTTCGCAATCTTCTTCGCAATCTTCTCCGCAATCTTCGCAATCTTCTTCATGTTTCATCATTATGCATGGATAAATGTCTTTTTATCATGATACATTTAAATGTGTGATCTTCGGCAGTTTTATCAACATGCTGGTTGAAATCTGATCGCAAAGTTTTAGAATTGTGGCCTCTCTGCTACATGCAATATTGGTTGGGAATTATGTCATGCCTTGACTGGCAAACAGATGAACTAATTAATAGTTGGTGCTTCTTGGAGTTCATGGTCTTGTTTACTTCCATTATTAGCTTTCTTGTTTAAAAAATACGCTGAATTTTGACTTTATTTGCCTGTAAATATGCCTCAGCAGATGTGTGGCCTAGGGCTACAGAAAGGAGATAAATGCTGCCCTATGCGCTACTTGCATGAGAAAGAACTTTTACTTTTTGACCTGTTTGACTTTTGCATATTTTATGTTATATGACGCATTCTCAATTCTTCATTGCAGAGAAAGGCCTAACCTTATACCAAGTTATGTCTCCAAATGCGTTTAATTATATCCATGGATATGTGTCTTCAATTAACAGAAGTGTAGTTTCACAAGTTCACCATCGGGTGAGATGTTTACGTATTTTGTAATACTACTAATCAATTGGTTGCCTCAAGCAAAACAATGCTTAAAACAGTGTTTTTCAAGCGCTTTTCAGCCACGGCTCATAATTTACATTGAAAACTCACACGGGGCACCATCCCAAATAATGTCTCACACAAAAAATCCCTAACTACTCAGAGCTGCTTGAGCAGCAGTAGTGAGATACACATGCCAGCTCACTAATTGTTGTCATCTGTTATAAAGGTATTGCATTTGCTTTTTACGGCATGTTACCCACGTAGATATTTGTACCAAAGCACATTGTTGTTAAATAGTTTTTTAATACATGAGGTCATGTCGAATGTACATAACACAGAGATAAGTGCTTTGAGCAGTATGGCATGTATCATATCTGCAGTAAGTGAATTATGGTGCTTTATTTGCCAGAAAAGTCACAATTTTGTGCAAACAAACTCAACCTCAGGAAGTTCTATATTATTTACAAACACAGAGAAAGTTAAATACCAAAGTGGTTAAGGAGACAGTATCCTAATAAGGAAGAAACTGAACTTAAATGCACTAGCAAGAAAAGCGGGCAATGTTGTGAGACTGTCAGCTC
This sequence comes from Mastigias papua, assembly GCA_964019165.1. Lineage (NCBI taxonomy): Eukaryota > Metazoa > Cnidaria > Scyphozoa > Rhizostomeae > Mastigiidae > Mastigias > Mastigias papua. The sequence continues at coordinate 2,062,158 of OZ025275.1, read as the reverse complement.
ATTGCAAATGAAGCAATAAGCTCATTTTGTCTGCACAGTAGTCACAAGGCGACGATGAAATATTAATAGCACTACAGTTTCATCCTTCTTTTGCCGTTTCAAAAGCACTTCTCTCCTGAAGAGTTGCTGGGCAGTCTGTCTATATGAGTTGTTTGTATGAGACTGAATTCGCTCGTATAGAAAAAGCAAAGGAACAATAAAACATACCATAGAATCACATTGAAGTTCTGCTGCGAATAGGCACCTTCGGTATAAAACGGTAATCGCCGTATTGTAGTAATTTCATGGTTTACTGATCATCTCGCTCATCTGAACTATCAACATCAAACTGAAACAGTTTTGAATGTTCTCGGTTTTATACATTTCTCTCCTATTATGACGTCACTTAATTGTATCTGTTTTCCAGCCTCAACTTTGTGACGTCTTTTAATTCGTAGGCAGCTTGTCGATTGTGACGTAATTTTATTAGAATTATCTGTCGAATTACACGTTTTTTTATAAGACAAAAGTTTATAAAAAAATGAGACTCAAATGGCCAAAATCTTAAAGTTCAAGAAAATGCTAAGAAAATCACAGTTCATCTTCTTTACATGCCAGAAATTGATATTGGCTCATTTTGCAAACTCTCGTACAAAGATCGAGACTTATGGTGGCCCAACAAATACAGAGTAGCCTGTTTCAGCCATTTTATTGCTGCAAAAGTTAAGAAAATCTTAAGAAAATCTCAGCCTCAAATTCGTGAAAAGTTAAGAAAATTGAGCCTCATGGAAAAAGCATGTATGGCGTTTGCTGTAATTATGAATTATAAGGAGATTAATTTGTTCAGCAGAAGTGTATTTCCTGCTATCACATGATTGGCAATTTAAAATTTCTGCAAGGATCAAGTTCAAAAAAAAGGTTGAAAGTACATACTCATGGTCAAAGTTTTTGCAGGCAGTCTGCAATTTGAATACCGCTGACTCAGTCTTTATACAAAGCGGAACCTTTAACTAGATTGTCTGTACAAAGCGTGAAGCACTATATACCTATGTCAAGACGTTTAATTTGTGAACCGCACCCTATTATGATTTTGAAGGCCTCACTCTTCATTTTGTGGCCGTCCCAGTTGATTGTTCAGCTCTCTTTTCCTGTTTTTTCAGAGTATGATTCAACTGCAATGGCATGACGGAACCACAAAAAATGTTCATGTTGATCCTGTTGTTTTATCTGGATATCAAGTATGTTTGATGTTTTTTGATAGTTTTATACTTTTGACATCATGCATCATGATTTTGATTGCAAGTGTGCTCGGAGGAGATCCTTTTAAATGATTGCGGCGATGACGGAGATTGTTTTTCATATAAATATTGATAAGGATAACAGCAAATAGAAACCGCAAGATGATCATTATCAAGATGACTATGATAATATGATATGATGATAATGATAGTGGTAATTATAACGATGATGATAATGATAGTGGTGGTGGTGATGATGATGATGATGATGATGATGATGTTAATGATTACGATGATGATGATGATGATGATGATGATGATGATGATGATGATGATGGTGATGATGATGATAGTGGTGGTGATGATGATGATGATGATGATGATGTTAATGATTACGATGATGATGATGATGATGATGATGATGATGGTGATGATGATGATAGTGGTGGTGGTGATGATGATGATGATGATGATGTTAATGATTACGATGATGATGATGATGATGATGATGATGATGATGATGATGGTGATGATGATGATAGTGGTGGTGGTGATGATGATGATGATGATGATGTTAATGATTACGATGATGATGATGATGATGATGATGGTGATGATGATGATGGTGGTGGTGGTGGTGGTGGCGGTGGTGGTGGTGGTGATGATGATGATTGTTGTTATTATTATTATTTTTGTTAGTTACTTATGGTATATTGCTAGAGTTGCAGATAGCCAATTGTACGCTACCTTACAGAGAGGTGTATGATTGTAACATAGTAGAAAATATTGAATTAAATGAAGTTTGAAAAAAAAAGATTGATGGTGATGATGATGATGGTGATGACGATGATTAATGTCAAGTAATGATAATGCCAATGCACCATCTATGACAGTGTTGATAATCACTGTGTATCTCACATTCTAGCGCCACTTGGATGTCATTATTCAATTGTACCGGCGTCGAATGGAATGGCTTGCATCTGGAAGCAGAAGCTTATTCGGGACCTTAGTCGAAAAAAGGTACATCAAATATCGTATAAGATTTACGTCATAGATGGTATGCCACTTTTTCATACCATATCATACCATACCATATCATACTATACCATACCATACAAGACCATACCATACCATAACATAACATACCATACCATACCATACCATACCATACCATACCATACCATACCATACCATACCATACCATACCATACCATACCATACCATACCATACCATAGTGCAATAAACATAGTAGTTCTTTATCAACTTTGACATCAGTGCAGCTTGGATCACAACAGATAACAGACTGGGCTCGGCTACAATATGTCCCGTCAGCCATTCATTCTACAGCCATACCGAAAATGAGTAGACGAGAGTTCCTTCTGATAGTATTCACTCTATTTTCTTAGAGCTCCTTCACACAAAGGCTTTCAGCCTGTACCGTATGCTGAACTATGTTATGTTTGATCAAGTTGGCACTTCGCTACCTTTGATCTTCTTCCTACTTTCACAACTTTTCTCTTTTCTTCCAATCCATCTTATTCTTGCTCCTAATAAATCACTTCTGTTTCTTTTAGGATTGTCCTGCTTGTCGATATGTCATTGGCAATGTCTGGTGATATTTTGCGCCTTCATGATGACATGCGCACCTTACTCGAACAGCAAATGCCAAGCAAGAAGTTATTTAATATAATTTGGTAAGTCTGTAAGCACGTGTGCCTCGAAATATGATTACCTTCTTCAATCTGGCACACGAATAAGTCCTTCTCTTGAAATGAGACCTCTCTGTCTCTCTGAACACGGTTCTAGTGTGAAGGAAAATGCTAACATGTTTTTGATATAAGTTTAATTTCGATGGTGGATATAGAGATCAATATATTTGGGTTAATGAGGTTTGCAATGGAAGGGTTTTCCTCCACAGACTAAAACCCTGGTCAAACGATAGAACATTTGACCCAGCATTTTATCCAAAATTTGATGTTATGTTTGATGATGTTCAGTGTAGGGGTGGTCAAAGGATCCAATATTTCACTGAACATTTGAAAGCAATAGAAATGTTGGATGGAATGCTGGTTTGTTTTTGATCCCGAGCAAACTCCATGCAACATCGTTGAACACAATGTTGGGTGGCTGGGCATGGTGGTCAAATGATCCAACATTTCACTGAACTTAGATTTTCGGTGAATGTTGGGTGAAATTTTGACTCGTTTGACCTGGGCTTAAATCCCAACTTTAATTACAGCTCCTACCATTAGCATAGCTGTACCTGTTATTGCACCATAGTCCTAAACACTAGCAACATAACCGTTGCATTCACGTGGGATATAAACACTGCACCCTTTTTCGTAGCTGTTATAAACTCCGGGCTCCGAATTAACCCTGGCAATTGAACGTTAGCTGCTTAGCTCTTTGCATGTGGAAAGATAGGCACAGACAGTCCCTTACTAAAATAATTTCATTCTCAGCAAAACCAATAGGTTGATATGTAAACTTGGACCAAATGTAGTCTCCTTCACACTCAATTGTCCTTGCATTAAGAGCACCAAAGATTGTACTTGAAAATGAGTCAAAGCTCGTTACATATGTATTAAAAGAAAAGAAATTGAACAAATGTCCTGTGATGTGTTCCTCGAGTTCCTTGCAGCTTCTTCGATAAGCTCCCCTCATTTGATATTACTTTCTTATTTCAGGAGCGGTTACTAATAAATCGGCCGTTTATCAACCGAATTTACTTCTTAGCCGGTTGCTTACTGCAAAGATAGGTTTACCGCCAAATCACTTCCCACAACTAGGATCATAGCCAACCCCAACTCGTACCAAGCACAACACTCAGAAATAGCCAATAGTGGAAAGTGAAGACCAGCCATAAACAATGAAGATTTCCCGTATTTAAAACCATAGCGAACACTATAAATAAATATATTGATAAGCTCAATATTGTAAACATTAAGTGTACTGCACAATCTGTTCCCTGCTTTTCTATGCACATCGCACTTTTTAATAGGCATTACCTTTGCCCGTGGTAATGCATTTGACTGTTTATCTTACAGTTTTGGCGCAAACGTCACATCTTTTCAATCGAAGATGGTTGAGCCATCCATTGAGAATCTTGACGATGCTTTCCGGTGGTTCATAAGACAACCTTGCAGTGGTAGCCGAAAATTCATGGGTGCATTTCGACACGCAATAGAGAATGAAGAAGAGCAAAAGAATGGAATTGGTAATTATGGTGTTTCATTTGAAATTCAACATTGTGTATCCTTTTATTGACAATTGTGTTTGTTCATGGAGAAGTTTATCTACGAGTTTTGTGAATGAGAGATAATGGATTGGAATCATTATGGAAATTAGAATCTCAAGTAGAAAATGCTGATTGATTTTAAATCATAGGCATTATCTTCTGGTGATCTGATGTGAGTAAGTTAGTGAGTAAGAAAGAATGTAACAGAAATTCAATGTGCTTGTGAACTTCATCCTAATGGCTAGCTATTTTAACCCACCTACTGTCTACCGAAGTTGACTTACAGCTAGAGTTGCGTATAGTATTCCTGTAACTTGCCTGTCTACTACCCGGGCCTTTGTGCAGTTAGTCAATAATTCCAGAAGGGCTAATGCGCTGCTTTGAAAGCGTATCAGAGTTGGATTCGAACCGCGTACACTCTAGTGTAAACCAGAGGTACATACAACTACACTATCGCTGTATCAATGTCTATTTTTGGTCTATCAGCATTAAAGGATTAAAGCAAAACCTTATAAACAGCATTACATTCTGCTGTCTCATTCAAAGCAGGAAAGGATGCTTGATCATCTACTCCTCACCTTGGATGAAACCTACATTCCGTACTCTTTACTTTGCTTTACAAATACAAGTAGGTAGAATCTGAGATAGCTTCGTGACAAATGCAATGAGGAAACCACCACGAAGTACCTTAAATTTCTCAATTTCTATGACTTTCTTCATCATTATCAGTGCTCTCCAATAAAATCATTGTCTTCATGTCATTACTAGCAATAGGTTTATTACACATTTGTTCAACAGTCGTTGGTTTTAATATCACATAAAGTAATGTTTCATTATAGATTTACTTCATGCTATTTTATCTCATTTCATTCATTAGAGCCCGATGGTATTTATCTCATTGCATCTGGAATTCCAGATGAACCAGTTGTAAGTACAGCCTGTACGTTGTTATTATAATTGTTGTTGTTATTGTTGATTGTTATTGTTAGCCTTGTTTTCCTTACGTTGTTGTGTTCTGGCTTTCTCATTTTCTTTTCCTGCCCATTTTCAAGAATCTGTTTTACAATTTTTCTTGACTTGTCAGCTTAATTTCTCATTTCACACACAAATTATTTCAGTCAGTTTAGTTTTAGGAGATTAGCGCATTCGATACACCTCATTTCATCGAAAATAGGCCTACCTTCGAAAATGCACCGACGGGAAAGCTAGTTGAGATAATTTAGTTGAAAACACAGAAATTGACTGTCCTCAAAAATGGGCCGAATTCAATCATCGTAGACGACATCTTGGGCATTTTAGAAGTAACTATTACAATAGTTCTGCAAAAGAAAGTGGAACAATATGGAACAATTTCCGAATTTTTTGGAGTGTTATTTTATATGCTTTTTCATTATAGACAACACCTTCAAAATAAGCGAGTTAAAAATTTGTTGAAAACTGCACTCAGGAATGAGAATACGTCGTGGCTTCTTTTCGAGCAACTTCGGCGTGTCGATTTGTATCGTATTTCCCGCAACACCAAGAACTGTCAAATCCTTCCCGTTTTGTTTTAGGATGCTGCATGCTCCTTCGTACAAGAAGCCTTTGCCGGTCGTGAGGCAGCTTTCCATTGTATTTACTATGAGCCCAGTGGCCAAGGCTTAATTCCCGTCGCTGGGAGGTATGCTGACATAGAGACAACAACCTCATATTTGAAGCAGTTGGCTCATTGCGCCAAAGGAAGGTTTCATTGGGTCAAAGAAAATGGTATTTAGAAACTTTTTGTATTTCTTGCCTGCATATAAACATATATCCAGTTTAAAATATGGAAAGCGCCTGCTGTTTATGAACTGTATGCCCCATAAAATCCATTCACTACGGATATCTCCCGTTTACACTAGCTTCAGATCTCGCTATCAGACTGAAATGGTTTTATACCTCTAGGATCAATAGCGTTCGGGTATAAAAAAATTAACTCGATTAGTAACTGGGGTGATTATTCCCCACTAAATTGCCACCCCACTTTGTCCAATAAAACTTTGTAGAAGAGCAGGATTATTTTTATACAATAAAGCTAACCCAACAGATGAATCAAATATGTTTTAATCATATCTGTTAGAATATTCTAGAACACTGGTTATTTTTTTATCTTCTTCAGAATTGATTTAATTTGAAGTTTATTGGCGCAGGCTATCATTGATTATATTTAGTTAGTTTTTGTCGTTCAAAAGCTTTGAGGGGTTTTTTTTCTTTTTCGAGATGTTTATTGCGTCAGGGGCAAAGCCTGATTTTTTTCAGAAGCGTAGATGCCCAACGAAAGGGTGTGCACTGCTTGATGAAAGGGCGTGTTTTGCCTAAAGAAGCGGAGTTCGAGGCTAGAAAAAGGACTCGAGGCTAAAATCTATCAAGCACTCAATTCTGTTGATTTTCCTGAAACTGTATGATGTTCTGGTGCATAGAAGAAGCAATGACATCCTCTTGAATTACTCGGCCTATACGCGAGCAGCTAAAAAATTGCCCCACAAAATCCCCTTGGTGACCAAATAGATAAAAGTTTGCAAGCAGATTGCTTTATTTGAACTGATTTATTTACGTAATTAGGTAGCGAAAGTTTATTGTCATTGGGAAGACCGTCCTGATAGCCTGCACTTCGGATGCCCCCTTGCAGTTTACCCTCGTATTGCATAGCAGATTACATGAGTGTTGCGTTCAATATATTTGCTCTTTTATGTTCATGAACCTATCATATTATTCCAGATGTATTGGAAAGTGATGATGCCAGATTAGTTTCAGATGAAATGGAAAAAGCTTACAACTACAAGAAAAAGGTAAGTTGTTTTCCATCCACATTCATGCCTTCTAAAGACGAGACGAGAAACTTTGCAATTCTTCTTTTACTTTTATTCAAGCTTATCTTAATCTGCCTTCTTCACTTTGACCTTGCCAAATTAGATCAATATTCACAGTTTTCTTTAGCTATCTTGATATTCCAAAACTCTTTGTTGGTTTATCAGATATTTTAAGTAGCCCATCTTTTCGGATGTAGTTAAACAACCTGTTTGAATGAAAGCGAGGCCAACTTATGTTTCTCTTCGAAGGAAATTGTGATGAATTATGATAAAGCAAGTGATTTCCGTTTATTCACCAGTCCTTTACTTATTATACCATATGGATTTATTCAATTTTTTATCACTTTTTTTTTATTAACTATTGAGATAGTTATTTCTTTACTTGTAGACAGAAATGTTACTTGCCTCGCTACAGAAAAAATACTCAAACGGCGAATCGGTGAGCTGAAATCTATATATATATATATATATATATATATATATATATATATATATATATATATATATATATATATATATATATATATATATATATAAATTCTGCTAAAATTTACAAAACATTGCGAACAAATACACTACAAGGCTTAAGTGCTGGGAGCATGAAAATACATTGCAACACTGCAAGTGTTACATACATATGTATACATGATAATATATTTGTATTACATATAATAATATTATTCATTATCGATTGTCGAGCAGAGCGATCAGACGCGCTTTGTACACAATCTATTCGTTTCATCTTATTTGCATTGTTTCACATTGGAGAGTTGGATTTGTCGTTAGAATACATTCACTAACACTTGAGATGTTTCGTTTACTGTTTTACTCGTTTTTTGCAATCTTTGTTATGTGTTCATTTTGTGGAAAAGAGTTTCGCTTGTTAGGCCGGCATTCATGGCGTTGTAAGTAAAAGATAACTTACCTAGATTTGATGGACTTCTGAGTGAACATTTTAACTAAATTTATATCATTCATAATTCTTAGTTTATTGCTTTTTTGTTTCTAATCCAATGTGAAGCAGCCAATATTACACTGCCTAGTTTTAGTGAAGTGTATTATTGTAGATTAGTTATTATTATCAAAATGAACAATGTTTTAAAAAAATATGTATGCTATACAAACTATAGATGCTACACAAAACGACATAAAAAATGAGCTTGTATTGTTTCTGTCTATGGCCTTTTTTGATTTTTCTTTGAAGAGTAGAGACATTGATTGTGTTAAGACATGGTTGCATACAGTGATATTCTGAGGTACAGCTAAATATATGTAGCATACCATTGCTAGGCACTCATTTTGCATTTGCCATTCTTTGTAAGGCTGACCAGGCAGAGGTTTCAAATGAAATAGTGCCTAAACCACCATCAGCTTCGAAGAAACGCATTGGCCCACCCCGCCAGACGGCTCTAAGCAAAGCAAGAATGGTAGGCACCTTTCTGTTTCCATATAAATTATATTATTTAGTGATTCAATAAAACTTTTTACGTACTAGAGGTTTTTGTATGTTGATGATTATTTTGTTGCAAAGCCATTGGAACTGTTGAATATCAAAGAATGGTAACTGCTAGAATTCTGCTGCCATGTTTCTATAATCTTTAAAAAACTACCTAGAGAAGCTTTCATGGAAAAAGACAAATAAACAGTTAAACAAATCCTGAAGAAGAAGAACAACGCATGACTAATATACAGCCCTTAAGTTATAACAGCGCATCTCCAATACGGCAAGGAATCATCTTTTGAGAAATTTTGTTGATATTTACAATAACAATAGACAGAAGCTCTCCAGTATTATTGGAAAACAAGAGAAATTTAGAGATGATTCATTGACGGAGATTTCAAGTGTCTCTATTGAACCCACAGACATAAATTGTTCGCCAAATAAAAATATGACAGAAAGGTCTGCATTTCTCTTTCATGATCTCCTTAGGAACAACTAAATGCTAGCTACTAGTTTTTGACTTTTAAGTAGATTGTAGGAGATTACCATCTGTAAATAACTCTCGTTACCCAACAGAATAGTATTAGACCCTCGTCAGCCATAGTTCCAACACCTACAACGAAGAGGACGCGAAGCCGGCCTCAAAGTGCTGCCGCATCAAAGGAGGACTTGAAAATTTTAGCATGGAAGCCAAGCACAATATCCAGCAGTAGCAATCTCATTCCACCATGTGAGTCAGAAGTAAATTATTTAATGACATTACAGTTCAGTTGTAAATATCCGAAACATAGTTGTAATGCTCAATCAGTTGCTTTGTAGCAAGAATTGTCTATAACTCTGGTCTAAGTTGCCTTACTCTGCTGTGAGAGTTTATCGAAGTGGGATTTGAAGCGCGTCCACCCTGGTTGTTTAGCAGAGATGCACACCACTAAACTATTGCTGCACTGGTGTGCCTCTATTTCAGCAATTGTAAAATATTCTTCAGTTCCTGTCAAAGCCTTGCATGATTAACTACTGGAGTGATTAGATTCGACTGAGTTTAAAGTTGGGTGGGGTACTCTTTTCTTCATACCTCACTGCTTAAGTTTAGTAGTTTGGGTACGCTTATCATCCTGTTACAACACTACGTAGAGTAACAGGACGAGTCATTATCTAACCGGTTTAAAAGCCTGATTTTAAAGATACTTTTATTATGAAGGCCAAGTTTAGCTATTGGATTATAACGTTGTAAACACTTTTTATCTTTATAACCAACTCTTTCGTAACAGTACCCTTATTGACAACAGGTTCTTAAGAACTGGAAATATTTCAATCTTTATGAGAATCTATGCAATTATTGATATCATTATTAGTATTAGTCTGTGTAATTAGAATATAGATGAACGAATGAGGTATTAACATATTTATTTACGGTCACTGGTACTTTCAGCCATGATTTAATAAGATCCTTTGTGGTATAGCACAAATTTTATTTAGGTGCCTTCATACCTGCACTGAGTTTACATTAAGAGCCACAATTATGAAACACATCCGCACTTCCTTTATTCTATATAATGTGAGAAATTACATAAAATAAGTATGAATATGTTTCTTAATTATGATTTTTAATGTAAACTCAGTGCAGGCATAATTAATAAAGCTACCTAAATAAAAACATTTCTCGTTATTACTATAAGTGATTATTGCAACTTTTGTTCATTCACGCAACCTATTTTTATTCTGCCTAATTATATAGAGATTAACATTGCTATGTTTGATGTTTTTCTAAATATGAATGGTGGAAATAAGCATTACCTTAGCTCTAGAATTACTGACATATGTTATTGCTCTTTAGTGCCGTCTTCTTCTGAGGAGTTAGCAACTTGCCAGTTGAAAGCATCAAAGAATCACATCATAGCTGAGCAGCAAACTTTTTACACTGAAATTGGGAATAATACAGGTGAGAGAAATGCATTTTATTATGCTTTTGCACATTATACAATAAATAGTACGGGCTTGCAGATGCCAAGATATAAACAGAAACTTCAAAAGGAGGGACGTATTACAACGGGGCCAAAGTCTACAGTGTTTGCCACTTTATAGCTAAAATGAAAAAGTATTGTTGGAACACTTTACAGATTAAAATGCCAGAAATTGCGTCAAGGATAGAATTTTTGCAAAATATATCATTTTGCTCGATTTGAAAATATTTTTAACTTTTGAATGATTTGATTGTATCTTCAACTTAACAAAATCCTTTAGCTTCAGGTAGGGCTTTTCTTAATAGTGGTTTCATTTACAGCCGTTTGAATTACAATATATAAATTAGCTTTATTATTTTCTGCATATTTTAAATCCAATATCCAACTTAATAGTGATCGAAAGAAAGAGATATGGGAATCTCTGGTCTGCGGTCCCACTCCTATCTGCTCTAAAATTAGATTTACAAGTCTCTCGGTGAGAACTCTGTGCATTTAGGTCGGTGGCTACTCCCTGTTACCATTACTGGAAGATCTGAAACCTGGCAAACCATCGTCAAAATACATCAGGAGAATTATGATCATTGTGAGCAGATGCAGCTATTATACATTCTGCCTTAGTGTCAAGCCTTGGAACATCCCTGAATTATCAGAGTTTTTAGACTCTGTGTTGTAGTTTTTGTTGTTTTCTCTTTTTTTGTTCTATCACTGATAAAAGGCAACTACAATAGTGGACAAAAGTCCTTGGGACACTTAGAAGAAACAGATAAAAAACCATTTTCCTCTACATATTGTCATAGTTGCTACAAACATGCACCCCCCTTCCCCCTAGAACAATTTTTGTCGGGTATTGTAGTCAATTATACACTACCTCAAATTAGACTATGGTTTTAGAGTAAGATATATTCAATTACATGAAGGTTCAAAAAAGTTGTTTATATCATAAAACGTTTTCTACCCAACAGGCTATGTATTCCGGTCTTATCAGATTCCACATAATCCAGTCTCCAAGAAAAAGCTGGTGGTATCTAACGACATTACCATTCCGGAGGAGGAAGACAATGTCACTACGAAAGAGGTTGGTCCAGCCTGTCGCCGATAATTTTTTGCTCATAACTTTTGCTTCCTGGACTTTTTCCCGCATATAGGGTATCTGCCATTTAAGGTGTTGGTGACACTTCCCTTCCTTTTTTTATTACGTACAACTACGATGAGTCCTGCAATTTTGATTCTAGCCCATTTTCTCAAAAGGATAAAAATACCCTTTTTGGGAAAATTTTGAAACAATTTATTGAATTTTTGGGAAGTAGATCTGCATATAGTTACAATTGAACTTCAATGTAACGAAATCATCAAATGTAGTGTTATTTTTCTTCCTGCACCATATCCCAAAGAGTTATTCAAAGTTAAATTCTCTTTTAAAAAATTTCTAGTTTAGTTTTTCTCGTGGATTGGACTCCTGCCCTTGAAAATTCCTAGTTGCGTGTGACTATCGCTCATCATTCGAATAACGTATCTCCATGCGTACTTCTATTTTACCGGCGGTTTGCAGAAGACTCTAAGGTAGTATTGCCGATATGATATAGAACATGATGTTAGATTTTGGGGTAGATATCTTTATTACTACGATATTCTACACACTTTTTTACAAGAACAGGCACGCCTGCCCGCACCGAGGGCAGGGAGGCAAGGTTCCTATTGAGGGCACTTTATTAACACTTTTGCACTAAAATAATTAAGTCCTTGGAAAGGGCAGGAGGGGCAGCTGCCCCCCTGCCTCCCCAGCGTAGGCGTCCCTGTACAAAAATATTGTTTATAAGAATATCAGTGCTCAAATTTTCCGAAATTTAAAAGTATTGTAAGAATTATACAAGGCTCAATATTCATCAAGGCTTAGATTTTTTGTTGATTTGAGTTGTTTTTAGAAAAAAAAACAAGAGAGAGCTTCACTTACCCTGTTTGGAACTCGTTACACTATTATACGACTCAGCACCTCTTCAGGGAGTGTCTGTTGCACACTTTCCATTATAAGAATATAATATATACGAGAATTAATGCTCGAAATCGCTACATTTTAAGAATATTCTTTGGCTCAAAATAAGAGAAATTTAAGAATATTGAGACTCTGTGAAAAATTGGGTATTCTTGTAAAAAAAGTGTGTACGTTGCAAACACGTGATCTGGCCCAGTAACCAATAATGAGAGCCATGAGTTCCTTATCGTGAGGTTTTTAATGGCTTTGTAACTCTGCCACCCTGCTGAGTTTCATGAAAAAAATCCCAGTGAAACCTCAATTTACAGTTTTTTGCCAAATTATTTAAGTTCAAATTTCCATGTCCTGTAGATGATGGAACTGGCCAGATTACACCTTGGTATTCAACGTTCACAGAAGGACAAAAATAGTTCTGAATTTGCAATACATGTTTGGGATCGTTCTTAATCAATGTTCAATGGCTTAGAAATAAGAAAATACATACGTAACATTAGCATACTTTTGGCCAATAGGTAAACTGACAGGTTCATGCGATGGATGACCCCCCTTCATCAAGCCAAAGTGAGCGACATGAGGGAAAATCAAATTTTAATGCAACGAGAAATATTCTTTAGAAATATACAACAAACTCAAATGATCTACCATAGTTTCTAGAAGCTGACCTCTCAGGGTGGCATGAATTTTTTGTCAAGAGCAAAGCTGGGCCGGTTTAAGTCCTGTTTACGCGAGTGGTTAGTCTACTCTCCCTGTATCTTCAACACAAGATTCTGTGTAGTGTAATGGCAGAGTAGAGAGACCAGTGAACCCGCTCATTGAGATGAGCTCCTTATAACTGCTCTCGACCACCAAAAACTCCTGACCGATCTATTCACCAACAAAGGAAAGTGAATCAGACTATACACAAATTATATTCAAATCTGCATTGTGTAAAGTAATATCAAGTTTTCGAAGTTAAGAGATACACCTTGTCCTGTGGAGATAACGTTTACACAAGGGGGTCCTCTCAGATTCAAGGCTCTGGACAATTTGCCCCCATCTTGGCACCCCTGTTCCTAGCAGCAATTCGTTTCCTCCCATGATTTGCACTCCAATGCAAGGCCCCCTGTGCTATTGTATTACGAGCCTCGCTATCAGCGGTTTCGTTTCATTGCTCTGCCACCGAGCTACCGAATCAGTTTAGAAATCCTATTACTTACTTTTCAGCGCTTAATGCAGATCATAAGCAAATCCTTACGGTGAATCATACTCTGTTGCTATTGTAGTGGACACAGACATTGAGACTTAGTTTGTTCTCATTTCAACCAGTGTTTGATTTCTTTTTTCAAACTGATTCCTCCCACGTCATGTCTTGATCACCTCTTTCGCCGTAATCCTTCAATTTTCCTCTTACAGTGTTTATTTATAGAAAGAGGAATTTCAATTCTCTTTCATTCTGTGTGTGTGTGTGTGTGTGTGTGTGTGTGTGTGTGTTTTGTGTGTGTGTGTGTCAAACCGTATCACTTTCTCTGAATGACCAGGCTCACCCCCAAAGACTCCTATCACAGTGTTCTAAGTTTTTACGTCTACATACGCATCAAACCTAAACTGTATTTCAACGACTTTATCTGACAATCTTTTTTTGTCACAGGAATCCTCATAGACGTTTCATCGAGAAGGATATTTATACAGAGTCTCAGCATTCCCGCCCTCTTTCACCACCTTGTTGCATTCTAGCAAACTCTGCCCTCTTTTCTATTGTGAGCCCATCACCTAGACACGAAATACAAACGAACGAATACAAGAAAGTCCGAATATTGACATAAATGATACAAGAAACGTATTATATATTGAGGTTTCTCGGTTACACATCTTTTAGTATCTATTTACATGAATCGAAGACACACCTGTTTACTATCATATTGTTTCTAGTCTATTTTTTATGTCTTACAAAATGCGAGCACGACTTATATTCTTACTAAAGTAAGTGCAATTAAATTACTGAATATAGCTCAAGCTTTTTTCTGCCGTGGTAACAGCTTTTCCCTTCCTTAAAGTCTTCTAGCATGATTTCTTCGAGAAGTATCAAGTCTGTTTGCGTAATTAACTTACATTGGCTCAGATTGGTGTGATAGTTACCAGCGGCTTTGAGGCTTCTTTCTCGATTATTCCTGTCTCCTTCCCTTTTCTGTTTACGTAGGAGTATATAAGGGCATCCATGAGTGGGTTAAGTGCAATCAACATGTCACATATAGTGCCTACGGCAGCTCCGCGATGCGATGCTAGGATGCTTATTCCGAATGGAAGGTACGAAGCGAAGGAGCACAGTGTCAGCAGAACGGAGTGCGTCAGCTCGTTGCCCCTCATACTTCTTCTAGCTACAACTTCTTCGCCTTCGAGTGCGGAGCATGCTTGACGTCTTCTTCTCTTGTACAAGATTGGTGCATAAAGCAGAATTGTCACCCCTGTATACGCCACAATTATAACAGAATTTACTTTGATAAATGCGGTGATAACGAGAACACTCATTACTCCATATAGACAAGCAGACCCCCATACGAGAGTAAAGAACGCGGCAAACATCATCCAGTTTTCAATGAGGTGTTCTTTGTTGAAAGCTGCAACTGCCCTGTGCATCACCGACAAAAGTACGTGATTTAGCGATGCCAGAACTGAGAAATTGAGACCAATCACAGCATAACGAACCACTTGAAAATCGGAAATTTCTCCGGTATGCAAGATGATGCCAACTCCGATGATCATGAAGAGCACACCTGATATTCCGTCAGCAATGCTCAAGCTAGCCACGATCGCGTCGAATGACGTCTTAGGGCTCCGTCTGTAAATACTGATAGATTCCATAATATTTGCAACGGTGCCCAGCAGTCCAACAGAAAGATAGCTAATACCGTACGCATATCTGTATGTAGGTGTATGCTCTGCAGCCATTTTTCACCCTTGCGTAATCTCTGTACTTTGCATAAGCTACGGCTCTGTCATCAACTGTGCCAGTGTGTGACTTCTGGGCTAAGGCAGAAGTTATTTATATGTTTTATCCAGGGGGTCAAGTCAGCAGTTTGTACTACTCCTGATGAAGATTTTTAACACGTGACCTTTAGTTGCGCTCAGGGGGTTATTTTATAGGAACAAATCCACAATGATCAAAGGATACGATTCCAATTGTCAATGCTTTGGATTTTTGTTACTTTTTCACGAAATTTAACCGAAGCTTTGATTGGCGTGCACGATTTGTACTGATGGAAACATCGTACAGTTGGAATTTATTCCATGTTAATCCATCTTTTCTCATCCGTTCATATCCATCGTGTGCAAACTTTGTTAGCTGTTTTTCGACGCTCATTCAGGTACACATAGTTAGCAATCCTTCGATGCTGATGCAACACACACACACACACTCACACACACACACACACACACACACACACACACAGACACACACACACAGACACAGACACACACACACACACACACACACACACACACACACACACACACACACACACACACACACACACACACACACACACACACACACACACACACACACACACACACACACACACACACACACACACACACACACACACACACACACACACACACCACACACATTCATTCATTCATTCATTCATCCATTCCTTCTTTCATTCATTCATTCATTCATTCATTCATTCATTCATTCATTCATTCATTCATCCATTTTGTCATGATATCTCCTTTGTTTACTACTGCCTGTTCGTTTACACATCTCTGGAAAGGTTAGGGCTCTCAACATAAGCAGTTACGGGTGTATCTGTGTTCTAGGCAAGTTGAAGGAAGAATGAAATCCATATATCAATGCAATGAAAGAATTCTGTGAACAATGTAATAGGACTGCCTGCTTCTTTGCCAATTGACTCTAACAAATTTTGTGACCATAAGTTCACTGAGATTAGCCTTCTTATCAACTGACTACCAAAGAAGAACAGTTTTTTGGTCATTGTGGAAAATATCTTCAACGTTTTTGACTAGGTTGTGTACATTCAAGATCAAAGTGCAATGGAAATGAGGATAAGAGTAGAAAGAGAATTACTAATGCAAGGAAAGAGCATTAATTAGCGATATATGATTATTCTGAAACAACTAAGCCTGAAAACGGAGGTCAAGTAAATATTGCAGCTATCGAAAGCAGATGCTTCAAACAAACAAGTCAACAGAAGATTCTACTTTATGAGCAAAGACTCAACTCTTCCAAACATACAGTGTTGCACCTTGTCTTGCTTTTCAGACCAAAGCAGCGCAGCGCTCGGATTATTGTCAAGATAATAAAGCCCATACTTTGGTGCTCCTTAAGTCTCTTGTGCTTGACGATCTATGTAGAGCCTATTCTAGAAATCCTTGAATCGGAACGAGCAATAAATTCATCAGAACCATCCAATGCAGTGTTTATGGCGAAATAGCTTACTTCATGCTCCTTCATCTTCATTTCGTGTATTTAAAAAAGGAGCAAACGTGGATACATAGCTCTTTTAGAATAACTCCTGTTCTTGTGAAATGATTTCTCAAAGTAGGACCAGCCTGGAAAAGATTCGCCCGTGTCATATTTGCTGCAGCAAATGCTCTGATTATCGCTAGACATGTCGTGGGATGGGACAAATATTGCATGAATCTGTTCTGTGATCAGGGTGACGAGCTAGGAAACACTTGTGAAATGCCGGTGAAATTTGGCTTGTTGTATGACAACGTTTCCTAGTCTGGCCCTAGCTTTAGTTTCTATTTCATACGAGCGCTCGGGAATTTCTTCAGCATGGATCAGGCACTGACACCGCCAAATAGAAAGTTGGGGGGCTATGTATAAAAATGAGGGGCTACAAACAATAAAATTGCATGATAAAGGCTATAAGAGTCGCTAGCTGACAAAAAGTGGGGAGCTGAATCCCCAAAGCTCCCCAGTGACGCCGTGCTTGTGGATTAGGTGAAGCCATGGAAACATGGAAATGGTCTTTTATTTCTATGAGTGAAGCATACCTCAACATTTCCAATTACCGAAACATACAACACAATGGCTAATTTTGTTGGCTTTTGGCTCATTTAGAGGGATCTTATTGATAATCGTACCGATCGGGTACACCTAGTATTGAGCATAATCGACCGACATAAAACAATCTAAAATTTAATAAAAATATCGTCGAATTTTAATCTCGAAACCTGTTCTTGTATGTAAAATACAATATGCTATTTTCATTGGTCTCACCAAATTTTTCCAAAGAGATAAAGCAGTGCTTACATTTAAGATAGCTCTAAGCCAATCCACATATGAAATAATGAATTTACTTTTCCTTTGGCTTACGTGACTTGAACTTTTACAAATCAAAATTATTTCACACAAGCTAGATCCCATAGCACAGGTTTCACTGAAAAACTCCCCGTTAATATGGCGTTTACAGTTTTTGGTGACGAAAAGTTTTAAGATGAGCAGTTGATATTCCCCGGCAATGGCGTGCTGAAGGATTTTTGAGTGGAAGGGCGTAGCAAGACAAATTTTATTCATAGGTTTGAAACATGCACCATTACTGACAAGCCAGGATCGTTCTGGAAACCTTTAAAGGCGAGCCAAAAATATTGCCATCGGTCTTCCGCAAAGTGCTGGTTGTAGCACCCCTACATCTCCTATTTTGGCAAGCTTTTATTCCCCCAGCAATTTATCAACCCAGCAACTGATATTACTGATAAAGCTGTCTGCTTCCAACTACAATCACCAATGTTTGACCTGGCTGAGCAACATCCCCTTTTTTCTTGAAAATTTATTTATAATGGTTCTACACGCAGTAGCGCAATGTTAAATTTCTTTTAGAGAATTGAAAGGGAACAGAAATTTCAGTTCAGGATTCTTTTTTAGGGGGGAAAGGGGACTTTTTTCGTTCCTGTTTGATAGAAGTCTCATCCCATATGCTGTAGTCACAGGGTGTTCCAACGACTTCTGGCAGTGAGTTTATGCTTTGATAATGCTTTTTGAGATGAAGTGTGTGTGTTTGTGTGTTTGTTTGTGTGTGTGTGTGTGTGTGTGTGTGTGTGTGTGTGTGTGTGTGTGTGTGTGTGTGTGTGTGTGTGTGTGTGTGTGTGTGTGTGTGTGTGTGTGTGTGTGTGTGTGTGTGTGTGTGTGTGTGTGTGTGTGTGTGTGTGTGTGTGTGTGTGTGTGTGTGTGTGTGCACTTTTTGCCTTGACTTGTGACGAGGGAGGGATTTTCACACAGAGTTCTACTAATATCAACTTCTTTATATTTTAGTGGCTCCGAAAGTACAGTCTTGCGCGACTGAAGCTTGATCTGAACTCAATCGTCAATACCACGGAATGTTTACATTCACAAAGTAAAGTCTCCACTCTTGGGAAAACCGTTACCGCTAAGCATTGTGAGATTTTTCCAACAATAACAATCAATGTAGGTTTAAAGCGATTTACCATATAGCAGTTGAATTTATCATTCAATGATTAGTCAATTTATTCATTTGTTGATTAGTTAATTATGTACTCTTTCAATTATTGAACCATTGAGCTACACACGCACGCACGCACGCACGCACACACACACACACACAACACGCACGCACACACAACACACACACAACACACACACACCACACACACATAAATATACATATACATACATATAAAGATATATATAGATATATATAAATGTGTATATATATATATATATATATATATATATATATATATATATATATATATATATATATATATATATATATATATATATATATATATATATATATATATATATATATATATATAATAAATATACAAAGAGAATTTCAATAACATACTGTTTTCTGTTATACAACACAAGACAATGCATTTTGAATTTTTCTATATATACTTTTATGTCTTTATACATATAAATATTTATCAACTTATTTGTATATCTTTCTTTGTCCTTCTTTGTCTGTTTCACAATTTCTTTTTCATCAGTTTGTCTTTAAACGTTAATTTCTCTAATAATTGGTTGTACAACCGATTGATTTTGAATTTATTTATCTCTGATTTACTCTATTGACTCACATGTTTAGTTTTCCACTCATTTGTCTACAGGGAGCTAAAAAGCATCTCCACCTCAAACCGAAAGAACTTGAAGAGTATGAAGATAAACTTGAAACAATCCTAAAACGTTACGTGAAGAGACTTCAATGGCTTTTAAGCGGTATATTTGCCTATCAATTTACCTTCTTTCTAATTTACAATTGTTCTGTTGATGTATCCATTTAACTGTCTTATAAGCTAGGGCATGTAGGCTACTAAGTACTTAGTAATACAAATATTCTAGAACCATTAATTGGAGCATTTTGTCGGGATGGATGATTGTTTTTAAGACATTTGGAAATAGGATCCATTTTCGAATTGAGTGGTAGTAGATATATAGCTACCAATCTTTCGTGTACCCTTAGCATACTTTTAGTTTCTAGTTTTTTCCTCTGCAAATAGACTTCTGGCTCTGAAAGTCATGAGGTTAGCTCGTTTTTATCTGTTGTTAGTTAAATATCCTGGTTAATGACCTTTCACGAGAAGTTTTACTAAGTATATGTTGTTCAGATATTTGAACATACCAAGTTTTCTTTCGATTGAGACCTGATGATAGTGACCTTTAGAGAACAGTAGGCTAAGAGTATTACTGTTTACGCATAATCCACACTCTCTAGGCCCTTTTAATCTCCGAGCCTTTTCAGTTATAAAGTCACATTTGAACCAAAGAACTAAAACGTTATTACTTGTTTATATTTAAATCCATTTGGTTAATTGGATATTTGTAATTACCCTTGACACACTGTCGCACTAATTTTTGAGCCAATATTCTTGAAAGCCAAATTGCGAAAATAACCATTTTAGCTAGATTACGTCATAGGATCAAATTGACTGTGGGTTGTTTGATTTGTGCGGCTTGGTAGTGTTCCTAGGCAACTTAAGTTTTGGGCGATAAGCTTGTATGTAAAGCAGCGAAAAATTAGTTACTGATAAGTTAGGAAATTATAAAGCGCATATTCTTGTGAACTTTTGTGTTTTCCGTTTATGTTTCATATTTATTATATTTCCGCACAAAAATCCATTGAGCGTTTCACATACGAATTACTGTGAAATATAAATACACTGCTGGTCTTCCTAGCGCACGTGCGTAGGGAAATCTTTTAACATTAAAGGAAATCTCTAAATCTGCTTTTAAACGTATTTATTGCTGATCTTTTTCTAATGTGCACTGGGATGTCACTCCGTATCTCTATACCAGAATGGAGAAGTTAATTTTTCAGAATTATAGGTTTTTATCTTGGACGGTGCAGTTCGAAATTTATTTCCAGGTTCCTATCCTACTGATTGTATTTGTGTGAAAGTAGTGCAGGGTAAAATTGATGCGAAGTTGTGGAAATGGATTTAAATGTCTCCTTTGATATTTATTCGGGTCGGCTTGGTCAGCCTTGAGAGGCAGCTTTAAATCAAGGACTATAAATCAATGACTTTTACAGCAGAAAGAATGCTCCCATTTTTTCGGACATTAGTGAATTTCTGTAGTGTCAAAAGACTATTCACACCAAAAAGTAGTAAAAACGTGTTGTGTGCAGGTTGTTTGTCTCTTTAGAGATTAAAGCTAAAATCAATGCGCTTCTTTCTGAATCACAGAGTTGAGTCCCAATTCAGCTCAAACAGTTGACACAGAGCCTATGTGGATGCATCAAGTTTTAATCGTTTGATTAACGTGTTAACTTTAACGCTGTCATAGAGAATCTCTTATGAAGAACCATTAATATTACGAACTATCAAAAACACACTATGGCTAATATTTGGAACTGTGTTTTTTCAATTGCTGTTGTAGATGCTAGAATTTCAATGAACATATTTTCTTCCTCTGTTTTATTTCTTTACAGGACACAAGACACAAATTAATAATAGCAAATATTGCTGACACATATACACAGTATAAAGATTCGGCAAAATTCACGTAGCACAAATAGCGCTCTAGCTCACTTTTTCAGATCTGCAAACAGTGATCCTTATAGCGTGAATGACAGTATATCTAGAAAATTTTAACTTGGCCGTTGTTTTCCTTAATCAATTATAACCTTTTACTATTCCATCCAACACAGGTAGTCGAAGGGTATTTGGTTCAATCATCGAAAAGAACGTCATTCTGTTGGTTGATGTGTCAGGTTCTATGGTAACAAGCGTAGATGAGCTCAAGATGGAGTTGGAAAGCATCGTTTGGCAACAGATTAACAGATATGGAATAAAGTAATACCATATTTTTCATCATTAAGACTTCATTGAAATCTGTTCAGGATTTTCCGGCGCTCTGTTCAGATGCAGACAACAGGCAATAAGTTGGCATCCGAAATCCGATTTTAAGTGGAGATGGGCCTTTGATCTGACAATTGCCTGGTGCCATTAGAGCAGCAGATACTTGGGCAAATAAATCTGTTGCTTCATTATGCAGGTTGGGAGCTATGATATTGCTGTTGTCGAAATGTTGCAAGATTTTAGAGTTCCCTAATATTTGACTCCTACAAAGTAGCCATAAATGCAACATGGACAATGTTATCATCAGAATGTGCACCTTTCATGTTTATGAATGTTTCTGGTCGGTGGCAATGTTGAGCTTAAAGGGAGATTTAACAAAATTTTACTAGGGAAGGGGGGGAGAAATCATCAAACTTATCAGGGAGACGGAAAAAATAGCTAGGTTTTTGAGGGGAAAAGGAGCTTTGGACCTCAGTAGTACCCTCCTGATTTTGTAATAGTGTTTTCCCTTCTTTTTGAAAAAGATACCTGGTAACCAGTAAGAGAGAAATATTATTATTGTAGAGTGTCTTGAAGAACGTACAATATGGGTAATAATTTGATAGTCTTTGTATGGGTAATAATTTGATAGTCTTTGTATGGGTAATAATTTGATAGCCTTTGTATGGGTAATAATTTGATAGTCTTTGTATGGGTAATAATTTGATAGTCTTTGTTTGGGTAATAATTTGATAGCCTTTGTTTGGGTAATAACTTAAAGTTTCAGGTTTTATATTGCAGAATGGTGTCATGCTGTTTCTCATGATTAAGTCTATGATACGCTATGGCTTTCTTTAGGGTCGAGCTAATTGAATACATTCCTTTACAGTTTTAGTATCATGAAATTTTCTACTGAGCCTGAACTTTGGAGCAGCTCTTTAGTTGAGCCAGATGATCAAACATGTAAACAAGCCATAGAGTGGATTTCAGAGATTGAGGCCTATGGTGGAACATGTACTATAGACGCCCTGCGTGTAAGCTTCCAATTTTGAATTTGATCAAGTTTTATATCTGCGTCTGCTTTTGCTAATCCACTGAAGTTTCTATTCATTTAAGCTTTGAATGCCCAGCTCCTGCCAGGTTGGTTATATGTAAAGCTGACAGAGGCAATTGATCAGTTATCAACGGATTACACGAGCCAAAAGTTTGGTTTCGGCTTTTATTGACATTTGAAACCATGAAGTCATGTAGATATGATTGAGACTATATGGACAGTGGTATAGCTTGTTAACCAGAAGTAATTCCTGTCATTTCGTTTTGCTCAAGTAGAGAGTTTATCTATCAAGGTGCCTGTCTTGTGACGTTAGTGATTATGAATCTCCATATCCCTTTGTGATCTAAAGATGTGACCAAATCTACCAGTTTGTGGTTTCTGTCAAGTTATGCTGTCAATGTATTTCATTCCTTGTGGGAATTTATAGACATTGTCAAACATTGTTAATAACGTTCATTGTGAATCCTGCGCAAGATTAAGACCTGAATCTTGTTTACCTTGAAGTATTTCTTTAGCTGAACTCCTTCTTCCAGTAACATATTTGTCCCAGGCCATAACATGACTTTATGCCAGACGAGAACATGACTTCCATTGAGTCAAGATGTAGTTATCTCCTTGTCTTTTTTTCTTGATAGAGAAAGCTGCTCTGCAATCTTCCATTTTCATATCTGCTCTGTACACTATTTATATTGCCCGTTCGTTCTGACGTAGTGTTCTGATTTCGATTCTTACGTCATTTAATTGAAAGGCTTCTTGTTTATGTCGTCATTTGATTGGATCGATTGTGTCTGATTTGGTGGACCACCATGTTCATTGATTCAGAGACTCTCTGGGCCTTAACCTACTCTTGGTGCCTAATAGACGTCCCGCCTATTAGTTATTCAAAAATTTTCTACTCAATGTATTCTTATTGCAACTCCCTCGCCTATTAATTTTTAAGTAAGCTTCCACCCTAGACAATTTTTACAAGAGATGCTTTGGTCTGTAAGCGTAAACTATCATTAAGAAAATCACGCTGATCACACATGTTGCATTGATTGGCAGTGTTTCGATCTGTGACATCCTAACTTAAAATTTTTTGTTAAGCTACCTTTTATTACATCTTTGGTCATTTTGAAACTCCCCCCCCCCCGCCGCCGCTTATTCAAATCCCCCGTTTATTAGGTTTCTAGGATATTTCCAACCCCGGATTTATTCCAGCCCCGGATTTATTCCAGCCCCGCTTCTCTTAAGCACCCAAGAGTACGTTGCATCAATTTGTCATCAGAGGGAAAGAAGAGCTGTCAACATTGTTCAGTACATGTTCTAAGGAAACAGTTTGTTTGTGGGCAATATCTCTATAATTCAGATGTCTTCCTTCTTGTGTAGGCTGTTGTAGCTTCTAGTTATATGATAATAGTTGAACTATTTTCTTTGTGATGATGATGCTTTCTAAGTTTAGAGCCAAATACTAAAAACAAATAGACAATACACAGCATCTTGATATGTTTGTCTACTTCTTGCTCATTTGTCATAGCTTGCATTCCAAATGGAGGGTCTCGAAGCAATATACCTTCTTTCCGATGGAAAGCCGGTAGGTGAATTTAAGTTTTCGTCCTGGATTGTACATTAGGTGGAGTCATTTGCTCAAATGCAATCGTACATCGTTTTAAAGGGCAATCTCTACTTAGACACTGCTTGAGTTTTAGAGGAGAATAACAAACTAGAGAAACTGATTTTGTATGTAATGAGACATGTCAGTGAACTTGAGATCTCTAGGGGTTACTCTTAAACGTCTTCTGGCTTCGAATTTTCATGATTCATTCTAATCTTTTCGTTTCTACTTATGAGTATATAGTAAGATAGTAGCCGTATGTAAACTGTGTAAATATTGTCATGTAAATGAAAAGAGAGTTTGATGTTCCTGAATTGTAGGCTAGTTTTATGTCGTTCAACGAAGCAAAAGCAAGTTATTTCGTTCTGTCCTGTTGATAGGATACAAGCACATCGAGTGTTCTTCGTGATGTGGCCACACTTTGTGCTTCAAAAAAACTAAAGATTCATACAATTTCCTTCAACTGCGAAGACAGGTATATGAAGCTTTCACATCTTACTATGCATATTTGAAATTAGAAGTTGCTTGTAAATTGTCTACAATGCCTTGATAGCTATTCAACTTGTTTCAAATTTTGAATCTAGCTTAGACCAGAGGCATAGATTAGAAAATTTGAAGGAGGGACTGGAAAGGAAGATTTCCCACGTTTTAATAATATGCAGTACGCTTTTTGTGAAAGCCTTTCCTATCAAAATTTGACAGTTAGTTAGAACAAAGAGCCAACAGCGTCATTTTTCCAACATAATTAGAGATTTTCCAACACATTGGCAGTCTACCTCTAGAGAGGGGTTTTTGACTCCCAACTGACCCACTCGGATCGGATGTTTTGCTATTTTATTTGATTTATGACTGAAGGGAAAGATAAAACTTGCAAACGTGAAGTTACTTCTCATTGGTAGATCTACAAGTCTTCATCTATGTTGTACAGTCTGTTGTGCATCTTGTGGAAATAATTTTATGGGTTTAATCATCAAAAACATGCCCTACTGACTGTAGTAACCTTTTTAGATTATTTTTTGTAAATATTCGTATATACCTAAAGTTATATTACATAACATTGCCTCCTTTTGTTGCTCATTTGTTACATTTTCATGTCTTACACTTTTTTGTTTTCTCTATAGATTCATAATTAGATTTCTTCATTTTTAGTGTTGCCAACAGATTTTTACAGCTTCTTGCGTCACAAACTGGGGGAAGGTATGTCATAAAGAAAGAACGACCCAATTATAGAAGGAAACAACTTAATTAACAGTAGCATGAGAACTAAGCAAACAAATTAATAAATACATGAATGAAGAGAGTGGTTGCGTTTGCTGTATTGAAAAGTTTTAATATCATTAACACCAATCGTAAAACTATCACAATACCTGCAGAACAACGCACCAATCACCGCTAAGAAAGACACAGGGTTAAGAGGAGACACGTTTTTTTTATAAGAAACAATCTTTCTCCCTTTGGCCTGGATATTTTGTCAAATACATTGTTTTATTCATTCATTCATTCATTCATCCATTCATTCATTCATTTTATATTCTTTATGCAGGGTAGCCCTTTCAGCTAATGCTTCTTTTCAGGGGTGTGACAAAAACTTTACAGTTTAAAATATAATATATATATATATATATATATATATATATAATAATAAGTTAAAGCCGCACTAACTTAGTATATAAATAAAACATAGAGAATTCAAAAATATACTTTCTTTTGTTGTAAACGTTTCGATATATTATCTTCATCAGTACTGATGAAGATAATATATCGAAACGTTTACAACAGAAGAAAGTATATTTTTGAATTCTCTCTCTATATATATATATATATATATATATATATATATATATATATATATATATATATATATATATATATATATATATATATATATATATATATATATAATAAAAGTAGATAGTAGATACCCTAATTACAAAACTAAAATAGCACAAAAATAACGTAGAAAAGACAACGTCAAAATCGATGTTTTAGGACAAGTACAGAAGGGCTTATTTAACCTCGGATTCCAGGATGTTCCCGAGATATTATTGTTATAAGAATACCGTGATTGGAGCAAATTTCATAGCTGTCGTTAGCGACGGGAAAGGCCTCTTTCATCATAAGTTGTGGTAGAGCTTTAATTAGAATGTCAGTTGGAGGCAGAAGATAAGCTAGATAAAGCTCTGTCGCTTTGAACTGCGTTTTTTAATCTTTCTCTGTCGAAGTTATGCAATACTTTTCTAACTTGAAGGGTTAAGGCTGGTTCCCATTTAGCCGTAACTGCCGTAAAGTTGTCTGCAATAGCATTCTGCCGTCTGCAGGTGCCAGATGACAGAATGCTTTTGCAGGCACCCTTACGGCAGCTACGACTAAATGGAAACTGGCACGTAATTATATTTCCTGTTGTCAAAATTGGCTTGAATTTTTTTGCGAAGATGGACGAAAATGCAGTTCATGCTTGCAGCTAGCTAACATTCCTTTTGTGTATTGCTTTAGCAATCAAGTGCTATTGTGTGCAATCAAGTTCAATCATGTCCAATCATGTTCAATCATGTTCAATTGTGTAGAATCACATGGGATAGTTTTTGATGCCAACCTCCATAAATTTGTTGAGCTTTCTTCTGTTGCACCCCGTGTCACGTTGTTTACGTCTAGTGAAGATACTTGCATTTTAGCCTACTGTAATTTCACGTTTATTCTGTTGCGCTTTGGAGGTTGTACAGTCTATCTGTTTCTTCTAATTCATTGTGTTCCCGTCCATTTTTATGCCTTCTTATCGTTAGATACTAGCAGATTTTTTCATTTTGAAAGGTATCATCGCTTTCAAGAGCGCCTAGGCATGGAAATCTCAGCATACAAGTTATTATCAAAGAACTACAAGGACGAAAATGTAAGCCAGAGAATTGTTTTATTTGATACCATAACATTAAAAGGGGGTCCTCCTATGTACGATTCTGCATGTTAAGTGCCTGTCATGGTATAAGTGGTTAAGGGCTGGCCCTTAACTATGATATAAATTTAATTGTACTAGGCTATTGGTAGGAAATTGCAGCTTAACGCACCAAGAATAGCCAGGTCATTCCACATTTTTGGGGATTTCTCAGTGTTGTTGGAGAGTCAAAGTTTTGCTGCATTGTTTCCATCTCGTTTTCAGACACTATTTCTCTGGGTGATGTCTTCTTTCAGCATCGTCCTCCTTCGTTCTAATAATTATGCTATATTTCATCTCGGGGTACTCTTTGCCACCCAATAATACGGGGCTCCCGATTGCAAATTTTCTGAAAATTTCACTATCCATTTCCATTTATTAAAATCAGCCCCCCAGTTTATTAGCACCCCTCCCAGCTAAAGCTTTTGAAGTTTCAAAACGGATGAGTAAATGCAATACAGTGTATTTGTGAACGCAAATGAATGTTAACGACTAACGTAATGAAACGTAACAAAAACAAGTCCCTATCAAACGTTAAAAGTACTGCATACAAAAGTACGCACTTGTGGAGACATTTAGCAATATTTAGGTTTATCTAAATCTTTTAGTAAAATCACGTTGAACATGTATACTTAAACTTATCAAAATTTGACCCCCCCCCCATCTATTAATATTCCCCCTCATATTACGGTGATTATGAAAAAACCTTCCCATTACCATTTAGTAGCATCCCCATATTAGGTACTTTAAGCAACATTTCAATCCCCTTCATAATGTACCCCCTACAAATAAGCGCCGAAGATTAGACTTATCCATTAACTTTTGTTTGTTGCATGCGAGGTACTTGTCTATCCTTTTGCACATGAAACAAATTTATCCTTCATCTAATGGTGATCTTGACAGTAGTGTTTTTCACATAAGTCGCAACAGTTGGAAAAGAAAGAAGTTTATGAGCAGTATTTAGAGCCCTTTCACTTAGCTTGAGAGCATACATACACCTGTAACTATACTGCGTTTATTACCTGTTGACTCTGATTCATTGCAACAACACGAACCTTTTTTGGTAGAGCTTGTTTATTATTAGTGATCAATCAGGGATCATTAGTCTCTGATCATCAATCAGATTGATTAATTACTGGGTGTTAAGCAGAGATCATTGTTATAGCGAAATACTCCATCATTTATTATCAATAAGAGATCATTAGTTACAAATGATCGTCAATCAGAGATTATTAATCAGTGATCATCAAGCAAAGGTGATTAATCACTTGCCATCAGTCAGAGATCATCAGTTATTAATCATCATTCGATTGCAATCAAACGTAGGCCCACCTTATTCACTTTAGTGACTTATAAAGTTTCCTTTTATTTGCAGTATGAACAGATTCCTATGTTCGAAGGTGATGATGCCAGGCGTTTAGTTAAAGAAATCAGGTTATGCAGACAATTTTTGTACCAAGCACGTTCTTACAGGTGCGATTATACCTCTTTATGTTCACTTTGTCTCTGCTGTTGGATAAACCTGGCATCAGCTTGTGCTATTTATTGCTGTTTCACAATTTGCACTCTTCTGTTCTTGATAGAGTTTAGAAAATCGCCGATTTTACAACTGCATTCGTAAATTATATAGGAAATATGTAAGTAGCTAGAAAAATTAAAACCTGGATAGGTATAGAATGCAATTTTAAATCTGTATATAGCCTGCCTCTTCTGTTCTGTAATAATTTATATTATTTCTTAGCTATATTTGTAAATTAGATTGGTGAATAGCTGGCCAGAGGTGGAATTTTGTTCTTTCTGGTAACCTAAATATCTAGCTCAAAATTTCTGCATAATTTCTAAGGGAGTTTATTTACTGTATATCCATTGCTCTACTTATCTATAGATGAACTGTTATGTGACAGGTGTATAATACAATTTCAAGTCAACAGAATCAATGATATTTTTCTCCTATGCTAACTTGAATGATGTCATCAGAGTTTCATACCTATCTAGACAGTCCAAGATTTCTCTGTGAAAACCCTCTACAAATATTTCTAAAAAAAATTTTGGGAGCTAGGTTTCCGGGTTCCGATACTTTACCACCTCTGTAGTTGGCAAGAATTAGTACCAGCAGCTATGCAACACCAACTGTAAAAATAAAATGGTTATTATGATTATTTTGATAATAATGTAGGATATTGATAGATATTTATTTTGTCATAAAAAATTTATCAAAATTGTATTTATATATTGATCATTATGTTGGTTAATGTTTTGCTTTATCTAGCTTCAAGTAGGAATCTGGTCATGCGAAGGCAGAGAATAAAATTCTTGCCATCGTAATTATTGCAACTGTATATTAATATATTTTATTGATAAAATGACATTTCCATTATTATTATTATTATTAGTGTCATCATTATTAGTTCTAGGCTTCCTTGATATGCTAAAGGACCATAAACCGTCATAAACATTACCTCAAAAACAAGATATCATAGAATTGGTCGAATAATGACCAATGCGACGAGAACGAATCATATATTCTGTTGCCTTGAAAAAGAACGAAACTAGTTTAGGCCATCTATTCTTTTCTTTTTGAAGTTTCTAGTGTATGCTCAGTGAGATTTCTTTGGGGGAATAAGAATTAAAACGATTATATCCATATCTACCCTCATCTTATACCTCCAGAATGATGGGTATATAGTAGTCACATAGGAGATGAACTCTACGTGCATTAGTTTGTCCGGTGTATTTTGTTAGGGATGATATCCTATCATCGTGCTTGTGTCCTCTATTTATCCTTTTTTGACATTTTTGCGTAGAGAATTATATTCATCCCATTCGTCCAACGCTTCACGACAGGCAAATAGAATAACAGGTAGGTTTTAAAAATTTTTCCTTTTCAGTTGACTCACCCGTTTTTGACATCAGTTAATAGAGTGTAATATGCTGTCTATTGGCTATTCGAATGGTACATTTTCTCCTTGTAAGAACCTTGGTTACTTTTAAATTGCATTTTCATATATCTATACGGAATCTATACCTTGTCCAATTCTGCCCATCTCTGCTTATCTTTTCCACCTTAGATGCTGTTTTTAAAAATGTCTCTGCATTCCTGTTTAGGTTTTGTTTGTAAGCTATTGATTTATTTTATTTTTGTCTGTAGTGTCTAAGGCCCACGTCAGTTCTTTAAAGTTACCTTAGCATGACCTGAGTTAACAAATAAATATTTATATATGTATTTGATTATGAACAGTTCTTCCAAGAATCCAGAAGAATACAGAGGCTTGTGCGATAGGCCTATAGTTGTCTGCTGCATTTTTGGATTCCGATTTCAAAGTAGGGATTACTTTCGCCACTTTCCATATGTCAGGGAAGACATCCTTCCATAGAGAAGAGATGAAAATCATTGTTAATGGTTTGCTTATAAGATCTGTGACGTCTTTTATTTCCCAGCCAAGGTTGGCACTGTTCTCCCATAGCTAACCCCCCTGGCATGACTTCTCCCGCGACATGTCTTTATCGATATTCATTTTAAGATGAAAGTATAGTAACTTATGAGAAAATTTCAAAATGGGATCTTAGGGTTTGAAATTTCCAAACTATTTAGGTTTATTGTAGCATTTCTCCTTTAATTACTTGGAGTTTTTCGTTATTTTTATTCATAACATTTCACTTCAAGTGCGATGATCTTTTCTGTGAAGCTTTCACTTCGAGTATTTTGTGCAGCATCATTTTTATCTATACCTTCCTATGTTTTCACGTAAATTCACCTTGGATCTAGATAAGTCAACTGTTTTACTTTTCTAATATCTTTGAATGTTATTTCTACTTCTTGACTGAGAGGACGCACTTTCTCCTTCTTAGTGAAAGATTTTCCATCAACAAGTACACAGAGGACATTAACAGAAGTTACGTAGTTCAGTAGGTGAAAGTATATCAAAAGCCTTTTTTGTGCGGCGGTTGTGTAGAACGTTTAACGAGAGAGGTTCTAAAATACAACATTTTTATCTCCACATTGTAAAATCGGTGTCAGTGTGATGTTTTCCAGTTCAATAACTACCTTTTTGATAACATTAATTTAACGCCTTAGGTTTGACGTGATACCAAGTATTTTTGTATCAAAATTTAGAGTTTTATCGATTGATATTATCAAAAAATTCACGTATGATTTATAGCATTGCAAATAACAGTGCTGATTTTAGCTCTCAGACTGTTATTGGAGATAGATGCCATACTCGTAGCAGTAAGATGAAGTCATAGGTTCTCGATGTTCCATAGAAATTTCTTCTCCCAAATCCTGTTGTCTTTACACATAAAAAGTTAATCCTATACCTTGACAAGTCTATTTCCAAAAACGTAGACGAACTGTGAAATGATATTACTGCAAGGGAGGCCGAATTTAAATAGAGTCATAAATGTAACATGGATTTTTCTCAGCACGTCTTTACTGTCTTTCTGTAATTTTTTGGAAAGAAATCAAAGCTGTGTTTAAGACTTTGCTTACTTGTACACGGTTGGATTGTGTTTGTAACAAACTGCAAACTAGAGACCAAGACCCGGTGCGTGACACACCTGAAAAGCTGAATTAAGTCTTAAGTTATTTCCGTTTGTGATCCACACTCTTTTTTCACAGGAACAATTTTATAAGAACACGAGACTCAAAAATTGATGGGAAATTAAGAACAGTCGTAAAATGATTTCGAGCTGATATAAAACATTTTAAGCTCTACCCAGATCATCAGTGTGTAAAAAGCCATAAGTATACCAGGACTTTTGGCAAGGATTATTTATCCGTATGAACGTATGCCTTTCATATTCTGCTGATGTTATTAAAAATAATACCTGTTTAATAAACATCCAATGTTGTCCTGTATATTGTCTAATTTCTAAATTGCCTACACCCCAATAATTTAAGAACAGATTAATAACAATTCAGTCGCACAATTTTTGGAAAAATTAAGAACAGCCAGCCTGAACCTCAATTTTGCTAGTTCCTATATTAAAAAGAGTGTAGTTCAGATGTTTTCTCCTAATATGTTATATTTTCTAGCTGATTATTGTTGATTAAATCACATTTTTCAATTTCTGTAAATGGGGAGTCTTAGATTTTGTGAAAATCTATGAAATTATGTTTTGCGCAAAAGAAGGCCGGTATTTCTTTTAATCTCCTTTATTTTGATTTTAGGTCGTTCTGTTCTGTTTTGATTACTTTATCAGCTCATTCCAGTGTCGATTCAAATAAAAGTCTTCTTAATTACAAATAGAGTTTTCATTTATATGAAATATCTACGACAATTATACCAATGAGTAATTGAAACAAGATCTTCGTGTGTGACCTCGAGGTTGGCTACCGCCTGTCATTTACGTCCAGTGTTTAAGATTCTATCACTTTGTCCAACTCTGTTGTGCTTCAGTCTTAGAAAACTCTCATTAGCTACTTCAAAACGGGATCTTGGCTCACTAAGTAGTTCCTAGGTACTCCGCTCTTAACCCTATTCAACGTATATGGTCATATTCGCCGACTTTTTATCTTTCTCTGTTGTTTCATATCACGTCACCCCATCAGAATCGAGCAAACAGTATGGAAACATAGGTACAGAAAATGTTATAATTTATCTAAAAGTATAAGAACTTATCTGTCCTCCAAAAATGCTAGTAGTAGTATTGTATTAAAACTTTAAGCATACCACGGCAGCCTGACAATTTAATCTGAACTGAGTTGACAAAATAGCCCCTTCCCTAACATAAGTAAGCAATACTGAACCAATCACTATCAATCTATCTTGTGTCCGTAAGATCTTTGTAGCTTTAAAGGATCGAACCCGATCACTGCTGTAGACTAGAAGGAACTTATCGAAACTGGATTGTTTTTCATTAATGTGAAGCTGCAAAATTTATCATATGGGATGAGTATTGATAATGATAGATTTTATAAAGCGCCCTAATATTATACAATACTCTGCAGCGCATACAATGAGTAAGAGTAATAGGAGTAAGGAGTTACAATAGATTAGAAATAACTTAAATTTATGATAAATTGACTAAAAATTACAGTATTTACAATAAAAAGATGCTTAGAGATTAAGTGCTTGTTCGTAAAAGTAAGTTTTTACTGCCTTCTAGAAAACAGTTATATTAATCACTCTACAATTTTTATCAATGCCTATAAGGTTTGGACAAGTGACTGAGTGGTTAGAGCGCTGGTATGTTGTGCGGAAGATTGATTGTTCGAGCCTCGCCTCGTGGCATAGTCTGGATGCTCGCTCACTGTCCTCTCACCAACAAATATTACCAGTTGGCAACATGGTGGAGATGTCGTTGGCGAGGAAAGGAATTAGCCACCCTACCTCACGATGCTGACGGTCCTCCTCTCTAGCACGCATTCCCCAGTTTATGGAATCGCATACACTGGGCCTAAATTGCAAGTAGATCTGACTCAATTCGCGGAGTTGTAAATCGTAACTGTGGATTTTTCGTTGTGGAAAGTGTGTACTAATAAATAGGACACGCCCATTCAATGAAAGTAGGTCATGAAATCTAGTGCAAATTAGTTTTTGGTAATGATGTATATTTAGATTAATTAGTAACATTTAAAATTACTATTTTGCATTTAGGTACCGTACTAACTTTAGCTTCTGCAATGCCTGTCTGGTAACTGCCGCGAAAGACCACACCCATTTCTATCACGTTTCGATCAATAACAGTTTCTTATCGTAGGCCCACCGTAAAATGTGACTAGCACCTTTTTCTTTGAAGGCTGGGTTCTGTGGTAGGGTGCCCTGAAATGCAGAGGGCATGTGCAGTGAATAAATGGGGATTTCTTGCATGGATACATCTATTGTTTGACAAACAAACTGCACAATGAGCAATTAATTTGCGTGTTACCAAGCGTGCTTGCCTTCTTTAGGTGGGGGAATCAACATGGAGCCGTTTAAATTATACCGAAGAAGATGGCTAATTTTGGCCGTATTTTCTTTGGTATCCATGACGAATGAGGTTATTTGGATAAGTTTGTCATCAGTAACAAGTATTGTTCAGCAATACTATGGGGTTGATTCAATCTCAATCAACTGGCTATCGCTGATCTACATGATTCTGTATGTATTCGTGATAATCTCCTCATTCATCCTAGACAAATACGGCCTAAGATTTACCATCCTAGTCGGCGCACTGCTCAATGGAATCGGTAGCTGTTTCAGAGCAATTGGAGCAAACCGAGACGGCTTCGTCTTGGCATTTCTCGGCAATACATCCGCGGCCATGGCACAGTGCTTTATCTTATTCATACCTCCTCGGCTTGCAGCTGTATGGTTTGGCGACAACGAGAGAGCAACTGCCTCATCCATCGGTGTATTGATGAACATGTTCGGCGTGGCGATCGGATTTTTGATGGGTGGAACAATGATTCCTAGTTCTACGGACTTTGATTGCGATGTGAGATATGGGATGTATAGAATGTTGATCTCACAGGCCGTTTTCTGCTCCTTCCTAGCCCTCGTGAGCCTTGCAGTGATAGCAGATGCCCCGCCCACTCCTCCAAGCCGATCCCAAGCACTCGTTCTCAAGAGCAAAAGAAAGAACTTTCTATATGAATTAGCTGGTAACAATCTTGAAAATAAGAACGACGCAGATACAGGTATGCCAAAGATGGAGAGAGCAGACTCATCACTCAGCGAGTTAAGCATATCCGCCGATCAAAACTCAATGGCAAACAACACCGAAGATCAAGCAGTGCCAAATTTTGCAGCGTCCCTTTTTATTCTTGCCAAAAACAAATCATTTCACCTTATATGCCAGGCGTATGGACTATATTTTGGTCTGTTCGCAGCTTACAACACAATTTTGAATCAAATGGTTGTATCAAAGTACCCTGGAAGAGAAAAAGAGATTGGTTACATGGGCTTCGCGGCTGTTAATTGTGGCCTCTTTGCCATGTTTTTCAGTGGGATTTGGCTGGACAAAACCAGACGTTACAAGAGTCTATCAATTGCCATATTCATTGCAGGTTCTACCTCAATGTTGCTCTTCACTTTGCTTCTCGAGTATCATGACAATTTTATGTTTCTTTTCGCCAGTTTTTGTATTTTTGGCTTTTTTTCATATCCGTACATGAGCGCTGGGTTAGAACATGTTGCAGAAATAACTTACCCTATTCCAGAAGGAACAACTTCGGGCATTCTTTTACTTATTGGGAACATATACGGGATAATATTATCATATGTAGTTGGCGCAACAATTGAACAAGGAGGTAAGGATATTGGGGGCTATCTTATGGCAAGCTGCTATTTCATTGGATTTCTCTTAGTTTCGTTGAATTCTGCCCCTTTGAAGCGAAGTGCAGTCGATTTGAAAGGTGTTCATGTTACGCTGTAATGTTTAGCTGTAGGAAATGTTGAATGTAATGCTAATTTATATCGAGATAGCTGCTCATGGAACTTTTCAACTATGCCACGTCGCTTAGACTTTTCAATAGTACAGTACTCCACAGTACTTACGTTCTTGATTAATTAAACTTGCAGATGCTAAATATGTAGACGCCGTTTGCTCAGCGAATACTGTACTCTTTTAATCATTATGTGTAAACTGTTGTGCAGTTTTGATGACTAATGTTGAAAACTGAATAGTTTATTTTCTTTTGTTAAAGTCAAAATTCTCTCTCTATCTCTCAATGTGTGTATTGTTAAGAGCCCGCAGTATGACGTATAGTGGTACATAATACGCCATAAAAGTCAGCAAATAATGAGAAAACACAACAGGGTGTCACTGAGTGTGAATATATTTGGCATAACATACTTAGAAAATCTTAAAATGACAAAATGTAATCTCTTGGTATAAATGCTATCCTCAAGCAGGTAACCAAAGCCTCCTGCTACTTTGAAATAAGAAGCTCTCGCGGGTTATACTTGAAAGTTTAATCTAATTAAAGAGGGAAAACAATTTTACTTTAGCTGTTACCATTTGTGCCTAGCAAACGCCTTGAATCTTTTATTTAGAAACATGTTCATTCTCCAGCTTGCAATAGAAATTTTTAGTTGATTATGCATTGCTATTTGATGCCAGAGTCCTTATCACTAACAAGTGTATCTGATGCTAATAAGTTGGTTGGTCAATCGAGTTATCTCCAAGCCCATCAGCTCTGGCATCTCTGTTACAAGTTCCTTTGCCTAGCATTTTGGGGAATGCATATAACTCGTCCCAGTCCTCTCAACCTCTTTCTCATCCTGCGACGCCAAGTCAGTTCTCTCTAAATAGCCACCAAAATGGTAGGTTGAAATTGTGAAGTTTATCGCAATCCAAGCTTACTTCACTCATCGTTTTAACCCATATGTTGTTTTTATGAAAGTTCATTGGCTTCATTATTTTTTTCGAATTTTTCCCATTAGGGTATTGACATCGACCACCGATTTGAAAGGAAAAAGCGCAGACAAGCGCCTGTCTCCCAAGATGTCTACCTACGTCTTCTTGTAAAGGTCAGTAATATTGTCTTTGTGGATTGATTCATGCCACTACCTTTTCGTATATGCATTTAGATTATAAAATTTTGGCAGAAAGGTGAATTTTTGACAGCCCATAGTGCTGGTGATTACTTGCTTAACTTTCCGTGTTTAGATCGTAGTTTTGTTAGCCTTCAACTTGCTAGTGTAATAGTTTCGTATATGCTTTTTTAACAGCTGTACAGGTTCTTGGCGCGTCGAACCAGGTCGACATTTAATCAGGTTATCCTGAGACGACTTTTTATGAGCAAAATCAACAGGCCACCACTGTCCCTGGCACGAATTGTGAGTACTAATCAATGGTCATATTTTGAGTTTTGAAAGTGTGTGTTTTAGCTTCATTCATGACACTATATCGCAGTGCTTTCTTGAGAAGGAAAGTATATGTAACATTATTCGTGAGATAGCAATTAATGGTAATATTTAGTCATTAGGAAGCATATAAACACTTTTTTGTAAGGAGCCACTTTGTCAGGAGCCTACATGTAGGATGCCAGAATATTTAAAGAACTTATACTACTAAAGGGAAATTCTTTAAAGAACTTTTCAATCTGAATATTTTTATAACAGCAAGTAATCAAGAATTAGGAAGCTGGTTCCATTCAGTTGCAGCCAAAACCCTCATAGATTGTTTGCTGTACTTGTGCCAAGTCCTTTATTTTTCATTGATCTTATGTTACAGCCAAAACTACAGGCAAAATTCAAGATTTTAATGTTTTCCTTGGGTCTGTACCATTTTGCAATATCTGAAGTACCCTAAATGTTTCGATTCAATGTTTAGTAAGGCCAGACCACTGGAGAAAGTCTTATAAAGGGAAACTTTTGACACTGATTTTCATTGGGTTGACTGTCGTGTCTCAAATGTTGTGTTATCAAATCATTTTTAATCACTTGCCTCACTCTGCTTGCCCGCATTGTTTATCACATGTTCATAATCTCTGAACATGAAAGCCCAGCTCAATGTCTTAGGAACAATATATATGTTGCATATATTTTGTCAATTTTTCAAAACGGAAGCATTAATAATAATGGTAATAGTAATAAATTAGTGTTTTACCAGGATAAAACCTATCAGTACAATGCATACTGTTATTGTTAGCGTCCTGATACCTAGACATGTATTAATCAATGATAAAAGATCTCAAAGTAATTAAGAAAGCCATGTTTAGTCCAACCCAGACATAAAATAGTTTTCGTAGAATAGTAGAATAGTTTTCTAAAACTATTTTACAACTTGAAACTATTTATGTCTGGGTTGGACTATATATGGCTTTTGTAATCACTTTCAGATCTTCTATCATTAATTCTATCATTCTTGAAATAGGAACACTTTTAAGAGCACTTGAGGCTAGAGAATTGTAGAAAAGCAGAAAAAGCTATCAGGTTCTTATAGACAAGACTTTCAATAGCAGCAGTTTCATGCTTGTGCCACTGCCATGGTTATTTAACCTCAGTTTGGTTTAGACAATATGCAATTGCCTTAACTATCACTGTTGGTGTATAGCTGTAGGCCTGTCTGTTTAAAGTGCATGATTGCACATGTGCACTTCAACACACTTCTTGATGATAGGAGGTACGCATTTCATCATGCACCCAGGGGGTGCTTGTTTCATCATGCACCTTATTCTTGACAATCAGCCAGATCACATACCTTGACAATAAACTGTGGACATAGATCACCCACCTTAGTGTAAAATTGTGCAATGAAGTGTGGGATTAGCCATTCATCTGCTAAATACTTATGGAGAGACCTTTGATTGGTTGTAATATTTTTTGTTATTATTTGTCCACAAGGAATAACATTTTATGTAATCCTACCAAGCTGCATGTTGTACATATATATGATGTATATATACATCATTTCCTCTTGTTACAAATACTAGCAGTTTATTCCAACTGACATGATACCTGACATTCTAGGCTAGAAGAGTTAAAAAGCCAGGCAATGAAGACAAGATCATTGTCACTGTCTCAACAGTTACAAATGATAACAGGATTGTCAAGATTCCCAAGCTCACTGTCTGTGCTTTGAGATTCACAGAAGGTGCTAGGGCAAGGATTATCAAAGCTGGAGGTGAATGCATCACATTTGATCAGCTTGCTTTGAGGGCACCAACAGGCAAGAAGACTCTTCTGATCCAAGGACCAAGAAAAGCAAGAGAAGCCTGTAGACATTTTGGTGCTGCACCTGGTGTCCCACACTCCAATACCAAGTATGTCATTGTTTATACCTGTTTAGGTGTTTTTCTTCTGATATGCCCTGTAGTAAGAACTGGTGATAGTATAGAATCAGGCGTGCTGAACTTCTTTTGGCCATGGCCACCACATATGACCAATTAATCAGCTAGGAATGCGGGAAGGTCTATAAAGAAGAATATTGTGGAAGAATTCTCTGCAGAAACTAAGAATTTAAATTTTGAATTTAAAGCAGCATACAATTAGAATATTATGATAGGTTATGGCAGTGGTCACCAAGCTTGTTTACAGCAGACCAGATAACTGAAAAAATGATGGACATGGGCTACATGATCATTCTACTTAATACTTGCAAGCTGGAATGAAAACTCAGAGAAAATGATGTAAAACCACAAAGATGAAAAAGATGCTGTAGCATAGAATGTGAATGACTATGAAAACATGGAGCCAGCAAGAACACAGAAACATAAATTCACACATCATTATGCACACATAAAATATACTATAGCACTAATACTTTATCAGCAAGTATCTTTGGCGGGCAAGTGGCCAAGTGGCTGAAACAACAGTGGTCTGAGCCAAACCCTCAGATCATAGTGGGGATGATAGCTCTCTGTCCACCCAGCAGGAACATAATGGCAAGCAGTGGGAAGTTAAGGGTGGTGAGGGAAGGAACTGGCCACCCTGCGTCACTGTATTGATGGCTCAAGATAAGTGTTCTCTCTAGCAGCCACTCCCTGATGTACAGAATTGTACATGGAACTGACCTTTTCCTTTTACCTTTGTCTTCTGTGGGCCTGATAGGATACTATCACAGACCATAGTTTGGTGACCCCTGTGTTTGATTATTGGATGGAGACACAAATCATTCTAGTAATGTAAATTCCACTTGTACAGATTTCCAGGAATTGTGATATGTAGTGAAAGTCAATCTTAAATCCCACTTTTCATATGTATGTGATACATATGTGATAATATTTTTAAAATACATATGTGATAATATTTCTATAGGGCTGGTTTTTTCTTGAATGAAAGATCATGCACCATTTAGTACTAAATTGTTAGCTATTAGAATGGTATATTTACTAGTTCATCAGCTTTACGCACTTTCAGAGAGTTTTTATATAATTTTCTCTTCATTTCAGGCCATATGTCAGGTCTAAGGGACGTAAATTTGAAAGGGCTAGAGGCCGAAGAAACAGCAGAGCCTTCAAAGTGTAGAAGGAACAATTTTCACCTTTGAAATGTTGATTATGAAGACTTTAACTATGAAATTGCTGCATTTTCCTCTTGTTACCTGCTTAATTGGAGATTTGTCTACTAGACATATCTAGTGTGACAAGTCTTTCCTGTGGTGATTGTCTATTTTCAGCAAATAGACAGGGTTTGTCTTGATTCTCCAGCAAGCAAAGGTAGACAATTGCTTGTCAAAATCTTCTAATGACCAAAGAATATTTTGCCTTTCAATACACTATAATGGCCATGCTTTGTGTTGCATCTCTGAGAGTAAAATTTTTCCCTGGCAGAGTGTTTGGATATGAATGCTATATATAAGAATGAAACACTTGGTAAAAGTTTTGCAAAAGTTATAGGTTTAAATTTAACTATAATTTGAGCCATAACAATAACTACTATTTCAAATGTGCAACTGGATCTTCACTTGATAGTAAAAGCATGCAACCTAAGGAACCTGCAAGTTGTGCGCATACATGCTTTTTTATAAGGAGGAAGCTCATTTTTGCAAGCTTCTTTACAAAGATCAAACTTGCATCGATAATCTGGGTTAGCAAAGATTAAACTTTTTAACAACCGGTCCCTTACCGTCAGGCCAAAGGCATGGTCATTATCCAATCGAGGTTCGTTTCCATGCCGCCTGATAACACCTTTGATCTCTGACAAAGATGGCTCCTAAGAAAAAAGTGACCGCAAAAGGTCTCGAGAGGGAAGATGCAGAAGGAGCGCAAGCTGAAAAAAAGCCAAAAGGGCCAACTGAAAAGGAAACGAAATTAAGAGAGGAGTATGACTTTTTGGAATTTCTAATAGCTTTTTCCTAAAATTAGAAATCAAAACTTGTATGAGATGTTTAGATAGGCCAGAAGTTTTAGAAATATTTTTGCTTTTCCTTTCAATAGGCTGGAAAAAGTAACCGAAGAGTCTAAAAAACTGAAAAAGCAAGTTGAAGAACTGTATCCTTACTTAAATGGTAGATAATTTCAAGAAAGTAGATCAAGTTTCTAAAAATTTTGGCATAGTTCGAACCTGACACCGTTGAAACTTAGAAAACCGTTGAAAATTACAAGGAAAAATAGGATGACCTGGATGTATAACAACAATTTTGATTTATACGAATACAAAGACAGCTGGGTTGAAAGAAATAATGTTGTTTTAAGGGACTCCAGACATTCATTTATTGATTGGCTCTTTTTTTCTATTCATTTTGAAAATTTACTACAATTACATGCTACCTACTATACTACATACAGTTTACTTAACAATACTACAAGAACGATACCATGGAGTGCAAGATGTCATGACAACTCCGTGGCCATTAACGTGAATAACAGGTATCATGACAAAAAATTAAAACACAGCTACAAAAATACGTTTAAATACACACAAATTTCTTTAACTAATAAATACTTAGACTTGTTTCATATTGTATGCCGGGCTAGCCTAGAGCAAATCAGATCGATCGGCTCTCTGGAATACTGTAACTAAATTTGACAAATTCTAATTATCTTCAGAAAGAAGAAAGCAAGTGCTCATCAGGTGAAGGCTGCTCATAAAATGCTCGCCCAACACCAAGGCCCCTGCAGCATTTATGAATAATCTCTCACAATACAAGTTGTAGCAGTATGACATTTTGATATAGAAGGCTGATTTCTTAACACATTCTAGACGGGCTGAAAATGAATGGCTACAACAAGAGGCCCAAGAAACACGAATTGAAAGTGTAGGCTGGATTTTAGTATAAGTTTGAGTATACTTACGCTCCATAAAGCCAAAAAATTGTCAGATTGTCAGCACTTTAGTTACTTGTTTTGTGGTTGATTGTTTTACATGACTTTTGAATGCCCCATTCTGTTTTGAAATGCAATTGCTGTGGTGTCTAATAAATATGTCAAAGATAAGGAAGTTAAGGATGTTCAGGCCTTGGAAGTTGCCAGAATTTGTACACAGCTATTGAACCACTTTAGTTACTTCACAGTAGATGTTTTGCTTCTGGCTCCAATTGTGTGGGAGATTAAGGCCCACAAGGAGACACAAGTAGGATATAGTGAATAACACAGTATGATATGAGATCATAAAACATAATTAAAGCATCCAGATTTGGGACAGATGCAGATTCAATTCAGCTTGGCTATGGATCCTTTTTGTTTGTTTGATTAATGTAGTTTTGTACATAGAATTGTATAGTAAAGGATCTATAACTTATTATGAACTGTGAATTGTTCTCTAGCATGAATATATGTCATACATGACAAAGAAGACCCAGAAGAGGCAGGCTGTCATTGTTTCACTAAGTGACAGGAATGCATTTGAAATCCAACAAATAAACAACCACAAAGATAAGATGTTGAAAGATTAT
Organism: Mastigias papua; assembly: GCA_964019165.1. NCBI lineage: Eukaryota > Metazoa > Cnidaria > Scyphozoa > Rhizostomeae > Mastigiidae > Mastigias > Mastigias papua. The sequence goes on along the minus strand of OZ025275.1, from coordinate 2,019,392 downwards.
GAAGACAAAAAATCAGGTATCATGCCAGTTTGATCTTTTTGTATCATGGTTGCATTTTAGATTTAAAATTTCTCAGGAATTCATTGACTATGTGGAATGTTAAAATCATAGTTTTATGGCTTGGCTTTTATTTATATGATGTAATTTTTATGGTAAATGTGGTAGAGACAGACTGAGGAAGAGCAGGTTGACTATCATTTCCTGAGTGGGCCTGAATAGAGATTGCAGAGTTAGAAAAATGACTTATGACAGAGAGACGTGGACATATGTTGTAGAGAAAAGTGCTCATCATTTTTCATTTTTCTTACTTCTAGAATCTCCTCAGGTTGTGGGCTATTGCTCAAAATAAGTTCTGTTTTCTGATATCCTTTGTGATTGAATACCTTGATTCTGAAAGCTTCAAAGAAGCATATATAACTGCAAGTGCTTCCATCTAGGTTGTAATATTGTTAAGTGCGCTGTTTTTTTGATTAAGCTAATTTTTCTTAATTCTAGCCTTGAAAGAAATGGGTGTGGTTTCAATGAAGCCACATCCTTTTATGATGTTGTATCTACAGAGCCCTCTTTTTTCAGAAGTTTTAGAAATCACCCCTGGTAACTGTGTACCTACAACAATGCAATTTCTTCCAGCTCTTCAAGAGGAGATCATAGCAAAGGAAGTTGAACTTGCAGCTGTACAGAAAGATCTTGACAACCTTAAGGAATACCAGGTAAGCTTAAAACATAACAATATTGGTTGTAGCCTCCTTTCTGTGCTTTCAGATGTGTAGTCTCTTTCTCTTTCTCCAATTTCAAGGTTTCTAGGCTCATTCTTCTTCAGCCATTTTTTGATTTCACTATTTTAAGTCCTGCAGTTATAAGATGTCTTGTCTCTAAAATTGAGGAAAAAATTTATGCTACACTGAGACATTATCTTTAAAAAATGGCTGCAAATCATATGAGTTTCTTGTTTATTTCTAAGTCACATTTATGCTTAAATTTTTTTTAAGTAGCTCACTTTGACATAATGAACAGTGGCCACCCAGCTTATGGAGAGGAAGACACTCATTTTTTTACTTAAGTTTTTGATGGAGTACCTTTTGAAAACCAGCATTGGTTGAAGAGCTACACTTCTTTATAAAAGTAAATATGAAAATATATGAAAATCTGACTTTGTCAATCAGCCCTTGTCCGCCATTGATTACACACAACCTTGTGTTACCCCCATCATCAGACCAGTCTCTATAGTAAACTGTTCGCGGAAAGAATTTGAAAGTTTGAGCTTTCCCGTTATATGCTTGATTGATTAAATGGCACTTGATCACTTTTGATCACCCCTGGAAGGAAGGGCTAGCCTTCGTTATATGATCGAATTTACTTGAATTCGAGGATGTTTGATCTGGGACGAGTTCAAACATGAAATTGCAAAAAGACGAAATGATTGGGAAAGGTCATTTCAATGGACTCTTTGTGGGTCATGTGACCTATCGATTTAGTGTGTGGCAAGCTGTTCAAACCAGCCATGTCTTGTCTTCTGCAGTCTTTCATCAGCATGGGTTGGCTTTAGGACATTTTGTTGTGTTCAGAGGAAAAGGCTAAAGTGGCTGACCTAGTTCTATTGTAAGACTCCAAAATACTTCCTTCTATTCACAAACCAACCACTGTCAGAAATCCAGAATTATAGAAAAGGCACTAAAACTGTGAGAAATAGGACACATTATTTGCGCCAATCCTTAAGGTGTGCCAAAAACCTTGTTCCTTGAAATGAGATGAAATACTCCACTCATCCCCTTTCATTTTAAGATTGAGCCAACCTATTTACCAACTCATAAGCTACTGTAGTAGGTTATTTTTTTTTATCGAAAATTCTTGATTTTCCTAAATTACAGCACGGAAAAACGGCTACGGCCGGAAAGTCACTTGAGGCTCAAGAAGACCATCAATGTAATGCCTCTTCAAAAAGAGACATAGCAAAATATTGTTTGAGGCCTCCTGCCGGTCGTAACTTTAACACAGTTGAATTGAACGTTATACTCCTAAAGTTCTCCATAATTTGTAAAGGTATAGATATTTGGCTGAAAAATTATGAAGTGTTAAGCTCAGTTACACTTTTGTTGTGGAATATCGGTAGTGCATTACGTTGTCTTGGCCTATCAACTCCTACCTTGACACCACCCAAAGCTATAGCTATGCTTTGTTGTCTTGTGCGCTCAATTCTTGCTAGAATCACACAGTTGATTTTATTGCTGGAGCATTCGTTTACTACTTAGGAACTCGAAGTCTCTCATCAATTCCTAGGACTTTTGGATCATTTAGTTTAACACACACCGTGTAGGCTCATAAAATTTTTAGAGGGATTCCCACTATTGGGGAAATTTCAAAAAATAGCCAAAAAGATGGGAAAAATTTTGTGACCATGACCTGTATACACATTTTTAGAAGACCGACAACACGCACTTCACGTTGAATGTAATTTAATTATACTATCCTTCTAAGTGATGCTAGAGAAGCTCTAAAGAGTACCCATATCTCCTTGAAAAATTACTGAGTTTGTCCAATTCCTCAGTAGCTAGTATGCTAAAAAGTGCGCTTCCTGTAGCCCGAAAAGCAAATCATATTAAAATCTCATATATAAAATGAATCATATGACTTATATGGACTTCATTGTATCTTAATGAGGGTTTAATAACTGTGTCTATTGCTTGAGCAAAAGTTTTCTGTCGTAAAAACCTAGAATTGTGTTTGACAATTATGAAAGACTTTTATACCAGTAGTAGGCTCTCCTAGCATTTTGATTTCAATTCTAATTTCGAAAAGTTCCTCTGAGGTGCACACTTCTTCTTTATATGCCTCAATATTCTTAAATTTGTTTAATTTTGAGCCTGAGAATATTCTTAAATTATTTTTCATCATTAATTCTCATAAAGACTATATTCTCGTAATAAAAAGTGTGTAAATGACATCCCCTGAAGAGTTTCTGCGTCGCATCGTAGTGTAACGAGTTCCAGACAGGATAATTGAAGCTCCCTGTTGTTTTTTTCTAAAAAGCTCAAATCAGCAAACGGTTTAAGTATTGAGGAAGCCTGAGCCTCGCATTGTTCTAAATTATTCTTAAATTTCAGAGAATTTCTGCCTTGATATTCTTATAGTCTGTATTCTTATAAAAAAAGTGTGTAAGACAGGCTTTTCCAAATTGAAATTTGTCAGACATGTTTTCAGCGTACATTTAAAGTAGCGTCTAATAAATCTTTTTTTCCTCTAGGTCTTACAAAAAGAGCAGGAATCAGAGATCGCAAGACTTGAAAAAGAAGTTCATGATAAGAGAGCGAAACACTCAGAAGATGTGCAAAATCTCAAGGCGAAGTTTCTGCAAGAGAAATCCTCATTCCAAAAGACTTCAGACGAAAAGCTAAGCAGATTAACGAAAGAGGCCAATTTGGTGAGAAATTCATTTCCAGTTTAAATCTATTTGCCAATAGAATTATCTCATAAGTGTCTAATGGACTCTTTTGGGCTTAATTATCAACATCAAAGATCGGCATTGTTTGAATACGGTCGTTTACTATGCTTTGTCAACACATATCCGCTCACAATTAAGTCACTAGTACCTAAATGCCCAGGTATGACCGGTTCATTCTTTATAGGATTTTTTCTTCACCCTTCTGTCTCTTTTTTCTAGGATTAGGGCGTTTTCCAGAGGACTTTTCAACGTATCTAGATATACGTGATCTGCCAGGATGCTCTTGCTGGTATCTCTGGTCGTTCATAGCCTATTTAGACGTAGATTGGGACCTTGAGCCGTCAAAATTTCAGTCCAAAAGACTTTCCATAATGCTGCATCTCCGTTGTTCACAAATTACACATTTTTGCAAGGAACTATGCATAAGACCCAGTTATGAAAGTTCCTTACTTTTTTGGGACTCTTTTGACCACTCTCTAGGTAGAAAAATTCCGTAATAGTTTCTTAATTTTAACTACACGTTTAGTACATAGACAGTTTAAGTGCCCAGTGTTAAGACAGGGCGTTGTGGACATGCAAGTGTCAACGCAAACCTGCTTTTGAACCACTTATTACAAGAATCACTGTATTCACAATGTATGCAAATATAGTTTCTTTACTATGGATTGAAAAAGCCGAGAAATGCTCCATCATAAAGTGCAGTTCATATAACACGAGTGTTACTGCTCAATCAGCAGTTACTTTAGCCTCTTTTACCGAACGAGACTATTTAATAATGGCGTTTCTTGATTACATTTGTGGACTTAAGTGCTGCTATAAACCCCTATAAATGCCACTTTTTGTAAGAATTCACTTGTTAAAACACGTGAAGTGTAGTGAAAATGATGCATTCTTCATGACTTTAGGAAGCGAGGCAATGTTTGGAGAATCACACGTGGCGAATCAAAGAGGAGAATCGAGCACTGAGAAAAGAACTATTGGATTTAATACAGCAGACGAGAGTTTTGTATCAGCATAAGCTTCAGCTCGAAGAACAACACAAATTTCTATCCCGGGAGAAACAATATTCAGATAACCTTCAGAGCATCAGAATAAGACGACAGGATATGCTGTATAAGGGCTTCGGACTCAATAGTGGTGTTGATGAAGATGATACTTGAAGGAGCTGGATTCGAGCACAGATCAGGGGAATCGAGCTATTTTTGTCTCGTTGGGAATGCGATTTAAGACAACAGCCTTAAGTCTGGCAACCTCCAGATATTCTTAGCTAGTTCCTTTGTCTTTGTAAGCCAGTAAATAAGTTCTTTCTGAATCATCAAAATAGGGAGTATCAATGAAATCGTATTTTTACAGGCCAAAACAAATTTGCTGCTATCAACCTAAGGATGTGAAAGGTCTGCTGGTAAATTTCGTATCTAGATGTTGATCATATCACATCTGTGGTGTACCCGCCTTGGTAATCTTCTGCACAAAATATATCTTTGTATTGACTGTCGAGTTCTTACGAAGAGGTGTTGAACAGCCAATAAATCTACTTATCGAAACCAGCATTCAATCTCCAGATTTGTAGCTTGCTAGTTAAATAGACAGCCTTATATCTTCTTTGTATTATTAGATTCCTTATCGAAGTTATTTTCCTTTCCTCGAGCAATATAGTCACAGACTGTATGACAAGCTTACACAGTTCACTATGTTTGAATTCACAACCTTCTTTGAAGGTCATATGTCTCAAGAACGACATACAAATCGACCCTAAAACAGCTGCACGCTGCAAGTTTAGTTTACATCAAGTTTCATCAGGAAATTTAATTATTTCAATCTCAGTTGCAATTTGAGATTATCCTCCTGCTTCTTCAAAGAAGATAAGTTTTCTTTTGGGACAAATTTTTAGACAAGTCCGCTCTCTCAATGTTAGTTTAATACTTGACCGTATAATTCTCTCATAATATATCCTTACTTCATTCGGATGTTTGCATTTCTTTACTTGATATTTTTTTGCGTGATTTGTTTCACTGCGAGATGCATGCAATTGCTTTTTTTGTTCATGGTGAACTTCACAGAAATGATCTGCATCAAATCCCATATTATTGTTTGAGAACAGCACTGTTTCAGGCGACGCTACACCGTTAGAAAGACATTTGAATAGGTGCTAATTGGCCAATCATAGGGCCAAATAGACGCATTATTCATCATATCACGTGTACCCGCATCTGGCTATATATTTCGGTTCACCTTTCGGTCGCTATCCGACGTTTCATACTCTGACGAGTGTCGGACGAAAAAAGCTTTCAGTATGCTAAAGCAATATTCCCGCTTTTTCGTGCTATAGTGAAGTTCTTTAGTACCAACAGACTTTTCAAAGACATTTCTATCAACTTTCAAGCATTACTTAAATAGGACTGATTGCAGATCCCTAACTACATCATTACATCTGTTTCTCATTTACTTGTTGCATTGAATCAGCGTGAAGCCAAGAAGACACATAATTTAATCAAGCATGTTGTTTTCATCTCAAACATTTGGTCAATCATTTAATCTCTGTAGTCTACCAGAATGAAATAAGCTGGTGGTATGCTCAGAAAGATTCCAGCAAGACTCCAGCATCCAATTTACAAACAGAGCCGTGCTTCTCTGTATACACGCATTGTCCTAGCTATTTTATTCAATGGCTACACAGCAGGACATAATCTCCTTCTTACTGGGCTTTTCGTCGCACACGCACACGCCGTAAGTCTACATCTTGCAACTTCTTGGTCCAGAAGGGATTCTGTCTGTCTTGAAACCAACTGTTTATAAAATGTTTTCATGTTATGAGTAATTCAATGTCAAGTACATTTTGTATACTCGAGCACTTATTGATGATGGCACAGATCTTGATAACAAATATTGGCGCTTTTGTTTCTATAATAATATTATTTTGTTATTCTTATTTTCATCATTATTTTGCTTTAGTATGTATACATGATAAATAGCCTCGTTTTACCTCATACACTACCTCATTTAGAGAGATCTTAATGTAATTGCAACTTAGGTAAAATTGCGGGAGCTTTAAAATATTCCATCAAGAATTTAAACCACGTTCTAAGTGCTTTTCGCAATTTTAAATTTCATCTGACTCGATTCTATCGATGGTTAAAGGTTTAAGAAGTCTGATCGCAACTTATGAAGATGTTGTGCTGTGTTGTGCTGTGTTATGATGTATTTCGGTGTCTTGTGCTGTGTTGTCCTTTTGTCTCCAGGATCAAATTTGCAGGTTTAAATTTGAATGTTCTTTAAAGTTCTTGAAATTTCCAAAACACAACAAAGCAACTGTGAGACTAAAAATAGCATGTTTAGTCGAAAACATTTGAGAGATGTATGCGGTTGCTTATTTTTACCAGTTTAATAAAAAATACTTCTTGCAAAGCAGTTTCTTCAAGATTACTTTACAAGCTGCTAGTGTTTCTTAAACATTTTTTATAGCTTTCATGTTCTGAGCCTATTTTTTTATGTACTTGCTCCTTTTAGAAGAAGAAACGCCTAGACCTGCAAACCTGTGCGTGTTCGTACCATTTATCGTACGTTGATTTTGCTGATGTTGTTGTAGTTGTTGCTGTAGTAGAGACTAGTAAGGTGACACTTGAGAAAGGTTAGAATCCTGTGGGATTCCACATTCGTCACAGGCGATTCTTTAGATGCTTGCCAATTTCCATATTTATTAGGAATATCCATATTTAACCTAGCATAATGATACACTCATTTTTTGTATGAAACTAACCGCGGCAGTGTATACCTTAGAAGCTTCAAAAACATTTCAGAGTTCGTGTTTCTTAAGATTTCTTTAATTGCTTTTATCTCTTTAATCACACAACGATAGCACCATGCGAACAAAACAGCAGCACGGCAGTTGAACATGATAGTAAATAGACATAAACCAGCTCAATGAAGAAGAAACACGCCAGCTCTGTCGATGCTTTCGAACAGGAACAGTTTTCGTCATATTTTCCCAACATTCTATGAATTCCCTGTTGCACCGTGAGATTCTACCAACAAAAAGCAGATTTCCAAAAGTTAAACTGTTATTAAGCTTTTAGCTGCGTGCACTGGAGTTTCTTTATTTTCCTGGGTTCCGCACACAGTCTACCACCACCATTGAATTATCTAGGAAAGGAATTCAAACTGTTTTCCCAGTGTACGGGGTTGGTTTACAATCGCAAATGACTCCTAATTTCGTTTTAAATGGGTATGCAAACACTAGGCTCACATTTTGCAGCTGGGAATACAAACACAAATATGACATAGTGATAATGGGCTTTGAAGGAAGGTTCTTGATAACATGGGGGTCGGTCTTGATAGTAAGCGGGAGCTTTAAATATGTATTTTGGAGACCCAGAATTTTGCCAAGCCTATGTAATGTACAGTCATGATTCCATTAGAATGGACGATATATTAACTCTTTTGGACAAGTAAAAGATAGCTTAGAACTTGTTTGACGTATCATTTTGTTCATATGTTACATTATACAGTCAGTTCCGTACCGTAATAATTAATCTACCTGTTGGGCGTCTTTGCTTTACAAATGAGGTAGGTGAAGTAAGAGTCGGCAGGTGATGAATGTTTGGGCTTTTTTGGGATCTGTAGACCCTTGTGGACCAGTTTACAAGCTTTAAGTCTAGTACAAAACTATCGTTATTATTATTGTTATCATCTTTACCCTGGCCATCTCGAACAATAAATAAGGGGTCTTAACAAGGACCGGGGGTCAGAGGAAACCCCAATTTAATTAAGCGCCTCCGCTGTTTACCGAACGTTAAAAGTAGGCTGTTTGGTCTGCTGCGAAGGACTGGTACCAAAAACACTGGTTAAAGCCTGCGGGAGATAAATGACATTTTCAAAACGGAGTGCACTTTCCTGGAGGAAAGATGTTAAACAGGGTTGCAAACCAGACTTGACGAAATGGATCGTATTTATTTGAAAACACTTAGCACTGCTGGTATTTTATTGGTTTTACTATGTATCATTGATGGTAAGGGAGCAGACAGATTGCTAGGCAATGCATCAGGTCATGCAACGAAGCAAAATGGACTCGAGTTTATGAGACAGAATAGAAGCAGTTTGAAACTTGGATTGATCCTTCCATACTCATTTTATTGCGGAGCAAAGTGTATAGAATCGACCCCGAGTTTTACAGGAGAGAGTTATGCCGCTGCATTTAAAATAGCTGTTGATGAAATCAATAGGAACGAGTCTCTATTACCAAATCATTATGTCGAGTTCGTTTATAACGATTCAAGGCTATTGGAGTTTAATACAATAACAGCGTTTTATCACCAGCTGAATCAGATGAATGTTACAGCTTTGGTTGGCTTTGGCTGGTTCTGTAGTTCGATCGCCCCATTGGCATCAGCAGCCAAAGTTAGTCTTATATCTTATGTAAGTATTCCGTTATTTTTGGTTCTCTTTCCAATGATCATGTCCCCCAAATATTGCCCAGAACTCTCAATTTCCAGTCCTGTATACAAAACCAGACGTTAAATTTAAACTTCACTTGCTAACTTCCTATCTCTGAGTGCTTTGATCAAGAAAAGCTTGGTTCTCACTCACTTAGAGTCTCACTAGACTAAACGTCGTCCACCCTGTCTTATTGTGCAAGGCTTGCCAGTTATTTTTATCTTCACAACTGTTGGATCTTCATGTGTTTTTGAAGGTGGATATTTCTTTCTAGTCTTTCATGCAGTATTTCTTTCTATGCCATGTTATGAGAGAATTTGTTTCAAGTTTTGTTACTTCATAAGTTCCTTTTTGAAGGAAGTACTGTAATAGTCTCTTTGGAAAACCATGGTTGAAATATTGCACTTTATTTTTCTGCAAAAACCTTCTAAGCTGACACAGCAATGTAAATACGCGTCTGAGGATGACAGCTATGTTTGTAAAGAAAGTATGAGGCAGGCTTTTGCATCTTTCAATGTTTTATACTGATAACAGTGAATAAGCCTTGGTTCAGATTCTTACACTCATTCCTATGTCCTGTTTGTCTTATTTGGTGGGCAGTTTTTAGGTAGAGAAAACCCTCACAGTGCAACTGAGCTATTCCATGTGAAAGCTTTTTCACTTTGATAGTTGTTTATGGTTATGGGTGCTGTGAAAGATAAAGTAGAAAGCCCCTTAGTAGCCAGTGAGTTCTGTTATTTTCAAGACAGCTTTGCAGCCATTGTATCTCCTTGATGTGCTATGACATCTTTCACAGTCACAGGTGCCCCACTGGTAGCTGCTTTTGATGGGCAAGCCGTTAGAGCAAAAAATGAAAGTTTTTAGATTATTCAAGGTGAAAAAGAAAGTTCACCTGCTTCCTGATCTCTCAAATTACTGTTATTATAAGTTCTTAGAGAATTTGTGCAGGCCCATGGTCTGATATCATAGAGGAGGCCTTTTTAACTGGCATCTTCCAGGCCACATGTGGCCCAGGCACCATCTTCAAGTGACCCCGAAGAGTACTACCTCTTTGTTGTTCTTCATTGGGCAATTTTGAGTACTCAGTATTGTGTAGTTGAAGAACAAAGATAGTCAGCTTTTTAGACCTAGAGTTCTTGTTGGTATAAAGTTATTGATCACTGCAAATGTGTGGCTCAGCTTATTTTCTTCTTGTGAAATGTGGCCCAGATGAACACATAATTGAATAGCCCTTGCAGAGAGTCTCTGAAATTGAAAGGAATGGATCATTTAGTGGAGAGCAAAACCTGGGGGAGTAGTATTGCCTGCATCAGTCAATAGCCAGCAAATAGTTATTTTGGATGTTTCCTGCTTTAGTTCTTGATTTCCAGAATTATGCCCTATCTAGGTGAATTTGAGGTTTCAACTTTTGCTTGGAGTTAAGGAGCCCTTGTCCACAAGTGAACCTCATGCAGCTGTTTCCTGCAATTCTCTTGTTTGTAAGAAACTCTTTTATACAAAGATAGCTGGCAACCAATCTTTGGGATTTTTCATCAGAGTTCTTAGCATAATATAATATATTATAGTATAATATAATATTTAATATAATTTAGTATTTAATATAGTATATTGTATATAATATATATAATGTATATAATGAGCTGTCACAAATTATCTCAGGATATTGCTGCTTAGTGATCATACATAAGGTAGAAATTGTTGCTGTTTGCATGTCTCTTCTGGAGATAAATTTCTCCCATATTTCCCTATAAATCCAGCCATATCGTTTCCTAGGCAAGTTGATTTTGCCTTAGGTAATTGTGGTTTATTAGAGCACTTAAGATTGTAAGGCATTTCTACAAGGTACTTCTCAAAATATTTGTTTATGTACCTGAAAAATGAGCTGTTTCAGATTCCTGTGGCAATCAGTTATAGGGATTATCTGCTTGCAGTAAGTCATGAAAAACTTAAAACTTTTGTGTCATCTATGTGGTTCTTAGAGCCCCCCTGGGCCCCCTTATATAATTTATTTCTGTTATTGTCCAAACTTCTCTTTTGATGCATCCAAGTCAGAAGATGATAGCTATATTAAGATAACACAAATATCTTTATCAAGCATGTTATCTTCTCAAGCTGTAAAAATACTGAAGTTCAAGTTAGTGCATGTAGCTTTTTACTTGTCTTTCTTTCAGAATGCTTTGGGATAGTTTTGAAGCTTAGTTTCATACCATGATCAGCCTTCAGTGGGCATTCTTAGTCACTTCCCTATATCTGGGTGGATCCAGTTTGTATCGGCTCTTTCTTCATTTGCGCCAAACAGAAGAGAATACCACTATGTTCCCATGGCCTTTTGCTATAACCTTTGTATCAAAATTTTTATTCAGAAGGACAAGTTCATATGTTGATATCATCACTTATCTACATCATGTGAATTGATCAATCAAGAGAAGTACCATTCATATAAATATTGAAAAGAAAAGGCTCAAAAGAAGAATCTTGTGGTACATCTATTTTTGTTTGTAGTCCTTGTGTTCTTAGCAGGACTGTGGAAAAAGGATAACCTGGCAGCTCAGCCCATCTCTACTGTTTGAAGTAGGGTTAGGATCACACTCTTTTTCTGGGTAGTGTAAATGTATGAATGAAATAATGGAGTGAAGCTCTAGTAGACTCAGACTGTAGCTCTTTGTCTCACTTTTACTTCAATAGACAATTGATCTACCAGTTTATAACTAAAGATGAATGAGTTTAAAATTTCTTGATAACTGCAAATTGTGTGGCCTTGTCACTTGTGTGATTTTGACCACGCCCTTCTTACTACGATTGCCCCCATGTATGAAGTTTAGCTCTTCATTGTTGGCCCTCTGGCTTGTATTCTTGTATTCTAAAGATTGCTAGAGAAAAAACTCTGTTGGCTCATTCATTTAAATCGTAAGAACACATTTTTGTTATCAATAGCTCATTATTTAGACAGTTAAAAGCGTTAATTAATATTTATGCATGTTATCCCTTCGTTTAGTCTCATTGATTAACTGAAGTTATTTCAAATCTTGCGATACCGAAGAGGTAATATGATATCAAGTGTAAATACTCCCGCTACATTGTGATCTTCCTTGGAATCTTGTCATACTAAAGGTTTCTAAGTGACCGAGTAACCGAATGACCGAGTAACCGAATGACCGAGTAACCGAATGACCAAGTTGCTGATTGACAGAGTGATAAGTCTCGAATCGGTAATTCAAACAGCCAACCTTCCTTGTTAATAGTCAACGTTCTGTCTGTTCTATGTTCCTAGGCTCTGCGAAAGTTGGCGCATGAAACGTTTCGGACTGAATGGAATGTTCAGTTGTGAAGTAGACTTGTCAGTACTAAGAGATTTTGAGAATTACCACTGAATGGCTATCTTTTTAAGATTTACAATGCATTGACCTAAGTATAGGCATTGCGTATGTAATAGCAGTGCATTTTAGGCTATTGTGTTATCCTTGAGATAATCTCCTTACAACATCCACTGAGAATTTGAGATTTGGCGGACGAAACTGAATTACTTGCGGTCATCCATTCGGATTTGTCTTAGCATGAAGATAGGACATATTTTTATACATTTTTAGACGAAATTGGCAATTGAGACCGCATGGTATTTTGTTGTCATGTAATAGACCATGTTTGGCACGGCAAATTTGGCGAACGATTCCATGTTGTCATAGATTTTGGACGTTGGTTTAGCCTAACGAGACCTCATTGTCATGTTAGCTCACTTCTGAAAGATTGTGTACGAGCCGTCTTGCTTTCAAAATAATATGAGTAATAGGCTCATAAAGTGTTGATATTTTAAGTAAATTGACTCTCGGAGTAGGCGTGTTCTTAAATTGCAAACCTCAGGACAGCTGATACTTTTGGAGCGCCTAAGTCAAGGATACTTTTTAATTGGAAAGAGTTCTTGTTACTGGAACAAAGTTTAGCATTTGTTCCCTTTCGTATGATTCCGTTTTTCGATTGTCGAAGCACAGAATTGACAAAAAACTCGTTAAGATGTAACGTTAATATGATATGCTACTACGCAGTTTCGTCTGTTCGCGCAATCTCTTCAGGCTCTTCAGGAAAATAAGTATATATATATATATATATATATACATACAAACTAAACCTAAGCCGCATCCACAACGTATATAAATTACATAAATTACATATATAGAATAAACCACAAATATACTATCCTTTAAGTAAACGTTTCGATCAGAATCTTCATCAGTACTGATGAAGATTCTGATCGAAACGTTTACTTAAAGGAGAGTATATTTGTGGTTTATTCTATATATATATATATATATATATATATATATATATATATATATATATATATATATATATATATATATATATATATATATATGGTTGACAGAGCTTACAAAATTAATAACACTCTTGCTAAATTCAATGATGATGTTAAAAAACTCTTCGATATATTCAAAAAGAATCAATACCCTGAAGGCTTAATAAGTAGAGTAGTCCATTCTTATCTTGATAATGTTCAAACTTCTAATAATTCTAAATCAGCTACTGATACTTCTACCATTTATTTTAAGTTGCCATTCCTTAAGCTTTCTAATTTTACCCAGCGTAAGGTACGTATGCTTGCTAAAAAGTATTGCAATAATCTTAATATTAAATTAGCTTTTTCTTCTTTTAAAATTAAAAACTTGCTTGCAGTTAAGGATCGTGTGAACAAATCGCTTCGCTCGTGTATAGTATATAAATTTACTTGTGCGGGATGTAATTCCGTTTATATTGGCGAAACATCTCGTCATTTATCTACACGAGTGCGTGAGCATTTGTTCACCGATAAGAATTCGCATATTTTTAAGCATTTAAAGACTTCAATTCCTTGTAAAAATCTTTGCATATATATATATATATATATATATATATATATATATATATATATATATATATATATATATATATATATATATATATATATTTATATTTATGTTTGTAGTCATACATAAATTTATTTATATGAAAAAGTCCTATACCTTTACTGATTTTTCACGCATTTGCACATTTCATTATAGTCATATTTGTATATATATTGTATTTGTCCTTTAGACATGTCTTGAAAATGATGTTGCTGAGTTTACCAAGGAATCAGAAAGGGAGGGGCCGATTTTTGTCAGGACCGACCCTCTCATTGCTCAAGTGATTCCAAATCTGGTTGCAATCCTGGAACATTTCAAGTGGTCTAATATTGCTTTGATTAGAAGTGCTGAAATAAACGCATTCCATTTGGAAAAAAACCTGAAAATTTCAGAGGAGTTTCAGAGGTATGGGATAAATATTCTCTGTGAAGAAGAGTTGCCAGTATCTTACGATGTGGAAGAGGTGGACTATACGAGGAAAATGTTTCGAAAAGTGATCCAGAGTGTGAAAGGCAAATGCAGGAGTAAGGAGAACTTCAATTCTTTGTTCTCAGAGTAAATTGTGATTTATTTTTGTGGTTTTCAGCGAGTAACAAATTGGACCTTGTTTTCAAATATGCAGAGCCACAAAACAGCCCTTTCTACTCATCACTTTCTTCTTTCTTGTGAAGATTAGGATTTCTGTTAGTTCACACTGCTACGATAGTACCGTAGATTCTCTAATTATTTATTTATGATACTTTCTGGGTGGGGGCTTATTCGAGGGGGTTTGTAAAATTATTTGACAAATATATCGCATAAAAAGCTCATCCCCAGAGCTCCTTTTCTCCATAATATTAAAAGAACAGTCTAAATTTAAACATTAGTCTTTTTCAAACTCTTCATCATCATCTGGGGTGGGGGCTTATTAACAATTTGAAATTATAGCACGGCTGTTTCGAGAGGGAGAGGCAATTCGAGGATTTACGGTATATAGGCCATTAAGTTGGACATGGACATGAGAATGTGATGTTTATAATAAACTTTTATGTCAAACACACTGTAAACATCTATTTATTAGGTAGTGTACTATTGGCTATTTTCGCGTAGAAAAGAAAAAGTGTGAGTAATTAAAGATATAACTAAACATTTCTTATGGGTTGGGGTTTTTCCAGGGTTTGCTTCTATGACAGAATACGTAATAGCTGCATCTGATGACTATGTTCATAATGTTCTTGATTGTGAATTTTGATGAGGGTTTGTCGAACTTGAGATCTTCCAGCAATGATATTTGGTAATACAACATATGTAAGGTTGTATCGTTCAACAGTCGTAAGAGACGAAATTTGTAGTGTAACAGGTCTATTGTCGGCAAAGGGGCTCCATACCAGCCCTCGGACCGTATGCAGACAACGTCGGCCATCAACGTGATACACGAAACAACAACTTGCCCTGATTGAAACAGAAACTGCGAAAAGGTTCCTTCACTTTCGAGGACCGTACTGGCAACCCATCAATAAAAAACTGTATCATTAATACTATGAGAAGTTAAAAATTTTTCTAGTTACTATTCGGGAGTCAATTGTCACTTGAAATGTTCCTGATTTTGATTTAGCACATATCTCTAGAGTTGTTATCTGGAGGTTAATAAATATAATATTTGAAAAGGTAAGAGTAAGTTCAAATAACTGTAATAGTATAATAATAATGATGAATGTTAAAAGCTAATTGGGATCTTTAGCAATAGAAATGACTGATGATCGAACGTTATTGACTCTCTAAGAGAGAACGGCGATTTATTAAGCAAATTACATGAATCCCTTGGACGAAAGTGTATCGTAGAAAGCAAAAGCTTGAGCCTAAGAAAATAATTAAAGAATTGTGTTTCTATCTTCATCAACCTTGTTTTGGATGTTATCTAGCCCGCTGTCGACGCAGGCACTAGCAGATTTTGATGGTTGGTTGCAAAGTCTATGTTTGCCCTTAGTGTACCGGGTGTGTGATCAACAGAATCCCTGGGCAATGGGACGTTTATCTATCATATTCATCAAGTATTATTTTTTTTTCTAGTCCTCGTCTTCATGAGCAACTTCATGGTCGTAAGAGAGGCTCTTATTGCTGCTCATGAACTGGGCATAACAAATGGAGATTATGCCTTCATTGTCCCCATTACGTCGCCTGTTACCTTTGAAGATAATAACAAATACCCGTTTAAATGGTTCATGTCTGCATACAAAAATACTTTGTTGTCGGAAGCAGCTGTTGAGGAAGCATTCAAAATGACCTTACTTGTCGGCCTGACAATCAACAAAAGTGACCCAAGTGTCCGGCAATTTGCCCAAAGACTTAGAGATGAGAGTGCAAAACCTCCGTACAACAGTACTTACTATCTTGAGCATCCAATAGCTAGTGTGAGTACACGCTCTGTTTTGACACTTTCAGAATTATTTCTTCTGATGTATCTATCATTTTTCATAAAAACTGTAATCCCAAGATTTCTATTTTCGTTGCTAGTCAAAGATAGAACTTGCTTTTAACTATATAATTTGCTATATATAATAACGCTCTGTAGGAACAACTAGGCTAAGAGCACTCTCGTGTAAAATTACAGAATATAGTAATGAACTTGCTAATGCTTCTGTTCACTTATCGAATATTGTTTCCAACATGCTAGTACCAAGTCCGTGGTACCGATCCTCTCAGTAATATATAATGCGTATGTTCACGTAATTACTACATTTGTCATAGATAACTATTAGATGTGTGCACGGCTTGTTCCCATTTAAATACAGTGACATTCAGCGTATATCATATGCTTATATTCTTGCAATCCTTGAATTCAACATTACGAGATTATTCTGTAATATATGCCTAGAAAACGACTCCGTGTTGTCAACCATCTGCAAAAGTTTTCACTGAGTGCTAATTGTCACATTAAGAGTGTATATAATGATATATTCAGCTGGCCGTTGTTAATAATTGTCTTGAATTACACTAAGTACATTGCTCAGGCACCCAATCTATACTAATTGATAGCGTACGATCTGTTTGTAAGAGGCTTACTTGTGCGCACAGCATTGTAACTATAATTGTGTGATGAATTTCGCACTATTTTGGTCATTCTGTAATAGCGTATTAGTTTGATTAAAAGCTGTCTTTGTGCATTCGATTCACTCGATTATATACCGCAGTAAGTGGATTTCATTGAAGATATAACCCAACCTCGAATTTAAGCCGCACCAAAAGTGCTGACCTCACCCGCAAAGCTGAGAGGTAGTTGGTTGAAGTGACGGAAGCAAAACTGTTAGAAAACTGATGGTATACTTAAACATAGACATTAGAATTTCAGTCAACAACAACTTCGCCTATTATGGAGTCATCAACATCGTTCGGAAGTTTTTCTTGACAATGTCTCAATTATCAAATATTCCTTATGCCTAAACGTCATAAATACGACAGTTTAAGACGCCCTCATTATATGCCGCGGTGCATAATCGAGTAGATTCGGTATATCATGCTATTTTTATCTTAGCGTTGGCAAACTGCTTTATCGCACAGATGACAGTTCATATAATGCCATAAGATTTCAATTAGCTTCAAGTAGGCTTCAATTAGATATTATACTAGCTATATTACTTATATTAATTCGCCTACTGTAAATAATTTTATAATAATAATAATAATAGTAATAGATGACATGAACAGAAATCCACTCCATAGCAAGAGATGGGTGTCATTGGAAACGTTCGATTGAACATTTTTCGCAAGGGGCGGCTATTGCAAGTTCAAAATAGTTGTTTTGATGAAAGTTTTACGCTACGGTTCAGCTTCAAAGTTCGCTTGGACGTGAGCATGTCGCAGAACAGAGCAGCTAGAATAGTGACATATAGTGGCTCTGATGCCCCAGGTAGCTTCATCATAAAAAGTTTAGGCTAGAGGACCATTGATGAACTTAACTCATTGGATTCTAAACTCATGATCCTCAAGTCTTTAAATAATCATACTGCACAATACTTGTGTAGCCTTTTCGGAAGAAACTCTGAGTATACTTCACTGAACGTGAGAATCACAGCAGCAGACCTAAGGCTATCAATGAGCTCTTTGCTAAGTGGACAAAAATGCTTTTCATGTCGCGGTACTGGACTGTAGAATGCTCTTGCACAAGAAGCTAAACAGGCACTCTCCCTGTACAGTTTTAAGCAACTGCTTTGATACACGCAAATTTCTACTTTACTTTACTTCACTTTTTACCTTCCATTGCTACTTTTATGTACAATTTATTTCTAGCACAAATGTAACTAAGACCTGAAAGAGCCTTTAATTATTTAGTGTGTTTTGATTTGTATGTATTTGGATGGAGGCCCCCTTGAAAATCAGCTTTGAATATAAAAATTTTTCGTACTCTTGGGTGCCTAATAGACGGGGGGTGGGAATAGTCGAGGGGCTGGAAAAATCCTCAAAGCCTAATTAGCGTGGGGGTTGAATAAACGGGGGAGGTACCACAAAAGTTGTAGAAAAGGCTATGGTTTCTTATTACATATGTGTATCACAGTAATATTACCAGGTCCACAGAACGAAACAGGCTGAACCATACAACACATGCGATCAGCGTACTTTTCTTACTATACTTTTTTGCGGTCCGATGTATCTCCTCTAAAAATAGCCTTGGTTGAGATAGTACTTCCAGAAATTAATAGGCGGGGGGAGGGTTGGAATATGAATGGCGTAAATTTAAAATTTTTGAAAAATTAATTAGCGGGGGGGGACGTCTGTTAGGCACCCAAGAGTAAATAGTATTAACTGCCAGTTTGTAACAAGTAGATTATGATTGTTGTTTTTTTGCTCCTTTTAGATTCCCGACAATGCATATTATCTCTACGATTCGGCGTTGTTGTATGCAATAGCTGCGAATAAAACTCTCTCCAAGAATGAAGACGTTGCACTTAACCTGAATATTTACAAAAACCTGAACGGAACTGCATATCAAAGTAAGGTGACTTTCCTTTTTGGGTTCCCAGGTTAAATTATTATTTTGCGATTGCTTTTATACCTTGTTTTTTGATTTCCTTTTATCACTCACATCCTCCGTAACATGCGATGATTTATCAGGTGATTGCTTCAAAAATCATAAGTTACATTAGTCTTTCTTTGTTTCAAATTAAAGTTACGTTTTGATTTTGAATTTAGATTTTTTCTCTTATTGCGTCCTTTGCCATGTTCTTTTATAGAGTGTTTTCTAGTATAAGTCGTCATCGTTCAATTCAAAAGTCTTTATTTGTTTCAAAAGCTTCTTATTGGATACTTGAAAATAGTAAACTGTATCATCGATCATGGAGCTTCAAGGAGTATTGCGACATACCTCGTCGACTCCCATTAATTCTTCAGGCCTATTAGTAGGACATATCTGAAAGCATTATATCGATTTTGATCATACTACATTTCAGATTTATGTAGAACCTGTCCCTTTCAGTATGTCGTTCGTTGTATCCTTTCCCATTGTGGTGGAAAACAGGCAGTCGCTAGGAGAATTTGTCGATCAAATCTAGTCTCCTTGTATTATTTTTATTTCAGGTATTTTAGGACATAAACTATCCGTTCATGGGAAGGCCAGACAGGGCTTGCATGTGCGATACAACTACAAAGTTTACATGTCAGAACAGAATGGTGGTAAAGTTGGTATGCACTAGTATATTTCTAGCGACTTATCTCAGAAGTTTAATGTTGAACCAGATTTATTATTGTACCTGTTTCTACCTCACAATGAATCGATCTTTTTTTACCTGTGGAGAATATCCCATTTGATAATAGCCTATGTGGTTATAGGATCAAAAATAGCAGAGGCGCCCACCCGTGGTATGGCATTAGTTCCTGGCGATAGCTGCAGACCGTACAGGCCTACCCTTTCGTAGAAGTGGATCCAAATGGATTATTAATCTTCATACTATCCCCTGCATAGTGTTTACAGGGTGGATGGTCAATCTCAAACCGATGGCAAATCGCTGTAACTCACTGATACTGTTTTTTCTTTAGTTATGCAGCACAAAGGGGATATTGTGGTCAATAATGCGACAACCAGCGAGAACAAAACTGACTTTGTTTACGTCAAAGTGAAGAGGATTGCATGGCTTAAAGGTCATCCTCCTCGCGATACTTTTTCACATGAAAGGATCACAGAAGAAAACGAAGATAGTAAGTCTCTTGCCTTATTTTTGTGCGCATGCGTACTTCGGGTATACCATTGGATTACTGTTTAACCAAATACCTGCAATTTTTTCCCGAGAATGTTAAAAGAATTCTATCGCACCCCATCAAAATTTAACTGTTTTTCCTGCTTCCAATGCCTTTGAATTTAATTTCATTTAGTACACGACACCCTTAACCAGCAAGCTTAGAAATTTTTTTAACTCACAGATAGTTTCGAAACATAGATAATCAGTACTGGATAGAAGTTCAATTGTTTTGGGAGTGTTGATTCTTTGAAACACCTCACAGTCCTTGAGAGTTACTGCAATCATCAAGAATCGTTTCAAAACTTTTATACGACCCTCTGAAGTTTGGGTAGACCCAAGGTAGTTCCCTCTTGCCCCCCTCGCTTGCTGTCCTTGTATATTAGTCATATTAATGTGCTGAATGTAGTGACCTTGGGGGGCATATATGGACTTGACTACATGTTTTTTACAGCGAAACGCTGTATAATAAACCTACACCAAGAAAGCCAAAATATCTAGGGAACTTTTACTACTAACGAAAAGGTCCCTAAGGAACTTTCCAGATTCGACTATTCTTCTCAATGTAAACAATCGAAAGTTAAGAATCTAAATTCGCGTAAATTGTGTCTAGTCCTTTGTTGCAAGTGGTTCATGGGTGAGTTTCCACTGAAGCTTGCAGTTTCCATATTGCCTTATCTTCACACTGAACACTTACAATGTCTGTATAGCACTTTATGTGCAGTTATATTAAGGAACGGTCAAAGAATTTTTAGTACTAAAATATGGCCTTAGGATGTCCCATATATAAGGACATTTTAGAACTAAGTAAAATTTGCATAGTCCCCTTATTAGAATCATGTATGGTACTCCCCGCGGTATCTTATGGTGTGTATTTGTTGTATTGCAAATTTTGTTCGTGTGTAAGAAAAAGTTTCTGTAGTGTTAAGGTTGAAGGCGAGGATTGTAGGAAAGTTTATTGCCTGAGTACATGGGGACTGCTGGACACGTCAGTTAACAGCAGCTAACGTATGCAGGATATTTACTTCTATGTATTTTTCGATAGATTTGCTCACTTGGGTATGATTAATCTACAAAATTTTTGAATTGTTTAGCTCTTATCGCGCTCAATTTTCTCGCATATCTGCTTTAATTTGATGCATAGTTTCGTCTGAATAATTGTGAGTCTTTTTATCTGTTTTATTTTGCTATTGCAGATGTCCTTAATCTGGTGTTTTGCTCACAATAACGTGTGTTTGATTTTCTTTACAGCTTTAGTCATATCGCTGTCAGTGTCAATAGCGTTGGTTGTTGTAATTCTAGTTATTCTTCCCGTCTTTAAATATAGGTAGGTACAGTCTATATCAATTTTCTCACTACTTAAACACTCTTTTTATACGAATATAGTTTTTAAAATCATCAAGGCTGAAAACTCCCCGAAATTTAAGAATGAGTTAAGAATAATGCAAGGCTCAATATTCATCAGGGCTTAGATGCTTTGTTTATTTGAGTTTCTTTTTAGAAAACAAACCAAGTGTGAGCTTCACTTATCCTGGTCTTGGAGTCATTGTGCTATGATGATGCGACTCAATAACTCTTCGGGGGAGTGTCAGTTACATACTGTCTATCATAAGAATAGCAGTTGTAGTAGGCCTCCGTCGGTCGATATCAACCATGGATGGTGATGCACCCTAGTGTTGCTCCGTGGCAGGAGCAGGGCTGGAACAGCTTTATAAGAATATAGGCTAGTCTATACGAGTATTACGAGTATTATTACTGAACAACGGTAAAATTTGGGAATATTTTTAGAATATTGCTTGGCTCAAACGGAACAATTTTAGGAGTATTAAGGCTCAGCAAAAAATTAGGTACTCTTATAAAAAAAGATGTGTAGCATATATGTGAGAAATCAAAGTACCTTGGTTCAATATGCGTCATAGATTGATATGATCATGAATTGGTGATTTGGTTGGCTGGTTTTTTTGATTGGTTTATCATTAGATCGATTGGATTTTGGATTGGTTTTTCTTTAGTTAATTGGATTTCGGACTGGTTTAACGTTAGATTGATTGGATTTCGGACTGGTTGGTCATTAGGTTGATTGGATTTCAAACGGATTTATCACTGGATTGATCTGATCGCTCACATTGAATTGCTAATCAGAATGGTTGATTGATCGGATGATTTGGTTGATTTATCAACTATTTGGTTGATTTATCAACTATTTGGTTATGAATAGTTTTGCGTACGATTGGTCAACTGATTGATTGATTGATTGATTGATTGATTGATTGATTGATTGACTGATTTATTTATTTATTTGCTGACTGATAGGCATATTGATTTATGATATAATTCATTTATACTATGAAGTTGAGTGATTGATTGCGCAGTTTCTTTTGATTTATTTGATAGATTGATTAATTCATTCACTCATACATGATTCAAGTGATTGAATCAATATGTAATCCATTACTTTGTTGTTTGGTTAATTTTCTGATCGGCTGATTAATGCCGTGATTGCTTTAACTATATATTTATTATATTTTCCTGTGATTAAGTCAAGAAGTACGATTTTATTGCCTGTTAGAGCATGCTATTAGCATTTTGTTTATTACACTGGTACGTTTGTTCTACCCAGAAATTACAGACTCGAGCGATCGTTGAATAGCAAATTATGGGAGATCAATGTTGACGACTTAGAGTTCAATGACAGGAGTCTTTCGCCAGCGATTTCCACAAGCAATTTGGTATGAAGTTATTTAGCCATCTTTTGCAACTTACTATAGTCGCCAAACGCCCTGGGACATTGTTTGCACTTTTTTAATTCTGCACTTAACTCATCCCCTTCCGAGACAAATGGGGGTGCTTGTATGGCGCAGAGGTGAAAAGTTGTGAGTCTATTCCGCACCGGAGAGTTCGTAAGGACTATATCAAAGATCAATTTTGGAACACCACAAATGAGGCTTTTTGTTGCACAGATCTTGTACTCCCCAGTGTTGTTTTTGGCTGTTATTCCATGCGCAGTGTGTGTAATAGAGACTGAATTCAGTCCATCTTTAAATCGCTTCTGTATGTATTCGGGATTATGTCGTGGTGCTCCTTAGAGCCTCAAAAGCTCATGTAGAAAACCTCACTAATTCCCGACATGCGACTGTTGTCCTTTTTATGGGAATCGCATTTAGATAGACTAGCTGTTTAATAGTTTGGTATCAGATTCCAAACTATTCTGTAGTGTGATATTACAGTTTACCATGGACTTAATCCATATTGTTATTTCCCTGCCTTTAGTGACAAGCACATTTGACCTGATTCTCATCGTTATAGATGGCCGCCTGTCAATCGGTTTAGGGACGAAGATCTCAGTTTTTGTTTACTTTGAATTATTCCCCAGGAAAATCCAGAGGTAGAGGTGGAATTAACACCACAAAGGAAGAAATCCTTCAAAGTTTCGACAGCAGTTGCTTCATACAAATTAGAATGGGTCGCAGTTAAAGCT
Organism: Mastigias papua; assembly: GCA_964019165.1. NCBI lineage: Eukaryota > Metazoa > Cnidaria > Scyphozoa > Rhizostomeae > Mastigiidae > Mastigias > Mastigias papua. The sequence continues at coordinate 1,995,944 of OZ025275.1, read as the reverse complement.
ATTGAAGGTCATACGGTTGAACTCAAGCGGGAGACTTATCTAGAATTGAACCAGGTTTGGAGTAATGTTTCCTAGTCGTTCGTCGTAGAGTCAGAATATTTCTTAGTAGAATTAAGACATCGGCAGTTCCTGAACCTCCCGATTTGCTATTATAATTTGCTTGTATCTTTGTATTCATTTGGGTTTCTTGGTTTTTGGTGTGTTAGCTTCTACTTACTGGGGGTTACACTCATTGTAAATGGTTGAGAAGAGTGTCACTGCTCTATAATAGCCTCACATTGCTAGAAGGAACTTTATGATATGATAGCTTATTGTCGGAATCTTTTTGAGTGTTCTGTGAATGGGAACTTCATAGGATATTATTGCTTTTGGCTTCTGCCTTTCGACCAATCTTGATTACTGGATTTTGCTATGTTGTATTAGCCTCTGCTTCAATCATTAATTTAGGATAGAGAGATAATGTAATATCATGCTTCTGCTCGCATCAGTGTATGAATGTGATAGCAGTATTTGAAGTGCTTGTACCACCTTTATAGTAAAGGTGGTACTAGCATTTCAAATGCCTCGATGACAACATTGAAGCGAGCAGATGCATGACTTAAAATTGTTGCTCGACTATGCATCACCTTCCTGGTAACGAATAAGTGAATGAACAAATGAATTTTCATATTTTCAGATGAGGGAAATACGTCATGACAATATAAACCATTTCATTGGAGCATACGTTAGACCTGGAAGAACCTTGATTGTATCCCAGTTTGCACTGCGGGGAAGCTTGGAGGTAAAGAGTGCATAATGTCTTATAAATTGTTGTGTCACGTACGAAGTTTATTTTGATTTACGCAGGCCCCCCAAGAGCTTTTCTGGGGCCCGGGAGAAATAAAAACTTGGACCCTCTGATGACGTCATTATGAAATATGAAAGTTATTGCAATCGCCAAAGAATTGTTTCACAACTTTTAGGGGCTTTTTTGAGATCCGGCACCCGGGCCAATGTGCCTTCTGTGCCCCTCTTGGCGCCCCTAAATTCAAAAATAGTATCTCGAGCGATTGCTGAATGGATTTTTCATCGTCCATCGAATAGCAGATGGGGACCTTTGGAAATGCTGGCAAGCTAGTGAAAACATGGAAATGATATCCTCGAAAGCAATGAGAGATGCTTTGAAGAATATTCTTGTGATGTGAGGAGAAGATTCCATTAAAAATATCGGCTATTTTATGCCATGTTAAGTGCAACTGTCGTATTCAGTTACTTGTTTCCTTCTATCTTGGATGATAATGAGGCAAGACCATGCCATGTTTAAATCTAGATGTCCTGTTTTTCATTTTTGTTAAATCTTGCTGATTAGAAGTCAGGTCGTTCTTTTTGTAGGATGTTCTGGAGGACAGTAACATCAAGTTGGAAACGTTGTTTCTGTTGTCTCTAATTTACGATATTACCAAGGTATGTTTAATAAATTTGTTTTCTTCATTGGGTGTTTAGGGAGTGCTCAGGAGAAACGAGCGTGATTTTGCAGACAATCCATTTTTACTGTTTTATATTGTAAAATAGTTGGAATATCAGAATCTTTGTAGGGTACAGGGGACAGACCTTCTTGAAAAAACACTTTGAAGCACGATGGGAACAAGAATGTACTGTGAAAGTATATAAAACGCAAACACAGTTTTGTTTTATTTAGGTATCATTTTGGTAGATGGGCTATTTATACAGACAGATATGTTAGATAGGGAATTTGAGTATCTTAGATGTACAAAAGTTTACATAAGTACAACTTAAGGCAAAATTAGGATTGCTTTGTTTTATTGTCTGTTGAGTGACAAGAGCTGTATCTTATGTAAGAATGATTGTTCGATAAAGTTGGGGCACTTCTTGACGCCCTCTGTCCCCCTTAGGGAAGGTTAATGAGGGAACCTGCCTACGTTTACTTCTCAACCCGAGTTAGCAGAGTGCTGCACTGATTGACGAAAATGTTTAACGGTGCTTTTTTAATTTGTTTTACCCAGGGGATGTCATATTTGCATTCGACTGAATTTCGATCTCACGGATCTTTGAAGTCGTCCAATTGTGTGATCGACAGCCGTTGGGTCGTAAAGATCACAGATTTTGGACTTCACTCTTTGAAAGGAAAAAAGGCTGCAAGAGAATACAGAGACTTACTTGATTATAGAAGTATGTTTCCTAAGTACATCCCCTTTGGTTTGGATTGACGATGATATCTTTATGTGTTGATGATGATATCTTTATTCTCGGGCATATTAGTGGCAATGTTCTATTGCTAATGATTTAATGATTGTGGATTGTGTTTAATGATGAAGATGATGATCATTGTAATTTGTGATGTCAGTGATTACTGATTGCTGATCATCGGAGGGGTAACTGCTAGGGGAGTATGGAGGGTTCCCGAAGTTTTCAAGCAATAAGATATGCTGAGAATAGTTGGGTTCCACACAGTAAGGACAGTTAGGCAAATATTTGGCACTGCAGTATATTCATGTTGAATTTATCGCGTTGGAGGAACTTCTTCTCTGCTAAATGAAAAACTACTATCAATATCTGTTTTTAGCAGAAACCTACGGAAGACTCTTTGACCATTAAATTTTCATTGAAATGAGTAGACGTTTTGCCTAAACTGAGTTGGGAAAATTCGGGGAAGAATTTTTGACACCTCCTTCAAATGCTTGAAAAGTATCATTATGCACCTGCCTATCATGACTGGTAGTCATCGATCAATGATGACAGTGATTATTATTGATGATAATATTGATAAATAGTGATTTATGTAAATGATGCTAATAGCAATCATTGATCGGTGATTTATGAGAAAGTGGTTTATATGAAAGTACTACTCGACTGCCCGTCCGAAAAGCTAAGAATGCTCAGCACTGGATATCCGATACTTATGAAAATCGATAAGTCATGTACCTTTACAATACCAATATTCACATTGGACAGTCATTGCTTTTATAGATTTCTTGTGGTAACCTGTGTACTGGAGTGTTATGTTTGTGTAGTGCCTGTCTGTCTGTGTAACAATATAGTGTTACGTATACTCTACTATTCTTGCCAAGAAAGTCTTAGGAAAGTTTCTGTACTGAAATCATGAAAGAGCTATGAAAGTTTCCTTAGTGGACTAAGAAAAGGTCTTTTTATAAAACATGTATTGTTGTGGATGATTTTTAACCGTGAACGATTATTAAAACTCTTTGATTTGACAGAATCAGCCAAATTGGAAGTAAGGACTTACTCTTTTGGAATATGTTTTGTAGCCAATTCAGGATGTTTGTGTGTGCTTATGTGCATCAACAAAGTCATATCTATGCTAAGATTTTGTTCCACTGGTCTGAAGTGTTTGCGACTTCCCCACCTCACTGATAATAGGACACTACTGGCATGTTTGAAATAACCGCATGCTTGCGGCCGGATTTTTTTGACGCTGTAGCGAACGCGAGTGGATCATTTTCTCAGCCTTTGTGATCCTTCTACAATGTTATGAAAGACTGTTTGACACGTCTCAACACGTTTTCTTTTAGCTTACGATGTTTCCTCGCAACACGAAACTGTTTTCATTCCTTGTGTCAATTGCATAGCTTCTTGTTTTTACATTGCGGAAATCTATAGGATTAGTAGCGTTTATATATCATGTGTCACCTGGCTAACATTTACAGCTGATCACACAAAAATCGCATTGTCAGACAAAAATCGCATATGACAAAATCCTCTTCCCTTAGGTCAGCTGTGGATTGCTCCTGAACTGCTTCGGGATCCGGACGCACCTCCGCAAGGCACTGCAAAAGGAGACGTATACAGTTTTGCAATCATCCTACAAGAATGTCATACTCGTCGAGGTCCTTGGAGTGATGTAGATCTCAGTTGTGAAGGTATCCAGAGTATCGAGTCATCCTAGTTATAGATGGCTTTCCGTAGAACTTAAATGATTTCCATTGCTTTTCTTCTACCTTCTGTCAATAATTTGGTTTCGTTACCGTTAGGTTTAATTTGAGGACAATTTGGATTCTTTGATACTATCATTGCATTCGCAGCTCATTTTGGATTTGCTTGTTCCTCGCCCCACCCATTTCATCGAGTATACGGCGAACTTTTAAATATAATTATTGTCAATAAGATTATTGTAACAGTAATTAGTAACAGCTGTAGTAAAATAGCTTTCTAAGGACACATATCATAATCATTATACTCCTTTTTTATATGAACAATTTTATGAGAATACGACCCTATAATTGACGGAAAATTAAAAACAATTTGAGAACAAGCTGAAGCTGAAGCACTGCTGTAAAATTTATTTTTGGACAACGATGCATGCGCTTTCGAATAACATATTAACATGAAAATTGACAGGAGAAGAATTGAAGGTTTTGCCACTTCTCTTCTGTTTGGCGAAACATCCAGTGTTGTCTTGTATATTGTCTAATATCTAAATTGCCTACGCCCTAGTAATTTCAGAATAATTTAAGACCAATCAAGGCTCAAAATTTTGGAAAAGTTAAGAACAACCAGCCTGAATCTCAATTTGACTGGTTCTTATAGAAAGAGAGTGTCTACAAATAAACTGATCGCTGGGACTTTTCAATCTCTAGTAAGTGCTGTCTTAAAACCCTTACCATGTGTAAATTCTTCAATAATCTACTTTTACTTCCCTTAGATTTCAAATCCTGCAGATTCTAATTTCTTTTTTAGCAAATAGAGAGCACTAAGCTTAAGATTTTACATGTCTCTCGAAACAGCTTTTTAGCTTCGTTCGTTGGTCGGAGATTTTATTAAAGGTGATTTTGCTTTTTTATAGAAATCATCTCTCGGGTGGAAAATGTAGAGGATCCACCATTCCGACCAGTTGTACCTACCATAATTAAAAACGCAGATGAGCTACAAAGTATAATGTTGACATGTTGGAATGAAAATCCGCAGAATAGGCCGTCATTTCCAGAGCTGACCAGACAGCTCGATTCAATGATGAAAGCAAACGGAATGTAAGAAATACTTTGCCTTACCTGTACTTATATGATATTCATTTAGTTCTTTATTTGTATATGCAGTTCAGTCATACAAATATATATATATATATATATATATATATATATATATATATATATATATATATATATATATATATATATATATATATATATATATATATATATATATATATATTTGTATGACTGAACTCATATATATATGAGCTTTGTATGACTGAACTCATATATATATATGAGCTACGAGCTATGAGCTATATATTGCTAATGCTAGAATAATTCAAGCATATAGATATAAATATATATATATATATATATATATATATATATATATATATATATATATATATATATATATATATATATATATATATGAACTCAGTAGTTTGCGAGTAACCAGGATTTCTCCTTTTTCAGTGCAGACAGAAACATTATTATTCTCAGAAAAATCAGGAGAAAATTAAAACTTGCCACCACCGGGAATCGAACCACGGATCTCTTGCTTTCTGGGCAAGCGTCTTAACCACTAGACCACAGTGGCTTGTTCTAACTCTCCTGATTTTAGCACCTTTTAGGTTACTTTCGGCTTTCGCCTTTTTCAAGCAGCTCTACATATGAACTCAGTAGCTTGCGAGTAACCAGGATTTCTCCTTTTTCAGTGCAGACAGAAACATTATTATTCTCAGAAAAATCAGGAGAAAATTAAAACTTGCCACCACCGGGAATCGAACCACGGATCTCTTGCTTTCCGGGCAAGCGTCTTAACCACTAGACCACAGTGGCTTGTTCTAACTCTCCTGATTTTAGCACCTTTTAGGTTACTTTCGGCTTTCGCCTTTTTCAAGCAGCTCTACATATGAACTCAGTAGCTATATATATATATGTTTGAATTCTTCTAGCATTAGCCGCTTTTTGTGACCTGTTTCCTATCACGTTGCTCTTAACATGGTGTATTTAATGGTAAAGCTGTATTGGTGTCATGGGATTGATTGATACGAGTGATGGCCGACACCTTCAAGAAGCAGATGAGTAATCTGCAGGTGTGGCAACAAAGTGAAACAATTGGAGAGCTTTCCTAACTCATATGTTAAAATTGATGCATTGTGGGCTTTTTCTTTCCAAGACTTTACTTGTGATGAAGGTTCGGGTGAATTCTCGGAAAACATTTTAGGAATCCCCCTTTTGGAATCCTGTCATTTACGAGCCTGTAAGGTTTAATGCCGTAGACGCACGTTTATGAAGTGATCGAGAGAGATCTTACGAGCATAGGTCTTAACAGCATTCAGGTCGATAAGTTGCTAAATGGTTCTTTGGTGATTGATTGATTGATTGATTGGTTGGTTGGTTGACTGATTGATTGATTGGTTGGTTGATTGGTTGTTCAAAAATATAAGGAGAACTGATTTTCAAGGGTCCCTCGCATGCAAACTTCCCAAATTGAATTAAATTAGTAGAGAAGGATAGAATGTTACCTACTGCAAACTTATGAAATTAGATTAAGAGAAGGATGCATTACCTAATACTATTTTTGTCATAAAGTACTTCATACAAATTCGTATGAAAAGTTATGTATGTAAAACGTATGACTTTCAAATTTCATATTGACGGCACGAGGAACCTGGCCCTTTCGTTTGGCTAGGTCCCCATACCTGTTCTCGATGTGTCCGATTGTGAGTTACTCAAATGAGAGAAATCTGATCTTGATTCCAGGAAGAGTAACCTGTTGGACAATATGATGTATATGATGGAACAATACACGGGTGACCTGGAAAGTCTCGTCGAAAAGAAGAACGGATTGTTGTCAATAGAGAAAAAACGAATCGAAAAGCTGCTAGAAATGATGCTTCCAAAGACAGTATTAAAGCAATTGAAACAAGGAAAAGAAGTCGAAGCTGAGACATTTGATGAAGTTACAATATATTTCAGTGATATAGCCGGTTTTACGTCGTTGTGTGCTGAAAGCACTGCTATGGAGGTATGCCGGAACGTCAATTGTTTGCTTTTACTGTAAAACAATACACTCATTTTTTACGAGAAACGTACTTGGAGGGGTTGGACTGAAAATGTCTTAAATTTTCTCTGTCTTACTGCTAAAGTTTCGTGTCAATTTCTTAAGTTAATGCGTAGAGTTTGGCACTACGAAACGTACACAGTTGTCAAGATGCTACTTTTTTTTGCTTTTTCTCATTCATTTTCACCTTCCTAACGTCATAACACGTTCACACTGTTCACTGCTGAATCATATTTCCTCCTTTGCTAGGTTTATTCTCGCTTCCATGTTCATTTGCGTAATCGCCTCTCTTTCGTTCCTTTTTCGTCTACTTTTAGGCCTTGACTATATTCTGACTAATGATTTTCTCTATATTTTCTCACACACACCTTTCCTTTTTTTCTTGTTTTTTATTGGTTGATTTACCCACGTAATTCCGTAAAGCTTCTTATTTAAACGGTAGAATCATAGATAACTTTAACTTTCAAATGCGCCAAGTTCCATGTCTCACTGGAGTCATGTTATTTTGTTATTAATTATGAAACGCTCAGAAAAGTAGTCTTTGTCGTTTTATTGTGTTGACCGCTCGAATCTAACTGCCGCCACACATTGCCCGAATACTATTGTCAAGTATTCAAATGAGTTTCTTAAATTTGAGCATTGTGGCCAGTCGCTTATAGTTGGGCACTGTAGCCCTATAGTTTCCTAAACGTTTGGCCTTTGTAGCCCTAGTTTCTTGTAGAAATGAGTGTACGTGAAAAGCTGATGTTCTCTGTTTGGACTATCCCAATGCATTCCAGTAAATTCAGTTTTTATGCCATTTCGAATCGCACGCGAATTTTTGCAAGATTGGGAATCACTCAGGAAGGGTTATAAATGCGACTGTAGATTATGCAAATTGTCATTGCCACAGGTCGTGTTCTTGCTATGATGGTACTACATTTATTTTGCTTTTGATTTTTATCGAAATACCATCAAACTAGTCACAGTTCAGCTGTTGAAAAGCTGTCTACTAGAGTTCATGAGGCATGTTGATTATTCATTTGCCTCCGTCAGCTACTTCGAGATTGATTCGGCAAGCCAAAACTCTGGCTGGAGTTACGCCTTGCCCGGTCTACTGGTTATCGTGACAATTCGTGCAATTTTCTGTATTTAAGTAGAGCGATCGGATGCATAACGAAATTACTGATAACTTTCGCTCTTTGTGTTTAGGTTGTCCAATTTTTGAACGACTTATATACCATGTTTGATGGCATTATCAAATATTATGATGTTTACAAGGTCAGTGGTTTTATCTTGTCTATAATTATGATTCATTATCTACATAAAATTGACAACAAACTCGCGTGATCAGCCATAATATTTTATTTTAGGACGTCTTGTTATCTCATTTGTAACATCAAACGGCATAGCAACAAAGATCCTATTTTGCGATTTCAGTTCTATTTTTAAATAATTGATCAACAATTGCCAACAGAGTATTTTGTTGTGTAGTCCATGTGAATAAGAAAGTAGTACTTGACTGCCCAAATAGTTATGAATGTTCATCACTGGATTTTTGAGACCTAACAAGGTTGATGCCTTTAGTCATATACCTTTAAGGTTCGTTGTCATTCATAAATTACATACGCTCAAAATCATCACATTTTTTATCAACCCACCCACCTCTGTACCAACGTACGAAGGTGTCTTTGAAATTTCTTTAAAATTGTTGCCCATTTTTAGCAGCAATTTTTCACAAAATGAGGAGAACACGCATTAAGTTCTCACTTTAAAATGATTGCATCGTACGTACGCTATGACCTTTACCATCCAACCCACCTTGTACTTGTGAGTGCACTTTTAGCCTTACCCTTACCTTGTACTCAAATCGTGAAAGGCCAAGAAAGTTTCAATGCTGAGCCGAAGCTTTCCTGCGTAACAATAACGTGAAGTTTGGTATTAAGGGAAGTTAGGTCCGAATTTTTGTTGATGTGAACTGCAGTGTTGCACAGAAGAACAGGCACTACACAAAAGTAACACTGAAATACGCAGATTATTACAAGAGATTTATGCAAATGAAACAAGAGAAATGACGGGCTTGCATGAATATTGGATTTTCAAATGTGTATCAACTCATCAACCTAGTTTTCAAAAGTCCTGTACTGAATTTCCTTGACTCTTTGAGGAGTTTAGTGCCGCTTTTTCATAAACTTATGTCTAATCGAAGCATTTTATGTAAAACTTTTAAATTTATTTTGAAGAAGCAGCCTTCGATTCTTGTATTTCTAGTTACAGCACGAAAAAGTGGCAACATTTTTTAGATACACTATGTCTAAATGGTATGTCTAAAAATTGTTGCCATTTTTCGTGCTATAGTGAAGTTCTGTAGTACCAGCAGACTATTCACATATTTCTAGTTATCTTAAAGCTTTCAAGTTGCATGCAATTAAGTATAAAACAATTGTGAATTACGCTTTCTCAAATGTGAAGCAAATTTTAATAATGATAACAATAGGATTTATCGATATTCATAATGGAAAAAGATGAAGCAAAACTGCATCAAAGTTAAACCCCTAGTTCAGACTTTTCAAACTACTTCGTTAATATGTTTTGTAAAACGAAAGTTAGTGCTAAATGGCGCTCGAGATTCTTCGTTTCGGAATACCTATTACACGATTATTCCTGCAGTCTTTTTTGCACGCTTGTTTTATGCTCTACATTTTTGAGAGGAAATAATGGCTGTTAGACTTTGCTTAGGCCTGACTGTTCGTACTCTCCATCTTTCGAAGGTTGAAACGATCGGTGATGCTTATATGGTTGTATCGGGATTGCCATTACGCAACGGAAAAGAGCACGCTAAGGAGATCAGTTTAATGGCATTGCACTTGAGGAATGCCGTGAAAACATTTGTCATACGTCATAAACGAAATAAACAGCTGAGAGTGAGAATTGGAATCCATTCTGGTAAGGTGCTGGTAGAGTTCTCAATTCAAATCTTACATTGTGCTTCCTTGGGAGCTTCTGAGATCTATTTTGAGACACACCTTCGTACTCCTTGATTTCAGGGACGTAGGAAGCATCTAGAAAGTGGGGGGCCAAGTCCTAAAAGGGGCACATTTCCACGCCCATTTTGGGCTTCAAAGGGGTACTTTTGCATGGCTTGCTAAAAAGTTGGGGGGGGGCCATGGCCCCTCTGGCCCTCCGGTTCCTACGTCCCTGCTTGATTTCATTCTAGATGTTGCGTTCTAACTGGTGTCAAGTGGTATAAAGAGATGCGAGAATGTTAATGAGATAAGAGTATGCTGTAAATGCCATTCATATTCAGAACTCGGTGACCCTGTGTCATTTTGGCTTTTGGTAGTACTTTATGTTGGAAGTATAGTGTTGGTTTTAGTTTTAATGTTCTATTGCTAAAAAGTTCTGTCTTCAACACTATCTGCAAATCAGGCGTGCAGAAGAATTTTGCAATGCCGGGGGGGGGAGGGGAGGATGTATTCAAAGAAATTTACCTGCAGATTTGAACAGCGCAGCGTTATTACCGAAAATCGCTCTGTATAGTTTCTATATCCCTGGTTGGTGGTTGTGTTAGGTATGGAATGGTATCGCTACAACTGAAGCATTGCCCCTCATTTTGAAGACTACATTAGACCCGCTTTTGCTGACTATTACGCCACTAGTTTGATCTCTTGACTCGTTCGTAGGATCAGTTGTAACTGGTGTTGTGGGTTCGACAATGCCACGTTATTGCCTGTTTGGGGATGCTGTTAATACTGCATCAAGGATGGAGTCTACTGGTGAACGTATGCACATTTTATGTATATATAATATCTACTATCTATGATTTATATAAATCAACAAGGCAACCTTCTCAACATTTCGTTTTCATGGTGTTGTCATCAGTGTAGTTATGAAAATGACCGAGACTATGCCAGTACTAGTAAATATCATCATCATCATCATCACCACCATCATCATCATCATCATTTTCATCATCAACCAACCATCATCATCATCAACATCATCACCAGCCATCATCATCATCATCATCATCATCATCATCATCATCATCATCATCATCATCATCATCATCATCATCATCATCATCATCATCATCCTGATTAGCCACTATCATAATGATAATCATAACTGTGATGTCTCTACAGCGTAAAAATCTCTGTACCTCTTTCTTCGCAGCCTTGAAAGTTCATGTTAGTGAGTCAACCAAGGAAATCTTGGACGAAATAGGTGGATTTAATTTAAAGTTAAGAGGAGAGCTCCCCGTAAAGGTTTGGAATTTTCTGATCTCAACTCTTAACGTATTTCTTTCTATCTCCAATGTACACCTTATCCACTACAGTATCAGTGCTTTCTGGACAATAGAATAACAGAAAATGAGAAAAGCTGTTCAGAAACTGGTTTAAAAACATGTTAAATATATATATATATAGGATCAGTAGCTAGCGAGTAACCAGGATTTCTCCTTTTTCGGTGCAAACAGAAAGGTTGATATAATGCTCAGAAAAACCAGGAGAAAATTAAAATTTGCCACCACCTGGGATCGAACCAGGGTCTCTCGCATTCCGGGCAAGCGTCGGAACCACTAGACCACAGTGGCTTGTTTTAACTCCCCTGGTTTTTAGCACCTTATGGTCACTTTCGGCTTTCGCCTTTATCAAGCAGCTCTAATATATACGATCAGTAGCTAGCGAGTAACCAGGATTTCTCCTTTTTCGGTGCAAAAGTCCTTTTTCATTATATATATATATATATATATATATATATATATATATATATATATATATATATATATATATATATATATATATATATATATATATATATATATATATATATATATATATATATATATATATATATATATATATAGCCTTAGCCGAATTTATAACCAAGTAGGCAAATGTATAAGTATTTTTCTAAGTAAGGAGATAGGTAAGGAAATAGGTAAGAAGATAGGTAAGGAGATAGGTAAGGAAATAGGTAAGGAAGTAAGAAATAAGTAAGCAAGTAACTAAGAAGTAAATAAGTATTTCATTTAATATATTCCATTATTAAAATTGCCTGTACAATAAAAACAATCCGGCTCTAGACGGAACAAGGACAAAGCAAAAATAAATATTTCAAAAATTAAAAAGTAAGTAAGTAAGAACAAGGACAGAGCAAATAAATGTTTCAAAATTAAAAAGTAAGGCTACAGAGGATAAGAAACATCCATCAGTTCTAGATTCGATTTTACATTTTGAATCCCATAAAAGTTTCATGATTTTTACAGTTCCTGAGACCGATATTGTTTGTAATATCTTAAGCATTCCATTGTAAGGTTTTCCATTCTTTGATCACCTACTGTACACAAGGAAAGCAAGAAATCTTTCATCTCGAAATTAAGTAAGACTTAGTTGTAGCCTCTTGGTGTTATCAGAAGTGTACTTCCATTTTGAAAATTGGCAACGCTGTATTAGTATAGCCACCAAATGTTCGAGAGCTCTGATCCACCTATTCGACGAATGATCGTGCAGTATTCTGACAACAGATGCGTTCACAGTTTAGGCCCATTTTGTATGCTGATTGGCCAGTTCGGTTGGGAGAAAATAGATTTGATCAGAGCTCTCATACATTTGTTGGCTATGCTTGCTGCATGAAAGGCCATCCAGATGATGCAGCATAAACATGGACCTAACTCATCAAATTAGCTGTTAACTGTGCAGTTTTGTCGTTCGGATTTCTCTTTGACCGTGCTAGCTATTCTTCATACCACATAATTAAAAGAGATTATTTGTAAGTTGCGTTGGGCATCCTGAAAATTGATTTTATTCATCCGAACTTTGATTTTCCTATCTGGCTTATCCGGCATTATTATTACTTACAGAGATGATTGTTGCCGCTTATGTGAAATCACTGATAGCCGGATTTTCATGCCATTGAAATCACCGCGCGATTGCATTGCTGTTTATTTCTTTACTAGTCAACTTTCTTCAGTATAATTCCGGAGGTTTTAGAGCTGAGAGGGTGGTTTAACTTCATTAGTTACCTTGCATGTATTTTCGGTCGTATCTTGACTTTTAGAAAAATCCGATTGTAAATGAGAAGCCAATTCCATTTCGAATGGTATAGAATAGTAAGAAATTTAATCACGAAGTTAGATTTTGTCAGTGTGTCGTCTTGGAGAGCAAAAGTTCATTTATTTCTGTGGTTGTTGGATACGATGAGCGCACAGCAGTACAGCTAAGAGCTTTTTCATGTGCAGTACAATCCCGTTATGTCAGACTCTCAAGGGAGATTGGAAACTGGTCCGAGTTAACGAATGTCCGTGTTAGCCTGGCCTGTCAGTAAGTTGGATTGAATCCAAGGGGAATGAGAAATCAGCCCGACTAAGTGAAGACTTATCCAGGGTACGACTTGACGGGATTTAACTGTAATTCATTGAAAGTTTAAAAAATTACGGAATTTGAATGTTGCCATGTGTTATAGTGAAAGTGCGAGAGAATGACCAACCCGAGTGGTACTCGAACTCGCAGCCTTCGACTTTGTAAGCAGAGTGCCCTCCGACTAAGCTTCAGTGGCGGTTTTAGGGATCGCGGGGCGAAATCATCTGCGGGGCCCTTGTTTGAATGTGTCTGAGATTTCTTTTTAATTTTTTCTTAGACGCGGGACCCCTTCTGGATTACCAAAAGCGCGGGGCCTGGGGCCATCCCCCCCGGCCCCCCTAAAACCGCCACTGCTAATCTTTCGAACGTTACAGTGTTCAGTGCATGGACTTTTATTTTCATAAGAAACCACATCGGTCCAGGAGTCATTATGCTAGGGTGCGACCAGGGACGTAGGAAGCATCTAAAAGTGGGGGGCCAAGTCCTAAAAGGGGCACATTACCACGCCTATGTTGGGCCTCAAAGGGGCACTTTTGCATAGTTTGTTAAGAAGTGGGGAGCCATGGCCCCTCCGGCCCCCCGGTTCCTACGTCCCTGGGTACGACTCAGTAACTCCTCAGGAAGTGCCCGTTACACACTCTGTTTTAAAAATATAGGCTATACGAGTATTAATGCTCAAAATATTCTAAAATTTAAGAATAATGTAAGAATATTCTTAGGCTCAAACTCAAACATTTTTAAGAATATCGAGGCTCAACGAAAAATGAGGTATTCTTATAAAAAATGTGTATACTAAAAGGCTCATGCGTTCAACCTTTAATAAAGTTGCAATCAGGGGGACTGGCAGCTTTTCCCCTGCGATGCTAGTTTATGAAAGGAGCCCGTATTGGGGATGGTTATTTGTTTTTCTTACCTATTAAGTGGTAGTACAAGAACGAACCAAGTTGCCGAGGATAATAGGGGCCCCCACAGAAAGTAGATAGGGTGGACCCGGGATGCAATCTTAACCTAACATCCCTGGCTACACCACCGCTGGTTTGGAATCAGACATGCAGGTTTGTCTGAACTGTTTAATTCTTGAAAGTATTAGTTATAAAAATGCAAATATCTCTAAATAGTTAAAGCAGTTAAGCAGTTTCAGTTTACTTTTAAAAATGTATTGAAGAGGTCAGCAGTTCTGGGTTGGACAATTCCTTGTTTTTACAGCAGAATATATGGCATTTTATTCGTATTGCAATGCTTGTTTGTTTTTTTTGCGATGAAAGTCCGCGTTTTTCATCAAAGTGAAGATGTTTCATCGCATCTGTAATGAAGTTAGCCATCTACTCACGCCACCGAAAGCTCCTATTGATAGATTGACGAAATAGACTTAGTTATAATGAGACCTTTGCTTCATTGAAAACTGGCCGTTTTCTAACCGAGTAAGAGGAAAGGTGTGACTCGTAGCCAGTGTTTTCAACAGTTCTTGAAGTAGGAGTTGCGTCTGTTTGAGTAGGAGTTGCAAGGTCCGGATGAGAGTTTTATTTATCATATACCTTAAATCCTCGAATTAGCCCCCCCTCCCTCGAATAAGCCCCCTTGCTAGAACTTCAAATTGTTAATAAGCCCCTCCCTCGAATAAGCCCCCACCCAAAAAGCATCAAAAATAAATAAGCCCCCAGGGGGCTAATTCGAGGATTTACGGTATCATATAATTTACCTAAGGGAAAGTAGGCGCCGCAAATCAGAAAGTTGCCGCCTGATGCGACGGCCGACGGCTTATTTTGAAAACACTGATAGCCAATAGCCGTTTCTACAAAACAGAGACAATTTGAGGGCAAGGTTAGGAGGAAATCGTGTCTAATAGTATGCCCGATACTTATAGATGGACTAGGGTTCCCACAAAGATCAGAACGTAGATTTATACTTTGCACAGTGTTACAAGGCTGGACAAATATATTGTAAGAACACAGTTGTGGAGCTGTGTAGGTCGACCTTTATAGAACTTGCTCGTGCACTCTGCAACGATATGAAGCAGTGTTTCTGGGTGTAAGCAAAAAGAGCATTCGGATGCGAAGAAGATTTCACTATGTAAGCAGAAAAAATATTCCGATGTGAAGAGGAGTGTCAGGGTTTTAACAGAAGAAGGAGCATTCTGGTGTGAAGAAGAATTCCAGCGTGTAAACTGAAAGAGCACTTTTGTACAGACCAGTAAATGAAATATGTTTTTAAAGCATTTTGCTAGAAAGATTGTTCACAATAGTACCAACACTATTGGATGTTAAATTGCTTGGAGCTATTTAATTACAGCTGGTTTCTTTGGAATTATGATAGTCAAAACAGCTAATCTAAAATAATGAGCATTACTTAGGTTATTTTTTTCAAAAGTGCCACCCGAAAAGGACAAGATGTTAAATCTTTATGGAGGAAATTCATTGCTGTGTGTGTTCAGTTCAGAGTATGACTTGATTTTCCAAGTTCCCTTGCCGCATCGCCGATGCCGCGCAGACATAGGGAGAACAATTTGTCTATCTGCCTGCGATTAACCGCCGATGCATCAGTGATCTATCAATGATCTATCAGTGATCTATCAGTGATCTCCCACAGAATCAGCCTTAGATTTATTCAACAAAAAATTTTGGTTTATGATTTGCACAACTATCTCAAACATCATTCTTACTGTAGTAGTCATTAGGAATGCCAGATTCACGTTTTGTTTATTTCTTAGGGCAAAGGTGTTCTTACCACATATTGGCTAGAAGATGCTGGTGAGAAATGGTTGCCAACCCTCACAAAATATCAGAATGCAGAATCGTTAAGGGTCCAGAGTGTCCCCCAGAACTCTCCACAAAGTGTTCACATACAACAACATTTTACGCGCCCGAGTCCGGCAACTTCATTATGTCCTTCACCAACCGCATCACCTACTTTACTTAGGAAAGGCTCACGGTACCGATGCAGGAAAGAGCTTAACTTGGAACTGGATATAAATCATAGAATGCTTTCTCGCACAAATTCAAAGAATACCCCCATCGAAGAAAAGGAGTCTCTCTTACCTACTGTGTGAATGCAATATAGGTTATTGTTTGAAAACACAGTTTTTAAATTAGTTATCATGCCATCACGATCGAAAATCAACCCGACATCGACGACATGTATTCCATGTGACAATGGTCTCGATGATCATAGCATCAAATGATTGAGAGTAGCAGAGTTTGCTGTTTGATTTTGCTTCATAATTTGATGCCGGTAGTTATGATTGATTAAGAATGGCCAGCGCAAGATCTGCATGGCAGATGCGCTTCTGAGGAAAGATAACAGATGTTAGTTTGAGATCGAAAAAAGATGTCAAATCAAAGAAAGATGGTAGAGCGAAGTGAGGTGGTAGCTGGAAGACAGATGCTAGATGCAAAGTGGATAGTGATTTTTTTCTTATAAAGATTTACCCCCATAACATTCGAATTAATTCCCCATTCCTAATATATTGTCCGATAGATTCCAATTTTCAAGTACTGTTAGGAATATTCTTTGTTTTCTTTGATTTAGTTGTAGCCAAATGTACATTCTAGTTAGTGTTAGATTATGACATTGTCATGATTGCAGACAGATATTAGGTCGTTTAGGAAGAACGCTTTGTTTAGTACCCAATCAAATTGTGGCATACTAGGTGTGGTTTATAGTCCAGTTGACTGGAATGACTTATACTGTGTAGTGCTAAATTGCTTTGTGTTGTGCTGTGTTGATATGTGTTGTGCTGTGTCGCACTGTGTTGGGCTGTGTTACACTTTTTTCTGTGCTGTGTTGCAATGTGTGGTGGTGTGTTGCACCGTGTGGTACATTGGTTCGTTGCATTCTAGCATTGAGGTGTATTGTACTGCACTGTGTTGTGCTGTGTTGTATTATATTTTATTGTACTGAAAATAATAATTATGTACCATAGTAGAGGACCATGAAGTATTTGTCGGCCGGAGCGATATCGACAGAAATTCAAACCTTGGTTCATTTTATGAGCCTGATTATTAGGGAGCAGTTATCAAGTACTGGGGACGCTGGGGCAGAGGGAAATGAGCTGGGGCCCGAAATTTTTGTGCGTGGTGGTACTGGGGTATGAAATATATTACAGCTTTCACGCTTGGGCATGCAGTAAAATCTCAAGAAGATCTAGAAATGATAGAGTGGCAGGTACTTGAAGAATATCCTGCTATTGTTAAAGTGTGTAATAAATTTGACATTTGCATTCAATCCTATCGGCATAGCTGGGGCACCAGACTATTCTGGGTCCTCAGACTGGGGTGCCAAATAATCCCTGCATGTTTCACTGGGGGAAACAATTTTGAAGCTATTTGTGCAATTGCCTTTGCCCTCCTCCCCCTTGTGCCTGATGACTTCTCCCTTTGTCCTCATCCTTTTCAAATTTTCAATAGGTTTGAGACCCAATTATTCTGTAAACTACTGCATAGCATAGTTGATACTCTAAAACCCATAATAAACGGTGGATCAGAATAAGGAGCTGGGTCTTTAAATTAGCCAAAATAAATTAACGTCCCCCCGCGTTTAGTATAGGTTTTAGAGTTGGAGTATATCGAGCAAAGACATCGTGTTTCATAACTTTTTGGCTAAATTTTGTAGTCAAGCGAAGTGGCCTTCGTTTATCTTATTTTATAGCTGATCTTTTCTAATTTGTTCCTTGTGTTTAGTTTCGTCTGTCAGCTGTCGTTTGCCACCACCATTTTTCCTTACAACGAGCATTCAAAAGCTCTTTGTTGATTACGTCTTAAAGGCTTTTGTGTTGTTCTCTAATCCATAACCATGAAACCAAGATTTGATACAACAGTTAACCTTCCTCTACACAATTTATGGTGTTGTTTTTTATACCTCTATTGGATTTTTAGACGATTTAAATTTGTAATTTATGTAGGAATACGTTAGATCATTTACTAGCAACTTAATTCATATCACTGTAGGAGTTTCTTTCTTTTGTAGCTTATATGTCACAGATAAATAGTATTATTTGCAGCATCTTTATTGTTTCTGTACGAACTTTTAGGTTGTTTTCTGAAAGTGTTGTAAAGTAAATCGCTTATTAACTGACATTTCTGATGTTGAGAATTGTAAAGTATGATAGATATTATAATAAATATGGTAATATTGAAAAAGATGGTGATCGCTTGTACCATAGTGGCAATTAATACATTCGCAGCTCTGACTATGCCATAATTGTTTACAGCCTCGAAGGACTTTCTTTGCAAATTGGTAATCATTTCTATTGAACGAGAAGATTGGCTTTGTATTGAGCACAATGCAACTGCGGGATTTACCACGAGGGATGGCGCCGTCAGATCGATATAGATAATCTATCTTTGGACTTGTTTTCCATCTATTAGATGACCCTATCTCTTCCCTTGTGTGGGTGCTTGTAATGCTCAGTGCATGTTTCGAGATAATGGATCTTGAGCGGTGATATTTATGGAGGAACTTTGTAAAGCACTACACTATAGCACTATATGCATTACTAAGAATTCTTAACCGACAGCCAGTATAGTATATTTTATTTACTACTGACTCTTTGCTTCTCATGAGATTCGTACTGTCGATAGCCTAGCCTCATTTGACGATAACAATAGACCGGATGCCTCGCACTGTCCGCCAGGGCTATATTCAAACCGGGGACTTAGTTCAAAGTGAAAGCTAGGCCTAAAATAAGGGAGGTCTACTCGACCATTATTAATTAACTTTCCTTTCTCTTTCTTCCTTTGTCAGGGCTTTGTTATAGGCTCTATTGGCCTTTCCCTGACATTACATACTAAAAAAAAAACAAACAAAAAAATAGGCGAAGTTCGAAGGAAAAATTTCACAACCTTTTCTTACAAGAACCGCTGTTGTAGTGCAATGTACTCCTGTTCTCTTATTCTTAAACGAACCAGGTCTTTTGGAGAATTATTATCTCGTTTGAATTGCTCGGAAACGCCTATATTTCTTTTCTCAGAACCTTCTATATTCTATATTTCATCTTTATTTTCTATAATTTTTCCTATGTATTCATTGCACTCTAGTTATTCATAAGCAGTTAAGTTCTGACAACATGCGTTCCAGATCTTTCTTTCCATGGGCCATTGAAATATTTGATACTTCATAGTGGATTGTTTCCATTGCATTTCATTTAAAATCCTTTACACACGGTTACCCTGTCCTTCTATTTAGATTGCTTTTTATGAAACCATGCTAAAACTTTACAATGTCACCAAGAATGCGCTAAATCTTTATTACAATGGCCATGTATATTATTAATAATTAAGATAGATAAAATAGAATCATATAGTAGTGTAGATAACAAAATAGGATGAATTGTAAGAAAACAAAACTAGATGTATAAGATAAAAATGAAGTAATAGATATATAGCAATTAGTTGGACTTACAAAACAAATAGTTTTGAAATTAAGAATAACAATGCTTTTACGATTTGACAGCTCGTCCAGATGTGAAAATAAAGCGTGCTTGTTTGCTGTTAATGAATACTTTTACGCTCTTGCAAATGTGATCCGTTTGGAGTAACTCTTGCACAGCTCCTTTATACAATCGATTACAGCTGTCAATTACGACCTATTGAAAACCTAGCTAAATTCTCTCAAGATGGCGCCAATATGGCCTGTTTATCATTGAAGTTTGATGAGCTTGTAATATCAGTTTCTGAAATGTATAGGCTTTTGGCTAGAAGTGAATAATATCGAGCGAAGGTGTTTCACATCAAATTAAGTGAATACAGACTTTGGGGAGATTTCGTTCGTATGAAATGCAATTACCTAGATTGTTTTTGGATGATATGCTCATAAGACCAGAAACGGATCCAGAATTTCGGACATTTGCAAGATTCGCACAGATCAGCATCATGCAGTTGATGAAACTAGTGGGGGAGTGTTGGGAGTGCAGTACCCCCTATGATAAAAAATGGGCTTTGCGAGCAATTTTTTTAGCTGCTCGGATGTCGGTCGGGAAATTCTAGAGGATGTCGTTTATGTCGCTCTTTGATTGATGCTTTTTTCATCAGAATATTATCAAGTTGATAGAAAATGAACAGAGCTAAGCTTTTCATAGCTTTTGCCCCCATTTTTCAGCTCAGATTTCATTTTTTCGGTAGTGGCATGCCATTCTATCGCTCAAGCCACGCCCTTTCGTTCGGCATATACTCTTCACGCTTCCCTAATAAAACTATCAAGTTTCGCCGCCGAAGCAGTCGACCATGTACGTACATTTTGTCACATCGAATATCGTTCATTACGAGTGATTTCGTTCACATTACACCTCTGTATAGCATTTTCATGACTTCAATACTAAAGCTTTCTCAAGGCTTTCTTTGCAAGAGTGGAGGATGGTTGAGACTCGTGTACCACTACGATGTTCCAAACACAGATAGGGGGTACTGAAACAAAACTCAGATTATTAGGGATGGGTCATTTATTACCTGTGGGGAGGGGTGGAAGACATTCATATATTTGATGAAATTTTCGCCCTCCCTCTCAGATTTATGCAGAAATCTTGGTCCCAACTCCAGGACTTTAAAATGCTCTTTATTTTTCATCTCCTTCCTTCTGAGTGTGCAGAATTTTGGTCCCACCTCCTAGATGCCTTCTACCCCTCCCCCCGGAAGAATCAAATCAAAGGGGTAACGCGTCCAACTGAAAATTGGAGCTTCAAATGAACTTATCGACTTTCCGGAGTCTCGAAAAATCCAGTACTGAACTGGTTTAGCCTTTCGAGCAGTCTAGCACTACTTTCTCATAAACGACTTTCTCTTGAAAATTCTCCTATCGTTATACACGAGTCAGTATACAGACGTTTATCCTCTATAGTCCGTCGCATGTCCATTGTGGTGGTAAACAAAATATCCTGTTTTATCGATAGTGAGAAATTAAGTTCATTAATGAAATCGTCTATATTATCCAAATTTAGCTATTATCTACTAGCCTGGATGTTTTGTGACACAGGACTATATTTCAAGAATGGATCATATACTGAAATGCTTTCACAGATAATAGGGTGGATTTCGTGAGTATTGCAATGTATTTCAACTTGAACAGCAAATTATACAGAAAGTGGTATAGAGCTAAACTGTGTACAAGACGGCTCTTTCGTGTATTAAGGGCGTGGCAAATCAAAGTATTGTCGAGGTCACACCCTTCACGGTTTTCCAAAATTCTTTGAAGCACCATAACTTTATTGTATTCTGGTAGAACAATTTTTTTGCTTTTTTAGTAAGAAATGTCAGGGGAAGACCAATAGAGCCTGTAACAAAGCCCTGACAAAGGAAGAAAGAGAAAGGAAAGTTAAGCAGATAGGGAGATGAGGTCCAGTTTGTTGATGTTAAATTTGAAGCAAGATAAATTGTAGGATTCAGGAAAGGAAGTGGAAAGTATGGTAAAAACTATAATAAAAGTAAAAAACTATAATAAAAGTAAAAAACTAGAATAAAAGTAAAAAACTATAATAAAAGTAAAAAACTATGATAAAAGTAAAAAACTATAATAAAAGTAAAAAACTATAATAAAAGTAAAAAACTATAATAAAAGTAAACAACTATAATAAAAGTAAAAAAACTATGATAAAAGCAAAAAACTATAATAAAAGTAAAAAACTATAATAAAAGTAAACAACTATAATAAAAGTAAAAAAACTATGATAAAAGTAAAAAACTATAGTAAAAGTAAGAAGCTATAATAAAAGTAAAAACTATAATAAAAGTAAGAAACTATAATAAAAGTAAAAACCTATAATAAAAGTAAAAAACTATAATATAAGTAAAAAACTATAATAAAAGTAAAAAACTATAATAAAAGTAAAAAACTATAATAAAAGTAAAACTATAATAAAAGTAAAAAAACTATGATAAAAGTAAAAAACTATAGTAAAAGTAAGAAGCTATAATAAAAGTAAAAACTATAATAAAAGTAAGAAACTATAATAAAAGTAAAAAACTATAATATAAGTAAGAGCAAAGGTTAGTCCTATGTACGATTCCGTACGTTGAGGAGTATTACATAGTTACAAGACTGCTCCTTGATTGTTGGGACTACCTCGTTGGATAAGGACAGGAAGAGGTTCATTTCAAAATCTTGGATTCCTGTGTGTGGGCTTTTACTATATTTAACCGTTTGTACATTAGCTAGATGTCAGAGCATAATGTATACCAGAAACTCTCATACCATCTTCTCAACATAAAATGGGGTTATTACGCACAGCGCACGCTAAGTAGGTGGAATAATGACAAATAAGGTATTTTAAAGTACGCAAAAACAAGATTATTGCACGATGAATCATTTATTACGATAACAACGGTGATGATAATGATACAACAACAACAAGGGATTTCTCAACAAACGCGCAGTATCGGAAGCCAGCTTATTCCATAGCATTCAAACGCAATTAACATTGATAAGGATAAATCTCTGGCAGCGGATCACGCTTATCTTCAGGGATTGGACTTGAAATTTATGGCGAATTTACGTGTGCTAGAGCAGTGACGTGCCCTTGCCACCTAACCTCTGGCTAACTCCTCTGCTAATAAGGAACCAGTGTTCATTCTTAGCTAACCAGCTTTATTAAATTTTTGGTTAACTGTTTGGTTTAGTTGCTATTAAGTGGTTATTTTTAAGCCAACAGTAAAAGAATGGATTCTTATATTTTTAGTATATATATATATATATATATATATATATATATATATATATATATATATATATATATATATATATATATATATATATATATATATATATATATATATTTATATTTATATATATATTATATGTTTATATTCATATTGACATATGCACTGAGTTACTTTATGACTTAAGTATACCTCTGCAATTTATTTATAAAGCATGCAGCCCTATTCAAGCCAGCTGTTTTTCAAGAAGAGTGAAACATCAATTGCAGTCATCCTAGCATTTTATTATCCCACGCATGTTAGAATTTGCCATTTCTTATCACGATCGTTTAGAAAACTCGAGCAGTATATCCTTTAATACTGGACATAAGATTGCACTTAGAAAATCTCCTTGCCGCAGTCTCAATGCCATTCATTAATCTTGCATAGAGATCAGTATGAATGGAGATCAGTATAATAGACTCACATCTCTACAAGCCTGTTTCATGAAGAGCTCGTCTCGCTCATCAGAAGACTACTTTCCACCGATATTAGTGACTAGTTTTTGTGAATATGTTTACTGTTGGTATTTTGTACATATTAACTAACACGTTTATGACTAGATTAGAGAACTGGATAAACATTTAGTGGCTTGGGGCAGCTTGTGATGATCTTGTGACAGGACTTGTTTCCAATGTTGCCATTGCTTCACATCAGGGACTGAAAATCAGTTGTCTGAATATGCAGATTGTAGTAGTGAAAAGGGAAATTAGGGGTGTAGGAATTGGCTGGTACTGCAGCTCCAAGGTTGTCAAGCAGAAAGAAAAGGAAGACGAATGTATGCCGCGGTACAACAGTGTGTCTTTTAAGAAATGGATGTGATACTTTATAGCTTTCCTAAGGTACTCCGCCTATATGCCCCTACCTTTCAATAACAGTCGCGCACTTTTACGTTATTTTGGGTGTAGATTCACTTAGTTGACTGGACACACCTGATACAGCTCGTTCTGTTATCTTGAGTAACTGCATCAAAAGTAAGACCAGGAAGTAGAATACAAGGCAACAGATTCGAATCATTTGTACAATTGTTCATGGTTAAATCCGACGGTCATCACTCCATTACGTAACGCCAGTTTTGCCGTTTTTAAGCCCTTACCAGCTCTGGTAAACGTGCTGTAGCACAATCCTCCACCCCTTCCTATAGTTAAACAATAAATTCGTGCTTCCCTCTCTCCTCCAAGTTCATTTTATTACTCCCTTGTCAAGAGTAACGTAGCTGCACTGCCAATACGCTTTACAACGAGACAGAGGTAAGGTAAGGTGCAACGAGTTCAAAAGAAGGCGTCAGAGATTAAGACTCCAGCCTGTGGATCAATCAGCTAGCTTTGATACCAGAAGTGAGAAGTAAAAATTAATACAAAAACGGGAATTTAGAAAGAATCTACCAGTAGAAGACTGAGGTAAAAAATCTCTGCAGCTTAAATCCTCTTTCAATTACATCCAGTTACAAGTTATGAATCAGTTTAACAATCTTTTATTAGTTGTGAGAACACAACAGATGTGAGAACACAACAGGTATCTAACCACCAGAATTTTTGTGTATTTTTCTCGATCTGTAACATTTCCTTATGCTATGGTATCTTGATATGTCAGAAACTGTTTAAAAAACATTTCTGTTTTTTGTTAGGTTATTAGACGTTTCTAACCCTATCTTCAATAATTAAGATTCTTATATATGGGGTCCTACACTATTTCATCTTAAACACATTTTGCATTTTCTTGGTTCTTTCGAAAAACTAACAACTACAGCCTTGTGTACAGAAGTATGCTCTTACTTTGTGTTGTTACTTTTCTGACATTTACGTTTGTTTCTTCTTGATTACACGTTTTTTATATTAAAGAAACAATCTTTCTCCTTTCAGGCTGAATGTTTTCTGATATTTTGTTAAATCTTGCCTAAATGTTTCTTAAATGTTTCTCAAAATTGTTGAAATTTCCTATAACAACAAAGCAACGCTTAGCCGAGAAACAGAATGTTTGGCTAAAAACACCTGAGAGATGAATTGTCTTTGTACTCTGTTTTTAGTCTAATAAAAGTTTTCTTGCAGGAACAGTTTCTTTAAGCCTACTTTTGAAGCTCTGCCTGCCTGTGCTTCATAAATGTTTCTTAATTTTTGCCTGATTTGGGCCTCTTGTTTCTCATATACTAGTTTCTTATAAAAAAAGTCGTGTACTATTGTTTCAATGAATGAAATGGCAGCTTTGAACACCAACAAGAATATCTTGCAGGAAAAGCTCCATTAAGTCTGTAAACTTTGGCAAAAGTTACCTAGCTATTCTATAGCAATTCATGTTCATTTCTCAAAAGTAGTGACCTGAGAATTATGTTGAAAATAGTTCTGAACAACTGTGAACACGAAATAGATGATCAGGAAAATGGCTTTTAAGAACATTACAACATGACGTTTATACCAGTTCTTGGTAGGGTACTTAACCTCCATACATCGATGACATTGCATCTGTAAACCTTATTGTTTGCGACGAATCAGCTGAGGCCTGAGGGAAGGTTCAGATTTGGCAAACAAAATAGAGCTCCCCAGAAGCTGTGTCCCCATGATGAGGCAACATGTTGCAAAAATACGTTTTATATGAAAATATTGTTTTGCTTGGTATTGAATTCTCTTAGCCTTTTCGTGATTTCAGTACGAAACTGTCCGTTAAGACGAATATTCGAATCTGGGCAACACTACAGTGTTACGTCACACTATAATATGCGTAGATTACCACAAAAAATCTATACAAATTAAATTAAAGCAGCTATTGTCTTGCGGGAATATTGGAATTTTAAAGGTATATTTCTTATCAAATTTCTTAGCTCTCAAACATCCAATGCTGAACTTTCATAACTTGTTGAGCAGTCGAGTACTGTTTTCATATAAAAAATTTCTTATTAAAAACTTATGCTTTCATTTTATTTCACTAAATGTATATTCTTTAAACTGGGTACTGTTACGTATACAGTTAAAATATTATTTCCAAACTGTCCCGTAAAAATATTGACAAACTAAACGCCTATAAATATCTACAAACAAAATAGGCGTACTTAATTTCCTATGTCGAGAATGCTGCAGCTTTAAGCCTTTTGCTCTTAGCTACCTACTGATGCAAGTGCTCGCATCATCCTGAAACCACTTTGAAATTTCATCCACCGCTACAGCAACCATCTCTCATTCCCAATCATTTGAATCACAAGGAAGTAAAAGACTTAAAATTGCGATCACATACGCAAGACCTCTAGAAGGTTTGATGGCTAAAGGTAAAAGGACCTTGAATTCTTCTCTCCAAGGACTGTTTATAAAGACTACCATACGTGTGAAGCCATATACACGTGTCAAAAACCGGAGAAGAGATCAAAGCGAAAAACCCAAGGCCATACCAAATTCTTTCATTTTCTATAAGCATGGATGAAGGTAGAAGGCGGACTTTTTAGTCAGTTTAAAGCAATTTTTACACAGCGGTTCTATTTTTCCTTAGTTTTAGTTGCAACGCACTCTCGGGGACTTCGATCCTGCGTTGTTCCCGACTCTCGTCCGACTCGTGTACGACCTGCCTGTTACTTGCCGCGTAAATTCATCGCAGTTCCTCATTGTACAGAGGACACTGTGTTGAGAAGATGTATGACACTTTATCCAGTCGTACATACTGTAACACGTTACAATACAACTTATGCACGAAGTCTACGGATGACTTTAGCTGAAAAAGGCTGGACATAGGAGTCAATGCAAGAGCACGGAATAGCATTCAGTGCATAGAAAGAAGATTATGACCAATATTGTACTGTTTTGATGTGGGTTCGACGGCCTAAACAAAACATCGTCTTCGCATTCGGTTCTGCTGTGAGTGGAATGGGTTGATCGCTGTTTATCATGGCTGGGTATAAAAGTGAAATCCTTCTGTGCACCTGGTTTTTTAGCAACATTATTATTGATGGTAGTCTTGGAGGCATTTTAGCATCAAAAGATGGTATCAAAGGACAAAACGATACATCTCAGTCACCCAAGTATATCGGAATGACACCCCAGGAATATATTTATTGTTCAAATTATACTAGAAGACAAGTTCCTAATAGTAAATTGGACAATCGGACTAATATACACATTGGTATATTACTCCCATTCAACTTCACTTCGCACGTACATGAATTTTCCGCAGGTAGTGCAAAATGGTACTCGGAAGCTGCCAACATCGCTATCGAGCGTATAAACAACGACCCTTCCCTTTTGCCTGGCCATAAATTGGAGTTCGTTATATCTGAAACTAATTGCAACGAACTGAATAATACGAAAGCAATGTATTATCAATATAAAAAGCGCAACTTACTGGATCTTCCCATCCATGGTTTTATTGGACTTGGGTGCAAGTGCCGCACTGCAGCTAAGTTTGCCAGTGCAATGAAGGTTCCGGTTGTGTCTCACGTAAGTGCGGTCATTATTTATTGAATACATGATTCAATATCGTTAACCAATTTATTTTTATTTCTACTGTTTCTTTGCCAGGTTTCCTATCACACCTAGACCTCGGCTCTAAATTATCTGCGTTAAGTTTCCTTACTTTGATGTAGGTTGCCAACACATTTGCCTTAACTCTGTGTGTGTAACAGCGTTATTACTTAACACGCGATTAGCTAAGTTTAATCGTATATTTTTGATAGCGACACAGTGGATTACTATATCCTATCGACTATGCATTGCTATCCATATCTCAATGTAAATATAACTTAGCTATATAAACAATATATGTGAGCAGACGTAACTAGTCTACCATCCTCGAGGCTCTTCCCGTGGTAGACAAATTGCCTGAGATTCAGCAATTTTATTTCAACTGTTTGCTTTTGAGTCAGAGCCAGGCCGTAACGTTTTCGGTTATTGGCGCCAGTTGTCGGTCGTGTTATCGACTTATTGTGGAATAAGAACATGTTGTTATAAATTAGTCATGAAGTTCTTCAGCATCATTATCCCTGTGAGCTGGTCTTTCCGACATGCCACTCTTACAAGTTCTGAATTGACACACCTCTACTTTTGAACATAAATTGGTATCTAGTTTTGTTTTCACACACATATTTATTCAGTTCCGTTTTAAATGGCTAAAAGTAGGATATACTCTAAAAGATAGAGAAATGCCGGTAGCTATTCATGTTTTGAGAAGGAGGAGGAGAAAATGTTGGACACTGTTTTTTATTTTTTGTACAATTGACCATTCAGCATCAATCTATGATGTTGCATAAACCCAATGGTTAGGACACAAATTCATTTACTTTCTCAAAATCCCTGTATGGAAGCCTGCGCATGACATGGTAGGGGGCAAAATTTGCTAACATGCCACCCACCATGTTCTAAAATTTATGAGTAAGTTGTGTAAGTGAGTTTTATATGAATGAAACTTTACAATGCTTTCAGTATAAATAGAACTTTGAAATAGGTTTTATTTGTGATATCAACTTATTTATTTAACATGGCACACATGTTGCCCCTGTCCCCATTGGCTGAAGACTGTTCCCCTTATGCTGCAGGTGTCCTTACCCAACTGTTTATTTGCTATTTAGTATTCACTGGTTCACACCACCCTATCCCATACATTATTGGCTTACTTAGATTTGGTTTATACAGAGACAACAACTTAGGGATCATCAAAGTCTATGTCTGCTCTATTCTTACATCTCCAGCCAAGCATTTGTATTAGATGCCAGATTTATTACACAGATGTCTTCCAAGTCAAGTCTTATTTTGTGCTTGAGCACTTTGGCTGCGTCTCAGCTTCCTGGCATTCAGTGACAAACTCCTCTCTCATCCGTCACCTCCTCTGTCACCAATATGGTATGTCTGGCACTGCTTACTGGTGTTTGCTAATAGTGTCAGATAAAGGTATTTCTCTGGCTGTTGATGAAAGTAGATGATATCATGCCAGGAAATCTTATCTCTTAGTCAGAGATAATCTTGAGCAAGATTTAGATCCTTTTTGGATGCATAGTTAATTATCATTACCCTGCGGTTTTGGATCTTTCAATGGATATTCACCTTGTAGAATCAGATTGCCTTGGTAGAGTTTTTAATCTATAATCCTGTGTCAAAGAGGAAGAACATGAATACATTTATTGGTAGTGATTATGAAGATAACATCTAATGCATTGTTTCTGCCACATGGATGAATCTATTAGGATTTCTAGGCAAATATAATTTAAAGATTGATAAATATATGCAGCTGTTTAATCCTAGAATCCATTGATAGTATTATTGCTGTCAGCTTTGTAATACTGATAATAATCATCACAGCTTGCCACTTTCATCATTATCATTATGATAGTCATCATCATAACCATCATCTTCATAATCATCATAATCATAATCACCTTTATCTTCATCATTCTTAATGAAATTTCACTACTATTGCTGTGACTCTCTGCCTCACGAATGCACCCATTTTCAAGGCTTATTCCCTCTGGTGAATAAAATCTGCGTATTCTCATAGCTTTGTAAATAGGTAGTTTGTTGTTTATATGTGTTCATTTATGCAAAGGATCCATTTTCACGATGCTTTCATCATCACACAAGGAAAACTATATTACAAAGTTTTTGGCATATTTTTTTGAGTATTTTCATGCAAAATGTAGAAGAAAGCAGAAACTACAGACACAACATGTTTTCTGTACCTAAAACAATTGATTGAATTCATCACAACTTTCTTCACTGATTACTTTTCTTTTCAATTCTTCACACTTTATGTAAGAAAACATGCCATTCTTTGTGAGAGAATTGGTTTGTGGGAACTTATCACTTTTAAGAAACTCTAAATGTTAATTAAGTCAATTCTAATATATTTATTCTTATCATATTCTAATGTTCCTCTTTTAAAGCTTTGAATGTATCAAAACTATGCAATTTCATTTAAGTGCTTTTGCATTTGTGAGAACTTGACATACTCTGCTGATATACGTTTATATACAGTGCACGGTTGCTTTAAGTCCAGTGGTGAGAATATAGAAAGCTAGCCAGCTTTCACACCTTCATACAAACAAGAGTGTTTGATTGCCTGTCTGATTTCAAGTATTACTCAAATGGTACTTTGCAGACAGCATGTCTTGTACACAAGATGCTTTATTTTTCATCAACTGCTTTGCGCTTTGGTCTAGATTTTGTGGTTTGCAACAAAATGATATGAAAGTACAGTTTCGTTTTGTGTTGTTTGAGTATTCATGTAGAAATGTGGTCAGAAATAGTGTTGTAGTGAATGGTCCGTGGTCGGCGGAAATTTTCAATGGTGCTTGACAGAAGCGGACTCTGACATATCTCATGGGCACACGGTCCATAAGCTGGACAGACCCCTTCACTATGTTTTAATAAAGTGGGCCATACCAAGAATATTCAATAGAATTATACAGGCAAGTGATGTTGTTTACGATCATGTTTGGAAGCTGACGGCTAAGAGTGGCACAAATTTTGTCAGAAAATAAATCCGGGCAAGTTTAAGTGTCTAGGACGACATCCGATTTGCCTAACCTGTCAGTCTACTCCTGGTGTTTCAGTTACTGGATATGATCCTGTCACCAAGTAAACTTGACAGATCTGTTTTTGCGAAAAATGTGTTATTAAGCTGGAAGAAAAATACAAAAAACATCCGCCTCTCAAATATTTTAACTAAAAATTATATGTCTCGTCACACAGTTGCCGTGGTGTTATAGGAAATTTCGAGAATTTTAGAAACACTTCAGGCTGGGTTGGACGAAATTTTAACTAACGTCCAGACTGAAGGGAGAAAGTTTGCTTCCTTTAAAATATAAACACATTGTGTGTGTGTGTGTGTATATGTATATACATACATACATATATATATATATATATATATATATATATATATATATATATATATATATATATATATATATATATATATATATATATATATATATATATATATATGAAAAGTCTGTTGGTACTACAGAACTTCACTTTTTCGTGCTATAGTGAAGATATATATATATATATATATATATATATATATATATATTTATATATATATTTATATATATATACTTATATATGTATATGTATGATGAACTGTATATTTATATGATTATATTGATCTCAGCTCGATGGAAGCCCTATATCGTAGATTCTCTTAAGACTTCATCATCTAAATGATCCCGCCATAATAGACAACACTCTATTCTTCAGTATCAGGGAATGATAGTAAGCGCTGTCTGTAATAGAAACATGATTATGCATGCAACGGCGTTTGAATCAACCAAAGTTTGTCAAATTTTCAGCGGGTAGGCTTAGGATTTACTTCAGGGCAGGTGACTAGTTTCAATTTTCTGAACCAGTATTCTATTTTTATTCATCATATTCATACTGTTCGTTGTTGAGCACCGTTTCATTCACCGAGTTATTTCAAGCTGTAGTTTCGCGTCTCTCCCTCGTGTGATTATTGTGGCAATATTCGTGACAAAGGGGAAGGGAGGGTAAGAATATATCGAAATATGCATGGGGTTATTTTTGATTAGACTTTTGCTATCTATCTGGTAGGGCAGGATTCATTTTCAAAAGCATGATGTCCCACTGCCCCTACCCCCTAAAAGGAGCATGGAAGTTATGCCCACCCCCCCGATGATGATTACATAGTCAAAATACTTTCTTAGTTTGAAGTTTTATATTGTGACTTGCATTAGAGGGCACCTCGAAAGCTACCGATGCGCACCTCCCTTCCCATATATCTCTATGTTCAAAATGGCTTCCTTTTATGACAGATCGTTCAGATTCTGATCTAGAACTGTTTGAAGAGTCGCTGCTATTTCTTCTGAGCTTAAGATTAACACGTCGTAAGGTAATTCAGAAGTTCGAATTGGTCCTTAACGTCAGCAGGGCGAATAGAGAAACAGTCTGTTGTAATGAACTGGACTTTCTTTCTGTAGTCTAGAGCTGTTAACACAGACTTAGGAAACGGGGAGCTGGGAAAACTGCAGCCCTCCAGTTTGACAGAAGTTCCTTTTCATTCACTCAATATCTTGAGAAAAACATAAATTCAGTTGAATTTCAGTTCAATTTCAGTAGCATAGAGACAACCAAAGATATACTGGACAATTTAACTGCACGGAAATGCGAAGTAAGACTACATAGTGCACGTAAAAGTTAGTTAGGAAACAGGAAAGGTGTGTGAGAAAATATGGAAAAAATCATTTTCAATACAATCAAGGCCTAAGAAAGTAGATCAATCGAAAGAGAGGCAATTACATAAGTAAGTTTTACTGCAAGAATCAGGTTGATCAATGTGGAACTGTCGTCCCAGTAGTGGACTGAGGAAGAAATTCCATGACGTAGAGAGGACAATGTAAATATAAATGAGAAGCAAAACTGTGTATCTTGACACTATTTTGACTCTATTCCTGCTTGCCGTTACTTGGAAGTGACGTTTTAGAATATTTTTTGTGCACTAACATTTACATCCAATTCGCTTTGACGTAACAGTTTCAATCGAAGGAATTTTCCAATATTATCTTGCACCCAAAATCGGGCTGTTTTTGGACATGGCTAATCCTGAATAGTAAATACTTTATCCAACCTTAATCCTAACCAAGTTACGTACAAAGCACATTCTTTCCAGAAATAAAAATTGTTCTTACATGACTTGTGGTAATCATTTACCCATGATTTAAGAAGTTTTGTCGTGACAGATACCTAATCATGGCCTGACTGACCGATATGTTGGCCAGCGAATTCTGTTTTGTGTTTTAGAATTCCAACGCACACCCAGAGGCAGATATACTATGCAGATCTTAGTTGAAGAACAAAAGCCACTTTTAGTCAGCGATCTTGTTTTAATTGTGGTAGTACACTAAAAGAATGATGATATTCACTAGGCTGGCTTTCAATTGGTGATATTGGAAAGGCCACAAGAGTCTATCTTAACGTTTTTTGAAAGCCGAGTCAAATGTGCCCATAATTATTTGATTCTGAGGCAATTTGTTTTATTGTGGTGTTTTAAGTTAACAGTTTGCTTATTTGGTAGTATGGAGGACTGGATAAGTCCTCCTCAATTGGTTTTTCTAAATAAGCCCGTAAACTGGTGCTGGAATAATCTCGACGCTGTGTATACACGGTTGGTTTCTCAAGACCAACGGAAACATTCCTCAGTTATCTCACATGCTGGCGTAGAGTCAGTTTTTGTGGGAAATGTTGCCTCACCTCATTCCTTGGTATTGGCACAGAATAGATAATTCTGTGGTATTGATGTCTCCAGTATATATCGCCCTCAAGGTCGCATGCTTTGTACAATTTAGATGTATATATATTAGGCTCGGTTGTGGACCAGGCGTTGTTGCTATGAAGCCGCACTGCTCGTTTTATGTCCTATTTTTTGTGTAAGTTGTTGTTAGCCGTTATTGCTACTCTTGAGCTTCAAACTAGGCACTGTTTAACTAGGTTAAATCTTTCTAAATAACCCTGTGATCGCTCTGAAGAGTCAGCTGCTATTACGAGATCTAGCTCTCCGGTAGTCTAGTTCAGTAGCTATTTGCGTCTGATAAATGTGGGAATCAGGACAGTTCCAAGGCTGGTACACGCTTTCTTGTCAGGAAGTGGTTTATATGAAAGCAGTGTTGAACTGCTCAAAATGGTGGGAAAGTTTACCGGATTTTTATGCTGCTCGAAATGGTAAGCCGCTGGATTTTTAAGACCTAAGAAAGTCGACTACAGGGTTATACAGATAGGCAAACACTTCACAAAAACAACACTGGTATACATAGATAACCCCGTTGAAATCTATACAAATTACATACTTTTTTTATAGGAATATAGCCTATAAGAATATCAGGGCTCAAATTCTCTGAAATTTTTTAATAATTTGAGAATAGCGCAAGGCTCAAGCTTCATCAAGGTTTAGATTTTTTGCTGATTTGAGTTTTATAGACAACAGAACAAATTGAGCTTAACTTATCCTATCTGGAACTCGTTATACTATGATGTGACTCAGCAACGCTTCAGAGAGTGTCATTTACACAGTTCGTAGGTCTTAACGAGAATTAATGCTCAAAGTCGCTAAAATTTAAGAATAATTTAGGCTCATTTAAGAATAATTTAGACTATTTTTAGGCCCAAAATCAGAAAATTTTAGGAATATTGAGGCTCAGTGAAAAATTAGGTGTTCTTAATAATAAGTGTAAATGTATGTAACTTTTATATGTATATGAACTTGTCGACTTTCTTAAGTTTCAAAACTTTAGCATTGAACTTTTTTTTAAGTCTTTGAGCAGCCGACCATTACTTTCTTATGAAACACTGCCTTGTAGAAAAACACGTACGCCCTTAATCTTCACCAGTGGTTTCATGGGCATAGATTTCTCATCAATTGCAACTTGGAAATTTTACCACCCACAGCCATGGGAGATAAAAGTGCAATAAAATTGGGAGATGGAAACAGGGATATAGCTTATGGTGGGGATTACAGGAGGCCACAAAACCCTCTAAGAAGATCCCTCATCGCACCAATGTGGTTAATTTTTGAGCAACTTGTGAGATCTTGCTGAAACACTTGGGATTCGCGGTGAGCTGTAGAAGCT
This sequence comes from Mastigias papua, assembly GCA_964019165.1. NCBI lineage: Eukaryota > Metazoa > Cnidaria > Scyphozoa > Rhizostomeae > Mastigiidae > Mastigias > Mastigias papua. The sequence continues at coordinate 1,961,373 of OZ025275.1, read as the reverse complement.
GCCAGTTGAGATGATCTGTGTGAAGAGTTTATATACAGATATCGTTGGCATGCATTGTTACTCGGCTGCTTTTAAGGGTAAATGGCGGACCATTTATGTACAACTATAAAGAAGGACCCGAGGAAGGAATCTTGAGGACTTCTACACCTGTGTTTAATGTTGTCCCCCATTTAGCCTACATTGCTCCCGCCTATTTTTCCTACAAGAAGGAAACTAAACCGGGGGATGATGAGGGGCAAAATGCTATACTCTTTTTCTGAAGATTTGCCTAAGTTAAGGGGTAGTTGAAGGTAGCTTGCCAGTTGAACTGTATTGATATAGTAATTAGTTAGCGAAGTTGAATTGATTTCATTTCATTTTCATATGATTTAAGGAGGGTGACCCTTCAGCAAATGCTGGCTTACAAGGGGACCTCCATTTACTTTACAATATAAAAATTAAAAACTTATAACGAATTAAGCAAGTTAAGTTATGACTGGTGTACAACTTTTTGATTCAATGTAGTATTTTTACTACATTATTTTATATTTTTTGATTCATTACAACCATTGGCTCAACAGTGTTTGCTAAAAGTCCTCGAAACACCCAAATCATCAGTATGTAAAAGAAATCTTAAGTGTACCAAGATTTTTAGCAAGGGTTATACACCTTGTAAGAATGTGTATCTTTTGTCTTCTGCTAATGTTGTTGAAAGCAATACCTGTTTCATATGCATCAAGTGTTCTTTTGTATATTGTCTAATGTCTACATTGCTTACTAACAGAGTAAGAGCAATTCAGCCTCAATATTGTAGGAAAATTAGGAGCAGCCAGCCTGAACCTCAATTTTACTGGTTCGTATAGAAAAGGAGTGTACAACAGAAAGCCTATTTTTTTAGGAAGGATTCACTCTTTGTGGCAGTTTGTCGCCACAGTTTTTGCCAACACGCCAATGTTTTTGCCAACATCTCAAAAAGTTTGCGGATCGATTCTACAATTGATTTACTGTTTTGAAACAGTTATCAAATCGGTTGGGTACTGTTTGTCTCTGCCTTGGTAGCTTTGAAGCTGTTGCACCTGCATGGAATTGTCAACACATGTTCGTGGACGTATACCAATATTTGTCGTTTGGGCCGATTTGCAAAACGGTTTGCATTCATTACGGTTTAGTGGTGTTTTATTTTTGCCAGGTCACAATAAACCCAGTCTCTACGTTATCTGTTAGATCGCTTATTTCGGCTCCTTTAATATTTTATTGAATGTTTTGCAAACAAAAACGGAATCTCACCAACCATTTCAGCTACGGTCTTTACGGGAAGGATTTCTTTATTAATTAGCTTTTTAACTTAAGCCAGATTTAAAACCAACCAGGATTTTAATCCTGCTGGTTCACGAATGTATTTAATTTGCCATTTCCAAGTGTATTGTTTGGTAAAGAGTTGTTGCCTGTATTTTCCCAAAACATTTTAGATGAAACGCCATCTTCCACCTAAATCATATCTCGCCAGTCTACCATTTACATCACTCTCACCAATCTCTCAGGTCTACTACCCCATCCTCTACCTGCTGTCACAGTTCTCAGATCTACTACCTAAGTTACATCCTTCAATACCCACCTCCTAAATCACACCTCTCAGATCTACCACTTAAATCACATCCGTCAAATCTACCTCTTAAATTTCATTTCTCAGATCTACAATCTAAGTTAGATCCCTAACATCTACCACATAAACCACATCTCTCAGATCTGCCACTTAATTCAATTCCATTATATCTGATTTCTAAATCACATCTTTCAGACCTACTTTCTAGGTTTTCATCTTCCATTTCCACTATGGTAAAGAACATCTTTCATATCTAGGACATATATTACACCCTTATCTCCAGTATGATAATACATCTCTCATATTTGTCGCCTAATTCATACCCCTGATACCTACAATGGTAAAATGAATGTAACCTCTACCACCTTATGAATTTTCTCATATCTACTGTCTAATTATCGCCCCCTATTCAATGTACATCATGCCATATCTTATAATTCAAGTTCTGACGATCCTTCGAACATATCCTGCATTTCTAAGTCCTTGAAATTTGTACCATCGACCAGACTGCCGAACATGATTCCTTTCTGTAAAAGAATTAACTCTTTTCATAATAAAATGAATAAATTATTATTTAAACCATGTACTATTAGCTTCTAATTCAACTCGTGCCTTTTAGATGTGCTCAAGTCGAGAATTGTCCGACAAGAAGCTCTTCCCAACCTTTGCAAGGACTTTTACACTTGCCGATGTGGTTAATCCTGCCATAAAACTGTTTTTGCGTACGTATAACTGGACCGAAGTCGGCGTAATCTACTCGAAGGATTCATCAAGATACAAGGAGACGAGCACAGAACTACTTCACGCATTGAAGGGTTTTGTTTCGTATAAATATGCTATCGACACAATACGATACAAGGAGGAGTTTGGGAGTATTATTCCTCGGTTGAAAAAGAAAGCAAGAAGTTAGTGTTCTCTCTTGTTTTGGTTTTATCTTTTGTGCCTGAAAAGATAGGTATTTTTACAAGTGTTGTCATACCATCTCGTAAAATATAACCTTATTTATTTGCGCTGGAGGATAATGCTTACTATTAGCAAACTTATGTTACTATGCCTCGATAAGGGTGTTCTGCGAGAAGACTGCCAATTATGAGATAGACCGGACACATCAGCGTGCATTGAATGTACTACGCGTAGATAAATTATTGGTCTCCTTTTGAAATGTTGTTATAGAAGAAAGGGTAGTTATGGTATACACACGAAAATCCTCCAGTTTCTAATGGCAGAAGTTTGAAAGACCGTTCACCGTTTAAATCCATCCTGTGTATGGGCATTCTATGGCCAAAAGGAGCTAGCCCATGATTTGAGGCTTATGTATACTGATAGCTTTTTTTATATGACAAATTAAAACAAAGAACGACAAGAAAATCTAACATGGCGGGAATGGACACTGGGCCTTGGAAGCTCATAGCGTAAAGGACACTTACATTTGTGTGTATAAAAAATGACAATCAAAACAAGAAACAGAACCTTTCTCTATGACATACATTTGATGTCCAGCTATGGTATATGTGGGTGAGAATTGTTAAACTTTAGGAGAAAGCCAGTGCAGGGCTTTTTATCTCGTACCGGCACTGTGACGAATAACCACCAGCTGCCAACGACAAGCATAAAGAATGTTGGTGCATTCACTATCATTTAGAGGGAGCCTCTTATTGGAGCTTCATAGACTATAGAATGGTACAGTCATCCTCTCTCGCCGCATTTAAGAAAACATTTGGGGTTTTTGAATAGTGATTAGAGCGGTTGTATACCATGGCATCCTCGGTTTCTCAATTGCATATTAACCGTTTTTTGCTACTACACGATTTTTTCTATAAGAAACCTAGTTCATACACGCTAAAATTAAAGAAACTCTTAGAACTATAAGGAAAGAGTTAAGTAACTTTACAGACTTCTGTGCCATCGTTCACAGTCTCGGAAACCCTCTCTTTTCCTACACGTATTTAACAGATGTCCAATATAGTATGCGTATGTGCAAAGCCTTATGGGTACTACAAAAATAATGCTTTCTGTTTTGCATTGGTTATCACTGCAATTTTTTTCATTGACTCAAGAAACTGTTTAAGAAATTTTTAGAACTAAAATGTGACCGACAATTAAGAAACGTTTACAACTAGGCTTTGAGCTATGTTTCTTATAAAAGAAAAAATGTATATTTGTCTTTGATCTGTTATCTGTCGCTTGCTTTTTGTATTTGTGCAAATCTACCAATTATTTCTTTTTTTTCAACAGTTGTCATACTGTACATGGAGTATAACTTTGCGATTGGTTTCCTTCTTGCCGCCCATGAAGCCAAGATGAACAATAGAGATGTTTTGTTCATAATTGTAGAGCTGGAGCCCGACATTTTTCAGAATCGACAGAAGTATCCTTTTAAATGGTTTGACAGCGCTAGTTCTAGCCGCCAAGACATGAAAGTCGCAAAGGAAATGCTCAAACACGCAGTGATTTTTGTCCAGAAAGCCCCGAACATGAAGTCGGAATACCTAAAAGAGTTGAAATGCCGTCAGACTATGTCTCCCTTAAGTCCAAACAGTTATCGTGGCATGGTGAAGGTGGTAAGTCAGTGTTATAAAGTCCTGTATAAAGTCAAGCTCACGTAAGTCGAATCTCTTCGGACCAAACAAAATAATCCGAATTTTTTGCGTTTGTACCATGCACCAGTTTGACTTTATAAAGCCACTGAACAGCCGCTTTTTGACGTAGCTAACACAGGTATACATGCATGCACACTTTTTTTCAGAAGAATACCTAATTTTTCATCGAGCCTCAATATTCTTAAAGTTTGTTGATTTTCAGCCTGACAATATTCTTAAATTATTCTTAAACATTAGCGATTTTGATCATTATTACTTCTATAGATAACATTCTTATACTAAAAAGTGTTTAGTGGACACTCCCCGAGGAGTTTCTGTGTCGTATCGTAGCATAATGACTCCGAAACCGGATAAATGAAGCTCGCATTTGTTTTGTTATTTAAAGACAACTCAAATGACCCAAAAATCTAGCCCTTGATGAAGCTTGAGCCTTAAATTATTCTTAAATTATTCTTAAATTTCAGGGATTTTGAGCCTTTATACTCTTATAAGCTGTGTTCTTGTAAAAAAAGTGTATAATTTGAAATACGCAGTCCTCCGTGCTGAAAAAGAGTATCATTAGAATAGTGCTTACACCGCTTGTTATGCAGGGGTTAATCTAAGGTTTTTTTGGACGGGCATGGCGGAGTTGAATGTAGGGAAGGTTCTTGACGAATAGAAATTGACAATAAAAATATATTCTCATTTACAGCTTCAAATGCATCGATATTAATCTTCATTAGCACTGATGAAGAATATCGAAACGTTTAAAACTGAAAAGGAGAATTTTGTTTTTTGATATACTCTCCTTTTCAGTTTCAAACGAGTCAATTTCTTGATTGAACGTTACATGGCTATTCGGGCTATTATCCCCCGGGTATAAACTAGTGACGCCATCTCTGATATGCTGTCATTAACGAATAACATGATAACATGCTATTTTTTAAACATTCTCTTCAAAATTGACCGGTTGTTAATTGTAGTGTCTCTGTGCTCTGTAACATAAACGCGGGATAGAGCAGGACCTATACCATCCCTCAGATAATTGATCTTTCCTCTACACCTAGGTACACCTGTTTCAGAAATGTAGACGAATTTATTTGCAGAGCATCCCAGCTTTTCCTATTGACGTGAAGAGAACTGCCCTACCTTGTTTCATATCAATACTGTCGTTTTGCTCTTCATATTAATTTTGTGTTTTTGTAGCTACCGGCACCCTATCAAAACATTTATCTATACGACGCAGTTCAAGTGTTATCAATTGCACTGAACAGGACATTGAAACTAAACCAGTCAATTGAAGATGGGATGAAGGTTATCGAGAATATGAAAGGAGTTACGTTTCGAAGTAAGCTTTTTTGTAGGGTTAATTGGCAAGCGAATATTGCAGTCTCCTGTCATTGCCTTTTCCGCTTGCTGCGTTTAAATTCTACCACCATATAAATGATACGATGGATAATCAACGTCTGATCTTAGGATCCAAAAATTAGGAAGGCTCTACGGTATATTTTATATATTTTTTGAATCTTTAAAGCTCCAATTTCCCATCTTAAGGCTATTCACAACATATTACGAGACCTTCAAGAACCTCTTGCGATTTAGGATTCCTCTAATCTAGTCGTTAGTTCGTAGATTTTTTCTCTGTATAGTGCTGTTACCTGCTTTGAAGATTTATTTTTGAAAACTTAGACTGTGCAATGTTTCTGTTCTGTCATGTACCATATGCACTGTTTTCTGTTGAATTCATTGCCTGAGTTAGTGAGAGGTATTATTATCTGCCCAACTGATATGCTTGTGTTTCTTTTTCCCTCAGGCATTAATGGAAATACTAGGACGATGGACGATTCCTTGAATTCTAAGGAGCCTTACAGTTTGGTGGCATACACACATGATGGCAAAAAGTTTAGTAAGTATTGCAACTGTAGATTGTGCAAAGTAGATATAAATACCCAAGGGTATTTATGGATATTTAGCTTCCTATTCTAGTTATTTATTTGTTCATTCATTTAATTGTATAGAAAGATGCAAATACTGCTTGTAATCTGTTTTTAATTTCGTTTTCTTTAAATGAGGGCTCTAATCGCTCCCTATAGCTAGCACTGTACCAACCAGGGACGTAGGAAGCATCTAAAAAGTGGGGGGGGGGGCCAAGTGCTAAAAGGGGCACATTACCACCCCCATTTTGGGCTTCAAAGGGGCACTTTTGCATAGTTTGCTAAAAAGTGGGGGACCATGGCCCCTCTGGCCCCCCCGGTTCCTACGTCCCTGGTGCTAACCTTAAACACATTCATTATTATTATTGTTATTGCCATATTAATTGACAGTTGGGGCGTTTTCGACTTTTCCCTTCTGTACGTCCTTGTGTCGTTTTGTTCTTAAATGAAACGATCAAAGACTATAGAATCTGTCAAGTGTAGATACTTCAAAAGTCGCATAGTGACATTTATGCTCAATTTGCATTGAGTCGAAGGACTAAAACTTTCTGCCAATAGTCTTATCTTCCTCACTTTGATATTTCTGGTATGATCTTGTTGATTTTGGCGGTTATGTTTGCGCACCACGTATGTATACTTGCTCGTTGTTTTTCCATTTTATTTCTAACTAGCCGCGTTGAAATGAACGAAATTGGTGTAGTATTGTGCGCACAGGAGTGAGCTTTTCTTATTATCATGTTGTCATGGGTATTGCCCTTCGATTTTCATAATGATTCAACAATGCTTTTCAGATTTTAACGAGACTGGTTATTATGATGGTGTGCCACTTAAGTACATAAAGGTCAGGGATATTCCTTGGTTCGATGGGAAGCCACCGGTGCCAGGGCCTTTTTGTGGACTTCGGAAAGAGCTTTGTCCCAGTGAGAAAGCGAGCGAAGAGTTGAGTCGTGAGTATCTTAATTCTACTTGCCTTTGCTTCATGCTGACTTTTCAAGGTTTTTTTAAGTCTGGCAATGCAAATGAAAGGAAATCTTTGCCCTTCGGCAACAATGGATAGCGTCTAATCTGAGGTTTAGTCCGCTGCCATGCAATCGATTTGTTTTCTAATAATCAAACGGGCAATGTTGAAGTGCGACGGTAATAGCATGCAAATTGACTTTGTGAGTTTATCTATGAGTGCTCTTCGTGTATTTGACCAGCTTAATAGATGCTTCCTTGATAAATGCTTCCTTTATGTGCTTAATAAGGACTTTAAATATGACGTCATAACAAGAGACTATGTAATAAAACGGACAATGACTACACTTTTTTTATAAGAAAGACACTTTTTCCGGAGGCTCAATTTTCTCAACTTTTCACGAATTTGAGGCTGAGCTGTTGGTAAGATTTTCTTAACGCAGGAATAAACTGGCTGAAACAGGCTACTCTGTATTTGTTGGGCCACCATAAGTCTCGATCTTTGTACGAGAGTTTGCAAAAATGAGCCAATATCAATTTCTGGGATGTAAAGAAGATGAACTGTGATTTTCTTAGCATTTTCTTGAACTTGAGCCTTGTGATTTTCTTAGGATTTTCTTAAGATTTTGGCTATTTGAGCCTCATTTTCTTATAAACTTATTTCTTATAAAAAAACGTGTATTGCGGTTGCAACATCTTATAATATATTCTGTTGTTGAAATAGGAATAGAAACTCTCCAGTGCTTCTTATGTTTTAAGTTTTGGCTCTTCCATTCTTTTCTTTTTTCATTATCATCCAAGTAACCATCTGTAGACTACCTGATCAAACCCGGTTTACAGTTGTATGTTTACTAGAATATCCAGTGAAGTTTTCATCATTGTCATGACATTTTCCTGGTTTCTCCACATCTACTGTCTATTCAAATTGCTAACTGGGTGATCCCAGTGATTTAAAGCGAGCGAAGGTCTCAGAGACAAAGAAACAATTTAAACACGAGAATTTATGAAGAAATTATTCCGCATAAAATTTGAACTGTACTTTCCTGTTACTTTTACTACATTGAACCTTGTCAAGATGGTTTTGACAGCCTGTTTTATTCGCACTCATTACCCTCTCCATTAGCTCTATAGGAATTTTTGGCAAGTTTTCATTTACGTGTGTGATTAGAAGAGTAGGTATTTGATGATAGCATGCTCCTTAGTTAAATTGCATCCTCTTCATATTGGTTGCGCTGCCTCTTGAGAACGCTTGTGCATTCCCTTTTCAATACTTAGCCTCTTTACAATGCTTTTACGTTCTCTTCGGAAAGCTTCTACACCGCCTGCACAGTGCTTTTGCATTCTCTCTGTAATACTTGCACAGCCTCTTCGCAAGAAATTCTGACAATATCTTATTTGACCTAAGAAGTGCTGCAGCAGATCTTAGGGTATCAATTGACATTTCCTTAAGTAGGCTAAAATGCTTTTCTTATTTGTGGGGGTTTATCGTATTTTTGCTGACTTGCTTTGTAATATGAATTGTTTGTTTTTAAGTCGGCATACCGTGAAAATTTGCATGAAGCCTGAAGGACGTCCCTCCTTAGATAGCTGAGATGCAACGAAAATGTTGGTCGACGCATGTTTTGATACATTCGCGTGCAAAATATAGCGCTATCCTTCGTTTACCCTAATGCTAGTTGGTTTGGAATGTTTTTGGAAGGATAGGAAATACCCGGATAGTCAACGAACTTTGCCAGCTTGCATTTATTTGTTTATGGTAGGCCATTACTGTACATTAGAAAAAGTTGCCCTAAGAATGATCCTTGCACAACACCAATCAATATCATACAAGTAACATATATTCAATTAAGTGGAGTATATTGTTGATTTTGTCTCTTATTTATATTTACATACTATGCGAATGCGGCTCTGATTCAGTTACACATATATATATATATATATATATATATATATATATATATATATATATATATATATATATATATATATATATATATATATATATATATATATACACTCAAATAGCTCCAATCATAAAGAAATTTTTAAAGACATGAATAGACCCTCAAGAAAAAATTCCAACTTTAAAAACGTTTCGGCACAAGCCTTCATCAGTTATCATCAGATAACTGATGAAGGCTTGTGCCGAAACGTTTTTAAAGTTGGAATTTTTTCTTGAGGGTCTATATATATATATATATATATATATATATATATATATATATATATATATATATATATATATATATATATATATATATATATATATATATATATATATATATATATATATATATATATATATATATATATATATATATATATATATATTTATATGTCCATTTATGCATCTTCTTTCGTTCGAAGAATCTAGCAATCTACTTTGCTAGATATTTTCCTATAGTCGATAAAACCACCATAGCAGTTTAGCTTTCATTGTCTGTATTCACATATCAGTCAATGGTCTTGCTTAGAAGGGATGTAGAACCAGATTGCAAACTCCTATAGCCGGATTGATGCGAAAAAGATGCTTATTTCATGACATTATTCATAATGCTGATTATAGACCAACTATTCAGGCGCTAGATAAAAAAGGAGAGCGTATTTAGGCCTGTAATTTGAGAAATCATTCTCTCGCCCTTTTTAAGTATACGGACAACTCTTACAATTTTCCAACTGTCTATGCAAAAGGAGCTATATTGAAGAGTAAGAATATTACAGAGAGCTCCAGCTAAGATAGGAATTCCAACTTGCAACCTTTTTTTATACTAATGATAAAGTTGCAGAGATAGTAGGATTAATGTGACATTTAATGATAACTTAGTGAATTTCTGTCACACATTTTGGGACTTTCCAAGTATAAGGTCGAAAAATCTTGACTAACATTCATGCCTTCTTTTTGAAGTTGAAAAGATTGTTGCAATTTCGGTATCAGTTACAGTAATCGGAGTAATCCTACTGCTTCTGCCGATTTTCTTGTACAGGTAAGTGATCGTTGTCTTTGACATTTGTACAATTAAAAGAATTGTTTCTTAAACTAATTGGCTTTATTGACAATATTATATAATTCAACTTGCACATGAAGTGTTGTGTGTTAGAATTGGCTTAAATAATTAGCCCCCTAGCGGCTATATTTGATATTTTGGGTGGGGGCTCATTCGAGGGGAGGGCATATATAACTATTTGAAGTATGTTGCATAAAAAGCTCATTGTCAAGACTCGTTTTCTTCTTAACATTAAAAGAACAGTGTAAATTTATGCATACTTCATCATTCTCTGTTTTTGCGGCTTATTCGAGGGGAGCTTTTTATCCATTTGAGGTTCTAGCATGGGAGTTTGTTCGATGGAGGGGGCTTTTTCGGGGGGGGGGCAATTTAAGGATTTTTTATGCATTCACTACATACTGTGCATTGGTTGTACTTCAGCTTTAGATATCAGAGGGTCCTCAGTTTGCAACATACTCCGATGCACTTTTCAACCATCTTGTAGGCCCTTTTTGAACGATTGACTATCTTACCAATGATATCTTTGCTGTGACATGATAAAAATCCTGCTTTCTATTAGACAATTTCGATTGGAACGTGAGCTCACAAGCAAGTTATGGAAAGTCTCAGTCACGGATCTTGCATTTGTTAATCGCCACTCGAGCAGCAAGTCAACTTTGACTGTTAGCCAAACCTCCATAAACAGCTTGGTAAAACTGTTATTTACTTCAGACCAACTATTTCTTTTGGTATTGTTTGATTTACTATTAACGAGCTTCGGTAATGTTTAAACTCACTCCTAATTTACTGAGTGTTATTTGTGTTACGGCTGTTTTATTGTGCACTACCACATGTTAACATTTGATCATCAGCTCGGTAGCTTCTCTGATTTTGATTGTATGGAGATAGAGCCTTAGATAGTTTATCCTATTTGACTGTTCTTATTATTCTACCGTTCATAATGTTGGCCTGTGGGGGAACGCTGTATCTCCTTGAATTTAACATAAAGAAAACTTATAAATGGTATTTTCGAAATGTTATACATTATTTGATTGTTCCAGCACCGAATTGTGAGGAAGCTTTTAGTAAATAAATGGTCGCACTGGTAGGATCGAAATCTCAGTAGGATGAACTCGTAGAAGAATATTAATATGGATCTAAATGGATTTTATGTTCAAAGAGTAGAATCACGCACATTTATTATTAACTATTATTATTTACTCTTTAATTTAAAGTTGGCTGTTCATAGTAGCTACTATAGCTAATTTAGGCCAACTATTTACAAGATAAAAGAGAGAAAGAAAGGAGAAAATATGAAAATTATAAATACCCTAATCCATAAATAGAAGTCTTGCGGATCCTTCAGTTGCAATGTCCGCTTTTCTCTGACTTCAGATGTTTTCTATAAACTGTCAAAAAGCTGGAAGTTTTTAATTCAACACTGATAACACAACAGGTAGTTTATATTATCGGCTGTGTTTTTCTGTCCTTGAACAACTTGGCTTATACCCTTCTATCAGTTAGCCATGTAAAATCTATCTCCTTGATGTCAGTACTATATTGTAGGAAAGTGACACGTTTTTAATGACAACTGCCAAGGACGATCAGGTCTTCGGAAAACAAAGCGAGCTACGTACGACCATCGCTATCTTTAAAGGGACATATGTAGCTGTTAAAGTTAAGCGAAGAAGAGCAGTTGAATTGAATAGAGATGTTCTTCTCGAACTGAAGCAGGTTGGTTTAATGAAAGTAAAATATCGTAGTGAAGTTTGCAACAGTTGATTACCGAGAGTTGAATTTTGCTAAATGTTTTGGAACTCTTTCTTGTACGAAATGCGTTGAATCTGTACGCCCAGCCATCTAGTTACTTTGATGAACAAACAGAAAGTCACTCTTTCAATGTTTTGTTTCGATACAAAACTTTGCCGAGCATGATATGCAACCTTTTGTCTCACCTATCGATGTAAACAAATCGACAAGGACAGTACGTTTTTGAGTGAGTAAAGGCAAAAGCTCCATGTTCGGTGTCCCATCTGTTACCAAACAGGGGACATTGAAAATGGGATTTGTGCCGGTAGTTCTTTATGCCAACCAAGAGTTAGCAAATTCTTATTTCATCACTATTTTAAGTTTGGTTTCTACTTGTTTGAAATTCACAGTGAAATATCTTTGTTGATGTGATATTACTGCCATCCATTTTATAGAACAAGTCTTTTCTACTCTTCGTAGTATATATCTTCTTAGTATTTGTTTCTTTTAGATAAAAATGTATTCTATTATTGCTAATCATAATATCATGTATTTTTCAGATGAGAGACATGCGTCATGATAATGTCAATCAGTTTATTGGAGCCTCCATCGAATCCGATAGGGTTCTCATTGTTACACAGTATGCTTTAAGAGGAAGCCTCGAAGTGAGTATAAATTTCTACTTCGATATCTAGGTAGGTGACAATATCTGAATTGTTTCGGGTTCATTGAGAAAACCTTCGTTGTTATTCGTTCTATACTTTTAGCTGTTTGGTTCATTTTCAGGATGTTTTGTTGGACAGTTCAATCAAATTGGAGACACTTTTCCTTCTCTCCTTAATTTATGACATAGTTAAGGTAGGCAATATCTTTTTTCATATTTTTGAGGACCATAACTTCTTTCATGTCAAGCCATTTTTATACCCTTGCGTCATTTTAGCCATTCTTGAATGACATTGTCGATAGAGTTGAAGGGATCACAGCCAAAAATCTCTCTGGAGAATTATTTACTTATTAAGAGTAACGTTTGCGCTGATCATGTGTTTTTGGATCTTAGAAACTGCAATGCTAAGCTACATTTTGTCTGTAGAGAATCAGCCCTATATGTTTTGTTGTGTCTATGATACTGCCGACCCGAATTCATTCATTTGTAGAAGATCATAGGGTGGATAGCAGCACTATGGGTTTCATGATGAGAAACATTACGTTGCCTCTTTGCCGACAGTCGGCACGATTTTCACATGTCGTGTAGCACGGTTCGTCACTGTTTTTGCAAGGTTCGTGATTAGTACTTGCTGACTCAGTGTGCAACCTGTTTAGGTAGACAAAAGCCAGCTTTTGATGGGCGTTCTCTAGATATCCTTTCCAATAACATTAGGCGCTGCTTGCTCACTAGGACGTCCTGCCATCGACAAAGTTGCCAACATGGATGATTGTGTTTCTGCCATAATGAACTCCTCCTGTGTTTTGTCTCAGCTATTCATTTTTAAGCATGCATCCGAAATATCTCCTCTTTTTGAAGGAAAAGGTTGCTTTCAAATTGCAGGACGGTTAACGCCAGTTGGCTTGTTAAAGCGGAAACTTGCATGGAGATTATTCCTTATTCACATTGATTTCATGTGAATCTTTGATGCAAAGACATCTACCGTGAGCCCTTGAATTTTCCCTCCTCAAATAAGGCCCTCATCCTTGAACTACCGAGTGCTCCCCTCGAATAATTTTGTATGCGAACTGCATGTTTTTTATAAGGAGCCACTTTATAAGGAACTTGCATGCAGAATACCGAAATATTTAAAGAACTTATATTACTGAAGGAAAATTCCCTAAGAAGCTTTTCAATTTTGAAAATTTTTATTACTACAAATAATCAGGAATTAGGAAGCCGGTTCCATTCGTTTGCAGCCAAAACCAGCATAGATTGTTTGCTATGTTTGTGTCAAGTGTTTCATGTTTCATTGATCTTAAGTTATTGCCAAAATTAAAGGCAAAATTCAGAACTTCGATGTTTACTTGTGTCTGTACCATATGCATGCCTTTAAATGTGGACTGAAAATTAAGGAACTATTAAGGAACTTTTAGTACTACCATTTGACGATTAGAAGTCCAAAATTAAGGAACCTTTGGAACTGGGCCTTGAGCTAGGTTCCTTATACAAAGCGTATATTGTTTTTTCATTATGAAGCAGGTTTTTAAATGAGTTTTATTGTTGGTTGCTCTAATTAGTTTTATAAACACCCTCAGATATACCCCATTAAACAAGTCCCTGTCCAGAAATATAGAAATAAGTATCCCCGGGGGTGACTAATTCGAGAATTTACATTTCTGTACAGTCATGGCGTAGATAGAAAGCTTCTGTCATATTCATATTTACTTTTCATATTTGATTTGTTTAGGGAGGGTTGCCCTTCAGCGGAAGTTGTTTTTCAAGGGGCAATCCGAAAAATAAGGAAATAATCAACCCTGTATTGATTTTTTGAAACCACCCTGTATGGATTTTTAAAAAGGTCTAAAAACAAAATTTTTATAGAGCTTGACAACCCCTTTCTTTCTTTTCTTTTTTAAAAAACACGATTTCCTGGAAGAACAGCATCTACAATTAATATTTATGTATTCTTAATTTTTCTATTATTATGTATATATTGCTATATCGATTTTTTTGTATTGTAATTTAGCTGAAGGGATTTCGTATATAAAGAATTGTTAATAATAATAATAATAATAATAATAATTATAACCCAGGGAGGATGCCGACTTAGACTCAGCAGGAAGGCTATTCCATAGTTTAGCTCCCCGGAAAGAAAAACATTTTTGTCCATTTACTGAGCTTTTGTTTGGCAACCTTAAATCAGTCTCAGTGTTCCTGAGGCTGCGGGAGGAGCATGCTGAGTTTTTTGTTAAGAGGTTACACAAGTATTGAGGAGCCAAATCGTTGAGCGACTTTAAGACCATTGTTTTGGTTTCATTACCAATAAGTTCTTCAATGGTCTTCCAGCCCAACTCTGCAATAAGTGGTCTGCTTAGGGTGTCAAAGCTGCTATTTGTTATGATCCTAGCAGCACGATTTTGAAGTTTTTGTAGCTGGTTGATGTCTGTAGACCCAGCACAACCCCAGACAGAACAACAGTATTGAAAGTGGGACTCAACAATACCAGTGTAAAGAGTTTTCAAACTAGCCTTAGGCAGAAAGGATTTAGCATGTCTCAAAAAGCCAATCGCCCTGGAGACCTTTGTAGCAACCGCATTGATTTGCACTTTCCAATCTAAAGAGCAATCAATTTGCACTCCAAGGTACTTTGTCTTTTGAACAACAACGAGTTCATTTTCAGGTATCTTCAGTTCCAAGGCTTCATTTCGACTTCTAAGAGAGCTTCCTTTCTGCTTGGTGGATATGAGCATTGAATGAGTTTTTGCCACATTCATTGAAAGCTTATTGCTTTGCAACCAAGTCTCCAATTTCTTGAGATCGCTATTTATAGCCTCACTCAGCTGAGTCAAATCGCAAGACTGGTGACAAAGGCTGGTATCATCAGCATACATAGTCACAGAGGAATGTTGGACGGCCTGGGGAAGATCATTGATATAGATGAGGAATAGAAGAGGACCAAGGCATGAGCCCTGTGGGACACCCACTTCTATTTCCCCGACATTTGAGTCAACACCATTAATCCTGCAGAATTGCTTGCGATTGGATAAATAAGACCTAAACCAAAACAGCTCCCGCTGCTGAACACCATAATGTTCAAGATTTTTGCAGAGAATATCATGGTCGACCGTATCAAATGCCTTTTTCAGGTCAATAAACACCAATCCCACAAGCTTACCGAGATCAAGCCCGTTGGACCAGTCGTCACTCATTTTGAGCAAACAAGTTAGTGTGGAGTGTAGCCGCAAAAAACCTGATTGGCCAGATTTAAAGAGACCATTTTCTTTCACATACTGGCACAGCTGGTTGAAAACAAGCTTTTCAAAGAGCTTTGAGATGACAGGCAAGACTGATATCGGACGATAATTAGATTTATCAGTCCTATCTCCATCTTTGAAAATCGGAGTAATTCTAGCTACTTTCCATGAATCTGGGAACTGCCTAGTCTCAAATGATGTGTTAAACAGGAAAGTCAGAGAGTTTACAATATAGGGCAAAGCAAGCTTCAAAAAGTAACTAGAGATATTGTCTGATCCCTTATGGAATTGGAACTCGGTCCTATTTCGAGCAAATTATTTATTTTTTTGTGAACAGCGAATTTGAAACAGCCATATTTTTATGTGCGGCCTTCATTTGGTGTAAATTGACTTGCGGTTGCGGTTGCAGGTGCGGTTACGGTTTATGAACCAACCTGTAGAAACGCTAGAGAAGAAGAAACATATTTGGAAGAAATGTGGAAGTTTGAAATCAAATGCAAAATATTTTGGCAGGCGAAAAAGTAAATTGTTTGGGGAAATTGAGTTGATAAGAGAGTATAGAAAAACCTAACGTCTTTGACTTCTCGTTCAAGTTTGTAGACATGGTTTGAGCGCCTTTGGTGACATATGCATGGCTCCCCCACTGTCCGAAAACACAATGACTTACGCATCGTATTTCTTACTAAGCAGGCTGATGCTCTGTGCTTAGTTTATATCTATCGGGAGGCTAAAAAGAGAAGGGGGCTTAATGGAAGATATCATTTTGATCAGAGGCATGCAGTAGGCCAGCCGTATAACCAGATTTACTGCTTTGAAGACTGGCCTGACGCAGAAGCTCCTGTCAGTCTTCGTTAATATTACCTGGATTTATTTCATGAATGAATGAATGAAAGCTGATGCCCTGACCATGAATTAAGTAGAACATTGCCTAAATTGACGTCATTTCTTAGATTGTTGGTGGTGTATATTATTGCAAGATCTGATCCTTTTTTGTATTTCTCACGTATATATTCACATCTAATTTAGATGCTTTTAAACTTTTTCTAGGGTATGACATACTTACATGCAAGCGAAATAAAATCACATGGGAATCTGAAATCATCGAACTGCGTGATTGACAGTAGATGGGTATTAAAGATCGCAGATTTTGGTTTAAATTCATTTAGAGACAAGAGCCTTGAACCAATGGATGAAAGGAATACCTCCCTCAAACGTATGTAGATTCGTCCAAGCTTTCCTAAATTCTGTTTGATATCACAACATTTGATCTGAAGATTTACTTGGAATATCCCGTCTCAAAAGTGCTTCCATTGCCTCAATGAGATTGAATTAGTGATCTGATTGTTAGAAAAGTTCCTCCTCGTTGTGGAGCCATATCGAATTACGGCTCACTTCTGTTCGTTTCTTTTGTGCTAGAGTGGATGATAGAATTGTGTAGGAAATATTGCCGAATATTCCAACCGGTCTTGTTTGGTGGTTATTTTGCTGTCTGTTGGCCTTCATCCCTTTCGCATTGGATTTGTTGACAATATATTTAATATGATTTCAGCCTTCCTTAAGTTGACAGGATTCTTGATGGATCTGAACAACCTGGAAAATGTGGAAAATCGTCTAATTTTGACGAGATTCAAGGAATACCTGAAATAGTCGGGGAGTTTTTGAAATCATAGAAAGTCAAGGAAAAGTCAGGCTGTTCTGATACATGGTTTCTTAATAAGAAACAAGCATAGCAACCATGAGGCCCAAATCAAGCAAAAGTTGAGAAACAGTTAAGAAGCACTGGCAGCTCTCAGTATGTCTAAAAAGTGCTTCCGCTTTTTCGTGCTGTGGTGAAGTTCTGTAGTACCATCAGAGTATAAACACTGGCAGACCCAGGTTGAACAGTAAGCTTGGAAACACTATTTTTGCAGGAAAATTCCCATGAGTTTATTTTTGTTCTAAATGTACTATCTTTCATACCAGCTATGATAGCAGATGTCCTCCTTCCTTTGCAGACTACCTCTGGCAAGCTCCTGAGCTGCTACGCATGTCGAACCCCCCAGCAAGGGGGACAGAAAAGGGGGATGTGTATAGTTTTGCTATTATTCTGCAAGAATGTCATACGAGAAAAGGTCCCTGGTCGGGAACCTGTTTAGGACATAAAGGTTTGCTTGTTTGAGTTTTCTATGGTTATGAAGTTTTTGCCATGCTTTTGTAGGCACTTTCAGATTTGCATGTTTTATCAACACGAAGTTTTATATTAATATTAGAAGCTATTGTGCTAGAGTAATTGAAATCAATCAACTTCTAGCAGACAGAACTCTAAACACAATTGTTAAATGGCTTGTAATCAGAACTTATGGATTCCCATTCTGTCTGTCTGGATCATGAAGAACACTTATTTTGCTTTTGGCTCTTTCTTCTGTGCTGTTTTTGTTTTTTGCTTTACTTTTCTGCAATGCCATATTTAGAAGTTACTTGTATTTGGCAGAAATCCTGAAACGGATCATGGCTCCAGAGCTGCCTCCATTTCGGCCAACTGTCTCAGAGTTGATTGAAAATGCGGAGGAATTGCGAGACATAATGAAGAAATGCTGGCTAGAGCATCCGGATGCGAGGCCAACTTTTCATGAGTTATGCAAAGGGATTGACTCGCTTATCAAAGCGAATGGATTGTAAGCAATAATTGATATCCTGTTTGTGTTTGACAATGTCTTTGCACACTAGATTTCAAAGTCAGTGTTTTTGAATCCCACGTTGTCAACTTTTTTTGTAATCTTCATTGCTAATCTCATTTTCAATTTGAAGTTCTTTATTCACGGAATTCGTTTGAAAAGGTGCTGCTTCGCAATTAAAAATTTGTAGTTTAAATAAGTATGTAAATTGTACGTAAGATTTGAAATAAAATTGCAAAAATAGGCAAATCTAGAAAAGAAAGTTTAGTTTAGTAGACATTACTAATTTTGAGCTTTTTAAAATGATATTTCTTCTATAATCTTAACTCAGTATGAAAATGCGATGTATTTGAACATCAGGTTTTGAAACCAGTGGTTACTTAGACCACACCAACCTATTTGTAGAAGTGTGGGCAAGTAATCATCTCGTATTTTATGCTCTGTGTCCTTATCGACTTTGCTTCCTCAGGATTATTTTTGATTCCAGTTGCCTCTTTTGCTCTTTGATACATAGTGCGCTAACAGCCCAATTATATGCTTTCCAAGCTATTTTATTCTGCAAAATTATTAGTGGAAAATTGTTTTTTAGTAAAAGGAATATCGTGGACAATATGATATACATGATGGAAAGATATACAGACCATTTAGAGGACCTTGTTGAACAGAAGACTGGAGAGCTGATCTGTGAAAAAAAGAGGATTGAAACCTTGTTGGAAAGGATGCTACCAGCCTCGGTTGCAAGACAGCTAAAACTTGGAAAGGAGGTGGAAGCTGAGACATTTAAACATGTGTCGATTTATTTCAGTGATATTGTTGGATTTACTGAGTTGTGTGCCGACAGTACCCCAATGCAGGTTTGGAGACGCAATTTCTTCTCTGGTTGAACATGCTCAACTTTTCATTTTGTAATGATCATTGACAGGTATAAAGTAGAAGTGTCATGTTCTCTCGAAGGGGCCATTCAAAAGTACGTACGCTCAATATCGATGGATTTTTGACCCCCCTCCCTCCTGTACGCTTTCGTACGTTTCAGAGGTACCCCCTCCCCTGAGCGTAAGTACATTTAAGTCATCGCCCCCCCCCACCCGCCTAAAAATTCAAATGCATGAAGTCTCTTGGAGAAGCAACATTTGCTGACTTCAGGCATGAGCACAAAGGTCTTTCTCGCGCCAAAGAACGTGTAGCTGTGTTTGCAATCCAACATCTACTGGGTCATTTGGCCACCCTCTTCCAAAATGAAACCAAAATAAACCAAGCAATTGCTGGCTTAATGTTGGGTCAACGTTGGATCGTTTGGCCAGGGCTTAAAAGATAATTGTATTTACTTAAGATGTTTTTCAAATAAACAGCACTTAAAAATTACATGGGCGTACGTACGTTCTTTGAAATACCCCCTCCCCCCTTGTACGGTGTCGTACGCTTTTCAGGTACCCCCTCCCCCCTCCAGAGGGTACGTACGTTTTGAATGGCCCCGAATACATTGTCATTTTTCACTGGCCATTGAAAGTGATAGTGTATTCGAAGTCTCAGAATGTTACATCAGCATGCCATATAGAGCAATTTCAGCAAACATGGACATGGTAATAGAACTGACTGGCAGATTGTAGAGTAAAGACAAGCCATAACTTACTGCATTAGCCATACCATATCATACCATACCATATCATACCATACCGTGTTGGCCGGAATTAGCTCAGTAGCTATTTAATTAGCCAACTGTAAATAAATAGGAAATGAAATGAAAATACTGAATATCTTTTATCGCATTTGTTCAGTTTGTTTTTATTAACTCAAAGTCAGTAAATGTTAGGCCGCCCTTGTGATGTCTGCTAGGAAATAGTCCTGCTTCACGCATATAATGTGCATTATTTTCAGTTTTCTAACGCTGAGAGATGATTAATTGTCTGTTATTGCGTTTGTGTTTTGTGGTTTTTACTAAGGCTCTTATTTTCATAAAATAACATCCATTTATAGGTCGTTAAATTGTTGAATGATTTGTATACCCTCTTCGATAGTATCATCAAAGGATACAATGTTTACAAGGTAACCCGGTTTTTGTTGTTGTTGTTGTTGCATGTTGTTATTGCTGCTGCTACCAGAACCATAGTGATCCCGGCGTAGTCGTTATACACATGATGATGAGGATGATGATGATGATGATGATGATGATGATGATGATGATGATGATGATGGTGATGATGATGGTGATGATGATGGTGATGGTGATGATGATGATGATGATGATGATGATGATGATGATGATGATGATGATGATGATGATGATGATGATGATGATGATGATGATGATGATGATGATGATGATGATGATGGCTAGCCCATGGTTGGAGACCTCCTCGTGGTGGCAAGCGGGCACAGAGAGACACTGCCCTTTAGTTGATAGTGATTCATTTCGCAGAGATTCAGAATTAGGGCAGATGTTGACGACCTGTGGCAAACTGTCCAACCAGGCTTCTTCAGTGAAAGTCAGGCACAGCAGTTTCAGACTGCAGTTCTGATAAGTAGCTGTTGGGGTAACAGAGTGGATTGAGTGTAGCCGACTCAATCACCTCTTCTAGACAATTTGAAGGTGACACTGACCTCAGGGTCAGCCTTGGCCCCGTAAGGGGCGTACGGGAAAAGACAGATGATGATGATGATGATGATGATGATGATGATGATGATGATGATGATGATGATGATGATGATGATGATGATGATGATGATGATGATGATGATGATGATGCTCATGATGATGCTCATGATGATGATTATAATTATGATTATGAGATAATAATGATGGTGATGATGATGGCGATGAGGAAAATGATGATGATGATGATGATGATTATCACTGTGGTGATGATTATGAGTATGATTATCATTGTTATCATTGCTTTATCAATTTGACTTTAAAGTAAGTGTTTATTGCTCAAATTTAGCTGTAATATATCATATCCAAGTCCACTGTCATCTTTTCCTACAGGTTGAAACAATTGGTGATGCGTACATGGTAGTTTCTGGTTTGCCAATAAGAAATGAGCGAGAGCATGCCGTGGAAATCGCGCTCATGGCTTTGCATATCAACAGTTCCATAAAACGATTTAAAATTCATCATAGGCCTGATGAATCGCTCAATTTGAGGATAGGAATCAACTCTGGTAAGCTCACTTAGACGTTTTAGAGAATCTTTCGATTTTATGGATAATCTTGGGTCGGTATGATATAACATGTCTTTACTACATCTGTTGTGACATATTTGCCTATGGAATACCGAGTATACTATCTTCTGTTTGTTTTAGGCCCTGTTGTCGCAGGTGTTGTTGGTACTGCAATGCCAAGGTATTGCCTGTTTGGTGACACCGTGAATACTGCTTCAAGAATGGAATCTACGGGTGCAGGTATATCTCCATATGTATCAGATTTATGTTTCTGTTGTCTGACCTGAGTGTGTCTAGCTATTTATCAGGGTCTTCTAGCGTAATTCGAAATTGTTAAAGTTTGTTGGGGATTTTGATTACCAGCTGCCCTATGGAAGCTATTACCTTGGGGAAGGGGCAACAAATGTTAGTGGAAGAGGAGGCTAAGTCGTATCTGATTGGGATCTCACTGTCGTAATTCCAATTAATGCTCTTTTGCTATTTCCTTTTTAGCCTCGAAAATTCACATCAGTGAATCAACTAAAAACGCGCTGGAAGTTGTTGGAGGCTTCGTGGTTCAAAAGAGAGGAACGACTT